>CM055896.1:17672745-18048143 GCA_029582155.1 Panopea generosa | reverse complement strand
ATTGTCGTGCTATCGTATGGTGGATGTTGACGGGTCCATCACCACCATTTCCATCGTATTGTCGTGTCATCAGCACCATGCCATCGTATTGTCGTGGCATTGCTCTGACACATTTGTGTTGTCGTATTGTCTTGCCATCACCACCTTGTCATCGTATTGTCTCGGCATTGCTCTGACACATTCGTGTTTTTTTTGTTGCCATCACCCCCATGCCATCGTATTGTCGTGACAATGCTCTGACACATTCGTGTTGTCGTGCCACCACCACCATGCCATCGTATTGTCGTGGCATTGCTCTGACACATTCGTGTTGTCATATTGTCGTACCATCACCACCATGCCATCGTATTGTCGTGGCATTGCTCTGACACATTCGTGTTGTCATATGTCGTGCCATCACCATTATGCCATTGTATTGTCGTGGTATCGCGTGTTGTGATGACATGATGGCCCTTACGGAACAACATAGGAAATAGACAAAAGAACATGAGTCCATGTGTTTTTTAATCAATGGTTAATACGTAAATCCGAATTCCAAGATCTTATTTTCACATTCTTCATATTTCTTATTTTGCATATACTCGTATATAACAGTAACAAAATAGGAGAAATCGAGTGTAATATTCAGCCTGACACACGTCAGATATTATTTTTTTATCTATCTATTTATTTTTTTTTTTTTTGCACATTTCCTGAATGCAGACAGACGCACACGCACAGCGTTGATATGAAAATCATGTTTACAATTTAAATAAAAGATGAACCTCGCAGCCATCACGATACCAGCACATTGGGGCTACGATTAACATTTAAAAGCAGATGGATCGTTATCCATTGTTAGCTGGATGAATGGAAACCTTAAAGATATAATGGAACTCGACGCTGACCCGTCGTCGATCAATGATTTAGATCTATATAAGTATATCAATTCAAACATTTCCCATAAATTAATTGTCGGTTTATTATCACAGATATATTTACATATACATTATTGTACTAGGGATAAAGGAAAAGTGTGGATAGAAAATTGGGAATATTGTGTCTTTAGTATGTATAAATTTCGTATGTTTAAAAAATAATAATAGAACAATATACACAAAATATATTTAGGTTTTTTTTGAGTGACAATAAACACACACTAGGTATAACAGAACACCTCTAAGGGGTATGAATAAAGTTATTTCTTTTGTAACAAAATTAACTTGTTAAGAATAACATATCCATTGCTAAACTCATGCATCTTGGTGAAGCATGTGTATATCGCATAAACAAATTACAAGAATCACTAGCTAGACTCAGGTACATGGTGAAGTATTTGTATATAATATAAAAGATATACAAAAAAAAAAACAGCTGCTGTCCTATGTGATCTTGGAGAATTATTCGTATTAGTATATAACAGATATATACAAAAATCACCGTTAGACTCTGGTATCTTGGTGACTTATTCGTATATTACATGAAGGGAATACAAGAACTCACCGTTAGACTCTGGTATCTTGGTGACTTATTCGTATATAACATGAAGGGAATACAGAGAACCACTGCTAGACTTCAGGTACATGATGAAGTATTTGTATATAATATAAAATATATACAAAGAAACTGCTGTTCTATGTGATCTTGGAGAATTATTCGTATATAATATATATATACAAAACCCACTGCTAGACTCTGGTATCTTGGTGACTTATTCGTATATAACATGAAAGGAATACAAGAACTCACTGTTAAACTTTGGTATCTTGGTGACTTATTCGTATAAAAACATGATGGGAATACAAGAACCACTGTTAGAATTCTGGCATCTTGATGACTCACGTCGTATATTACATGAATGGAATATAAGAACTACTTCTAGACTCTGGTATGTTGATGACCTATTCGTATATTACATGAAGGGAATACAAGAACCACTGCTAGACTCTGGTATGTTGATGATTTATTCGTAAATAACATGATGGGAATATAAGAAACACTGCTAGACTCTGGAATGTTGATGACTTATTCGTATATTACATGAAGGGAATACAAGAACCACTGCTAGACTCAGGTACATGATGAAGTATTTGTATATAATATAAAATATATACAAAAGACACTGCTGTTCTATGTGATCTTGGATAATTATTCGTATATAATATATATATACAAAACCCACTGCTAGACTCTGGTATCTTAGTGACTTATTCGTATATAACATAAAAGGAATACAAGAACTCACTATTAAACTTTGGTATCTTGGTGACTTATTCGTATAAAACATGATGGGAATACAAGAACCACTGTTAGAATCTGGCATCTTGATGACTCACTCGTATATTACATGAATGGAATATAAGAACTACTTCTAGACTCTGGTATGTTGATGACCTATTCGTATATTACATGAAGGGAATACAAGAACCACTGCTAGACTCTGGTATGTTGATGATTTATTCGTAAATAACATGATGGGAATATAAGAACCACTGTTAGATTCTGGAATGTTGATGACTCATTCGTATATAACATGGTGGTAATATAAGAATAACTGCTTGACTCTGATATGTTGGTGACTTATTCGTATATTACATAAAGGAAATACAAGAACCACCGCTAGATTCTGGTATGTTGATGTCTTATTCGTATACTGAATGGAGGGAATTTAAGAATCACTGCTAGAGTCTGGTATGTTGATGAATTATTCTTTTATTACATGAAGGGACTACAAGAACCACTACTTTGGTATCTTGGTGACTTATTCGTATATTGCATGAAGGGAATAAAAAAACCATTGCTAGACTCTGGTATGTTGATGATTTATTCGTAAATTACATGATGGGAATACAAGAACCACTGTTAGAATCTGGCATCTTGGTGACTCATTCGTATATCACATGAAGGGAATACACAAACCACTGCTAGACTCTAATATGTTGATGACTTATTCGTATATTGCATGACGGGAATACAAGAACCACTGCTAGACTTTGATATGTTGATGACTTATTCGTATATTGCATGATGGGAATATAAGAACCACTGCTAAATTCTGGTATGTTGATGACTTATTCGTATATTGCATGAAGGGAATATAAGAATCACTGCTAGACTATGGTATGTTGGTGACTTATTCGTATATCACATGCAGGGAATATAAGAACCACTGCTAAACTCTGGTATCTTGATAACTTATTCGTATATAACATGAAGGGAATACAAGAACCACTGTTAGACTCCCGAATATTGATAACTTATTCATATATTACATGAAGGAAATACAAGAATCACTGCTAGATTCTGGTATGTTGATTACTTATTCTTATATTGCATGAAGGGAATACAAGAACCATTGTTAGACTCTGGTATGTTGATAACTTATTCGTATATTACATGAAGGGAATACAACAACCACTGTTTGACTCTTAGATCTTGATGACTTATTCGTATATTACATGAAGGTAATATAAAAACGACTGCTAGACTCTGGTATCTTGGTTGCTCATTCGTATATTACATGAAGGTAATATAAGAACCACTGTTAGACTCTGGTATGTTCATGACTTATTCGTATATTGCATGAAGGGAATATAAGAACCACTGTTAGACTCTGGCATGTTGGTGACTTATTCGTATATTGCATGAAGCGAATATAAGAACCACTGTTAGACTCTGGTATGTTGATGACTTATTCGTATATTGCATGAAGGGAATATAAGAACCACCGTCAGACTCTGGCATCTTGGTGACTCATTCGTATATTGCATGAAGGGAATATAAGAACGACTGTTAGAATCCGGTATGTTGATGACTTATTCGTATATCACATAAAGGGAATAGAAGAACCACTGCTTGACTCTGGTATGTTGGTGACTTATTCGTATATTGCATGAAGGGACTATAAGAAATCACTGCCAGTCTCTAGAATATTGATATTACATGAAGGAATATAAGAACCACTGCTAGACTTTAATATGTTGGTGACTTATTCGTATATTACATTAAGGAAATACCGAACCACTGTTAGACTCTGGTTTGTTGATGACTTATTCGTATATCACATCAAGGGAATACAAGAACCACTGTTAGAATCTGGCATCTTGGTGACTCATTCGTATATCAAATGAAGGGAATACAAGAACCACTGCTAAACTCTAATATCTTGATGACTTATTCGTATATTACATGAAGGGAATATAAAAATCACTGCTAAACTCTGAAAAGTGATGACTTATTCGTATATAACATGAAGAGAATATAAGAACCACTGTTAAGCTCTGGTATGTTGATGACTTATTCGTATATTGCATGAAGGAATATAAGAACCACTGTTAGACACTGGTATGTTGATGACTTTTTCGTATATAACATGAAGGGAATATAAGAACAACTGCTAGACTCTGATATGTTAATGACTTATTAGTATAAAACATGAAGGGAATACAAGAACCACTGCTAGACTCTGGTATGTTAATGACTTATTCGTATATAACATGAAGGCAATACAAGAACCACTGTTAGACTCTTGTATGTTGATGACTTATTCGTATATTGCATGAAGGGAATACAAAACCACTGCTATACTCTGATATATTGATGTCTTATTCGTATATTACATGACGGGAATATAAGAACAACTGTTAGACTCTGGTATGTTGATGACTTATTCGTATATTGCATGAAGGGAATACAAGAACCACTGCTAAACTCTAATATCTTGATGACTTTTTCGTATATTACATGAAGGGAATATAAGAATCACTGCTAAACTCTGAAAAGTGATGACTTATTCGTATTTAACATGAAGAGAATATAAGAACCACTGTTAAACTCTGGTATGTTGATGACTTATTCGTATATTGCAAGAAGGAATATACGAACCACTGTTAGACTTTGGTATGTTGATGACTTATTCGTATATTGCATGAAGCGATTTTAAGAACCACTGTTACACTCTGGTATGTTGATGACTTATTCGTATATTGCATGAAGGGAATATAAGGACCACTGTTAGATTCTGGTATGTTGGTGACTTATTCGTATATGCATAAAAGGAATATAAGAACCACTGTTAGACTCTGGTATGTTGATGACATATTCGTATTTTGCATGA
This sequence comes from Panopea generosa, assembly GCA_029582155.1. Lineage (NCBI taxonomy): Eukaryota > Metazoa > Mollusca > Bivalvia > Adapedonta > Hiatellidae > Panopea > Panopea generosa. The sequence continues at coordinate 18,043,048 of CM055896.1, read as the reverse complement.
AGGGAATATAAGAACCTCTGTTAGACTCTGGTATGTTGATGACTTATTCGTATATTGCATGAAGGGAATACAATAACCACTGTCAGACTCTGGCATCTTGGTGACTCATTCGTATATTGCATGAAGGGAATACAATAACCACTGCTATACTCTGATATATTGATGACTTATTCGTATATTGCATGAAGGGAATATAAGAACCACTGTTAGACTGTGGTATGTTCATGACTTATTCGTATATTACATGAAGGTAATATAAGAACCACTGTTAGAGTCTGGTATGTTCATGACTTATTCGTATATTGCATGAAGTGAATATAAGGACCTCTGTTAGACTCTGGTATGTTGATGACTTATTCGTATATTGCATGAAGTGAATATAAGAACCACTGTTAGACTCTGGTATGTTGATGACTTATTCGTATATTGCATGAAGGGAATACAAGAACCACTGTTAGACTCTGGCATCTTAGTGACTCATTCGTATATTGCATGAAGGGAATATAAGAACCACTGTTAGACTCTGATATGTTGATGACTTATTCGTATATTGCATGAAGGTAATATAAGAACCACTGTTAGACTCTGGTATGTTGATGACTTATTCGTATATTGCATGAAGGGAATACAAGAACCACTGTCAGACTCTGGCATCTTGGTGACTCATTCGTACATTGCATGAAGGGAATATAAGAACCACTGTTAGACTCTGATATGTTGATGACTTATTCGTATATTGTATGAAGCGAATATAAGAACCACTGTTAGACTCTGGTATGTTGATGACTTATTCGTATATTGCATGAAGGGAATATAAGAACCACTGTTAGACTCTGGTATGTTGATGACTTATTCGTATATTGCATGAAGTCAATATAAGAACCACTGTCAATCTCTGGTATGTTGATGACTTATTCGTATATTGCATGAAGGGAATATAAGAACCAATGTTAGACTCTGGTATGTTGATGACTTATTCGTATATTGCATGAAGGTAATATAAGAACCACTGTCAGACTCTGGCATCTTGGTGGCTCATTCGCTTATTGCATGAAGGGAATATAAGAACCACTGTTAGACTCCGGTATGTTGATGACTTATTCGTATATTGTATGAAGGGAATACAAGAACCACTGTCAGACTCTGGCATCTTGGTGGCTCATTCGCATATTGCATGAAGGGAATATAAAAACCACTGTTAGACTCTGACATGTTGATGACTTATTCGTATATTGTATGAAGCGAATATAAGAACCACTGTTAGACTCTGGTATGTTGATGACTTATTCGTATATTGCATGAAGGGAATATAAGAACCACTGTTAGACTCTGGTATGTTGATGACTTATTCGTATATTGCATGAAGTCAATATAAGAACCACTGTTAATCTCTGGTATGTTGATGACTTATTCGTATATTGCATGAAGGGAATATAAAAACCACTGTCAGACTCTGGCATCTTGGTGACTCATTCGTATATTGCATGAAGGGAATATAAGAACCACTGTTAGACTCTGGTATGTTGATGACGTATTCGTATATTGCATGAAGGGAATACAAGAACCACTGTCAGACTCTGGCATCTTGGTGGCTCATTCGCATATTGCATGAAGGGAATATAAGAACCACTGTTAGACTCTGACATGTTGATGACTTATTCGTATATTGTATGAAGCGAATATAAGAACCACTGTTAGACTCTGGTATGTTGATGACTTATTCGTATATTGCATGAAGGGAATATAAGAACCACTGTTAGACTCTGGTATGTTGATGACTTATTCGTATATTGCATGAAGTCAATATAAGAACCACTGTTAATCTCTGGTATGTTGATGACTTATTCGTATATTGCATGAAGGGAATATAAAAACCACTGTCAGACTCTGGCATCTTGGTGACTCATTCGTATATTGCATGAAGGGAATATAAGAACCACTGTTAGACTCTGGTATGTTGATGACTTATTCGTATATTGCATGAAGGGAATATAAGAACCACTGTTAGACTCTGGTATGTTGGTGACTTATTCGTATATTACATTAAGGCAATTTAAGAATCACTGTTAGACTCTGGTATGTTGATGACTTATTCGTATATTGCATGAAGTCAATATAAGAACCACTGTTAGACTCTGGTATGTTGGTGACTTATACGTATATTACATTAAGGGAATATAAGAACCACTGTTAGACTCTGGTATGTTGATGACTTATTCGTATATTGCATGAAGTCAGTATAAGAACCACTGTTAGACTCTGCAATGTTGATGACTTATTCGTATATTGCAAGAAGGGAATATAAGAACCACTGTCAGACTCTGGCATCTTGGTGACTCATTCGTATATTGCATGAAGGGAATATAAGAACAACTGTTAGACTCCGGTATGTTGATGATTTATTCGTATATTGCATGAAGGGAATATAAGAACCACTGTTAGACTCTGGTATGTTGGTGACTTATTCGTATATTACATTTAGGGAATATAAGAATCACTGCTAGACTTTAATATGTTGGTGACTTATTCGTATATTACATTAAGGAAAAAAACGAACCACTGTTAGACTCTGGTTTGTTGATGACTTATTCGTATATCACATGCAGTGAATAGAAGATCCACTGCTAGACTCTGGTATGTTGGTGACTTATTCGTATATTACATGAAGGGACTATAAGAACCACTGCTAGTCTCTTAAATATTGATATTACATTAAGGGAATATAAGAACCACTGCTAGACTTTAATATGTTGGTGACTTATTCGTATATTACATTAAGGAAAAAAACGAACCACTGTTAGACTCTGGTTTGTTGGTGACTTATTCGTATATCACATGCAGTGAATAGAAGATCCACTGCTAGACTCTGGTATGTTGGTGACTTATTCGTATATTACATGAAGGGACTATAAGAATCACTGCTAGTATCTAGAATATTGATATTACATGAGGGGAATATAAGAACCACTGCTAGACTCTGGTATGTTGGTGACTTATTCATATATTACATTAAGGAAATACACGAACCACTGTTAGACTCTTGTTTGTTGATGACTTATTCGTATATTGCGTGAAGGGAATATAAGAATCACTGCTAGACTCTGCTATCTTGATGACTTATTCGTATATTGCATGAAGGAAATACAAGAACCACTGTTAGACTCTGTTATGTTGATAACTTATTCGTATAGTGCATGAAGGGAATACAAGAACCACTGTTAGACTCTGGTATGTTGATGACTTATTCGCATATCACATGAAGGGAATATAAAAATCACTGCAAGACTCTGATATGTTGATGGCTTATTCGTATATTGCATGAAGGCAATAGAAGAACCACTGTTAGGGTCTGGGATCTTAATGACTCATTCGTATATTGTATGAAGGGAATACAAGAACCACTACTAGACTCTGATATGGTGATGACTTATTCGTATAGTACATGAAGAAAATACATGAACCACTGTTAGACTCTGGTAGGTTGACGTATTATTCGTATATTACATGAAGGGAATATAAAAATTAATGATATTGGTAAATTTCTGAGGTACTCAATGAGCATCTCTTACCCCCACAAACACCCACCCCACCCCCATCGTCAGAAACTCCAATTTATTTTTGATTCAGGATTTATTTTTTTTATAATTTCAAACAGTATCCGCTTATCAATCATACATACACGGCAAATTCCGTCATTCTAAATTAGGATAATCGATGAGGTATTCCAATTGATCCGCTTATTTGATATAATTCAATAAAACGTTTGTATTATGTTAATGCAGTAAATAATTAATGCAAACTCATAATTGCTTTTATCAATTGCGAATGGTTATGCATACAAATTAAAAAAAAAACAACAGAACAGTTATTACTGACTTGAGATGCAATGTTTAAGTGATATCATATTCATGCAGTAAAATATTTCTAAACTGTAATTACTCCACGCTATGCGTGTATGCTTTTTTTGTCTGGAATAATTGTAAATTTAAATCACTGGGTATGCTTTTGTTGAATACGTACGTATCGATCTCAATTGATCGACTGATCGATTGGCCTATTTGTTGTTATACCAGCATGAAATAGTCTCAGTTTTTTGTTTTTGTTAGGTTTTAATATCATCTTCCATATACCGACCGTAGTTTCTCATTTCATCCGCTCGCATCGATTCATAAAGCTTTAGTTATTAACTATTTTAAAAAACAGTATTGAATGTGTATTGAAATAGTAATAATACGTTTTGCAGGCGGTTCTTCAGTGCTAAAGTGAATGGGCCATATCGTATTAATATTTTGTGAATAGAAATCAATTAACCTTCCATCTCAGGAGCTATTTACCAGTTTTTTTTAAAAAAATGTTATAATGTGTATACATATACCAAACCAACGCTTTTATAAAATATTTTGTTAATATTAGCAAATGCGAATGCGAAACTTCGTATATAGAAAGAAAATGAATTTCAAACTGATTGCAATGGATATAGACAGGATATATAAATACAAACGACATGAATCAGTCATGATGGTCTCCCTAGAAGTGGTGGTCTGACCGATCAATTTTGTATCAATAGGCGCTCCGTGGCGTGGCCAGTGTTGTAAGATGCTTTCTCAAAATCGCTTATATCTCGTCGCAGAGATCGGGTTTCGGTCCCAGCGTTGTCCATATTGTGGGAAAACTATCACCGCATAGCAAAAATATATCAGTAACAATGCTGAGATGGATAATGCTTATTAGAAAATATTGAACTGCAGTGAAAGTTTATTGCGAAATTTTGAACTATCTCGGCGTGACAATGTTTACTTATTGCGTAACCTTGAATTATCTCGGCGTGACAATGCTTACTTATTTCGTAACCTTGAACTATCTCGGTGTGACAGTGCTTACTAATTGCGTAACCTTGAACTATCTCGGCGTGACAGTGCTTACTAATAGCATAACTTTAAACCATCTCGGGGTGACAGTGTTTACTTATTTCGTAACATTGAACTCTCTCGGCGTGACAATGTTTCCTTATTGTGTAAACTTGAACTACACCGGCGTGACAATGCTTACTTATTGCGTTACCTTGAACTCCCTCGGTGTGACAATGCTTACTTATTGCGTAACCTTGAACTTGCTCGGCGTGACAATGCTTACTTATTGCGTAACCTTGAACTTGCTCGGTGTTCCAGTGTTTACTTATTGCGTAACCTTGAACATTCTCGGCGTGACAATCCTTACTTATTGTGTAACCTTGAACTATCTCGGCGTGGCGATGCTTACTTATTGCGTAACCTTGAACTATCTCGGCGTGACAGTGCTTACTAATTGTCTAACTTTCAACTATCTTGGCATGACAGTGTTTACTTATTTCGTAACCTTGAACTATCTCTGCGTGACAATTTTTCCTTATTGCGTACCCTTGAACTATACCGGCGTGACAATGCTTACTTATTGCGTAACCTTGAATTATCTCGGCGTGATAATGCTTACTTATTTCGTAACCTTGAACTATCTCGACGTGGCAGTGCTTACTAATTGAGTAACCTTGAACTATCTCGGCGAGGCAGTGCTTACTTATTGCCTAACTTTAAACTATCTCGTCGTGACAGTGTTTACTTATTTCGTAACCTTGAACTCTCTTGGCATGACAGTGTTTACTTATTGCGTAACCTTGAACTATCCCGGCGTGATAAAGCTTATTTATTGCGTTACTTTGAACTATCTCGGCGTGGCGATGCTTACTTATTGCGTAACCTTGTACTATCTCGGCCTGACAATGCTTACTTATTGCGTAACCTTGAACAATCTCGGCGTGACAATCCTTACTTATTGCGTAACTTTGAACTATCTCTGTGTGACAATGATTTTCTTATTGCGTAACCTTGAACTATCTCGGCGTGACAATGCTTACTTATTGCGTTACTTTGAACTATCTCGGCTTGACAATGCTTACTTGTTGCGTAACTTTGAACTATCTCGGCCTGACAATGCTTACTTATTGCGTAACCTTGAACTATCTCGGCTTGACAATGCTTACTTATTGCGTAACCTTGAACTATCTCGGCCTGACAATGCTTACTTATTGCGTAACCTTGAACTATCTCGGCTTGACAATGCTTACTTGTTGCGTAACCTTGAACTATCTCGGCTTGACAATGCTTACTTATTGCGTAACCTTGAACTATCTCGGCCTGACAATGCTTACTTATTGCGTAACCTTGAACTATCTCGGCTTGACAATGCTTACTTATTGCGTAACCTTGAACTATCCCGGCCTGACAATGTTTACTTATTGCGTAACTTTGAACTATCTCTATGTGACATTGCTTACTTATTGCGTAACCTTGAACTATCTCGGCGTAACAATGCTTACTTATTGCGTAACATTTACCTTTCTCAGCGTAACAATTGTTGCTTCTTTCGAAACATTGAAACAGTGACTACATGTAGTGAAATATTGAACTAACTCGATGCGACACTCGTTACTTTATGCGAAAGCTTGGACCACCTTGCCGTGATAGTGGTTACTTGTTGAGATATAATAATTTAAATTATCTTCACGAGACAATGGTTTCTTGTTGAGCTATATTGAACTATCACAACGTTATAACGTTTAGGTGTTGTTAGTGGTTGCTTATTGCAAAAATGTCTTAACGTAGTTAGGGTTTCACGATGCGAAAAATGGTTGCGGAAACAGTTAAATATTGCCAAACGCTGGACCATCTCGGCGGTTATGGTTATATTTAGGATTATGTGCTTGGAGCCTCAAGCGGGGCGGTAGTGTAGTGGATAGAATGTTGGCTACTCACGCCAGAGGTTGTGGGTTCGATTCCCAGCTCGTCCCGATGCCTCTCAGATAACAAAACTTAGTACTGGATCTACCCAGGAAACGGATTCGTGAGGTGTAAATAAGCATTTAGAGTTCTTCGCAATCGAGCTAAAATAGTACAGACTTGGTGTGCCTTTATAATTCGTATGCAGCTGTTTGATGTCAGAAGTCGATTTTCATTCGGCAACGATCCATCAATTAAGATAGGTATACCTACCACACACCCGCCCGGAAGATCATAGGTTCAAGTTTACTTATTTGCCGTGCCCTATCATGAGTATTTTATCATCAGGGGGGATAATGAATAGATACAAATTTCCAGTTTATTTATGTAGGGCCCGGTAAGCTCAGTCGTTAGCGCGTCTGACTATCAATCGTTTGTTAGAATCCTAACCCGGCCACAGTCTCCGTGATGATTGATATGCGACATGGTGACTCATTGTCAGTCGTCTCTCACTGCTGATTCAAGTGGGACAATTATAAGTTACTTGTGGAGATGTTGTGCTCGAGAACTGGTTAACATTCCGGGTTCCAAGGGAAAAAAATGGTTAGGTTCAAACAATCAAAACCAGTTTATTTACATCTACTACCCGGTGGTGGTTTATATATATATATATATCTGCCCTGTGTTACAGGTGTCGATATATGTGAGATTTAATTAAAGCTTAATTGCCACTCAAAGACGACATAATACTGTTTTCGTACTTACCATAATCACATATACCGCGGCTTGAATAATTGATTAGCGCGTGCCTAGTGACATAAGATTCCCCCTTGACGACGTTCAGTTTGTTACCATTGTTCCTATTCAGCGTTAAACTAAGTACTATTTCTAGAGGTTGGATTAAAACCTGTCGTTGGCCGATGATCTATAGGGTAGGGTGGATTACACGCAGTGCGAGGACACCCGGGTTTTACTGGTTAATCAAATTGGGGCGTTTAAACAAAAACTCAGATTAAGATTTTAATGAACTAGTTTTGCGAATCTTTATAAATCGTTTGTTAAATACTTCTATACTCTGGGTTTCAAGTGCACTTAAAACTTAAATTGGGGCGCACTTAAACCATAAGAACAGAGATTATGTTTGGAGTTCACGGTTTTTCCTTTTTTTGTGATACATATATAGTGTTGAATAAGGTAATCGCTGATCTATAATAGAAACTATGTGATACAATCAAACATTCGTGCATAAAACATGACAATGATGGACATTAGTGGTATGTCTGTGGAAAATAGTGACATGTACACGGGACTAGGATTTATCAAAAGTGTAAATATCGGTTAGATCTCGCCGGATAAAAAGTGATAGTCACGCCAGTGTGTATAATACAAATCGGGATAGCGATAAAATGGCAATATATCCGATACTGACCTAAACAAAACAAGGAATTTAAATCTCCATTTCGCATTGACTGAAAGTTACCATACGTTACGGAATGATATTGGCTAAGTGATTAAGTACATACATATGGATTGAGACCTGCGTACAAATATTTGTACAAAAGCTAATATTCAATTTTAATCTGCATATCATTGTCATTTATTTCCAGCTATACGTATAGCGCTTGCTTTGTTTTTCTTTTGTTATCAGGGATTGGTTTTTCTTGACTTTGTAAAAGAATGTTTGGTGATAGTGATATGCCTTTTTTGTTTCTGGTGACAGACTTTTTCTTATCACTCTAGAAAAAAATCTAAGTTATTCCTCATATTAGAGTAAATGGCTTAAAAACGTACGAAAATAATTATAAAAAAATATCGGAAATGATACACATACTTGTACGCAATAGAAGCGACTATTTGCGTGAAATAACACGGTTTTATCAGCGTATTTAATCCAGTTATGGTTTTTTATGGGGTAGCTTATTGTAACGTTGCTGCCACACGTCGTCGTTGGTAGGTTAAAGGCATCTAGTGAATAATGCCAACTGGTTAAAACACCCGACAGACATAAATAAATATTTGAACTTCGACGTCAGCGTTTGATTCAATGTAAAGGATTGGCTTAATGGATTAAAAACGTATTTATATTCGCCGTGAAGTTATAATAATAAAGTATTACAACCCTGAGAATTGACAGTGCAAGGGATATTATATAGGGGTATATATTATACTAAGCGCTGTATACAGTAATTATAGATTAGCGAATAACCATTTGTATACTGATAAATACTTCTAAAAAGAATTTTCGACAGTCAGTGATTGATTTCAACTTCACAGTTTACAAAAGTGTATTGTGAAACAATATCGTGGATGTCGGATTTTATTTCATTACGTCTAATAAAATCTGTTGTGTGGGGGGTTGCTTTATTGATAATTTCAACCGATTCTGAAATATACCAATATTGATCAGTGTTACTGGATAAAAGTGTATACACGTGTAAAAAACATTAACACTGATTTGGATTAATTAACAATTATAATTTACAATTCTAATTAAGATTTTTTTATTGAAAATTAAAAAAAAAATCTGTTATATCTTCATGTTTTTCTTTAAATAAAAAATGCGATATCCATGAATAATATAAAATTGTGAAGATCAAAGAAAAGTGAAAACAGGACATCACAAGATAATGGTATAGTTAAATGATATCACTAGGATATATTACAAATTAAAATAAACCGACAAAATGAGGTATCCAGAAATAGGTGAGGGCAGTGACGTAGCGGAAGAAGGGAACCAGTTCACCAAACAACGTAAATGTGAGAGACACGAGTTTGTGGACGTCAATGAAGAAGGAAAATGGAAGCCTTTCTGGCAAAGGGGGCATACCACACTAGGTGAAGTCAACTTGAAAATAAAGCAAAAAGAAAGAACGGAAAAGCATTTAAAATTATTGAACAAGAAAACTAAAATGTATCATAGCAACACAGATCTGCGTACTGTTGGTCGGGGTCGACCTCAGAAGAGGGTGAAAATATCAAAAAGCGTTTCATTGCAAGGCTTAAACCGTATGCCAACTATAGAAAGTGCCAAACTGGGCGAGAAAAATCAAAAACAATATCAAAATCGTAGTGCTAAATTGTCACGTACAAACAGTACCTTAAACCTACCTAGAATAGACCCTGATATAGAAATTACCGGTGATTCAGGATCCCGGGGCAGCAGTGCTGTTACAAATGGGGTTTTACACAGTGCCAATGTTAGATTTACCGATTCGCGAGATATGGAAGATGAAAAAACAAAGGAAACCGAAGATGATGATGTGTATCTATCGGACGATGATCCTGCAGTATCCAGACAAAATCTGGACAAAGCAGGAGATTATATTGTGGATCATGATTGGATACTTCAGGAAAACCTCGCCAAAGAGGCAAGGAAAGTGAACAGTAAGCATAAAAAGATTCAAATTATTCTTCCAGATGAGGACCCTTTGGAAACGATAAAAAACAGAATGGAGGAGATAACTATGATGGTAAAACCGAAGGCAGAGTTTGGTAATTTCATTGATACGATAGACCCCGAACAGAGAGAAAGAATTATGGTGAGTATCAAATCTTAACCTATTACATATTAAACTCTATTAAAAACTAAATGTTTTATGAGAATAGTATTGCCCAATATCATTTACCTCACGCCGTCGGGAGCGTGGGTTCAAGCTTAGCACGGTCCAAGTTCTTTTGCGAGCAAGTTTCCGGTTTCAAAGTTTGCGGTAGATTAACACAACTATCAAAAGTCGGCTGACAAACTTACAGTGTGTTGAAAATGGACTAAACCCCAATTAAATTAATGATTTGTAATAACTTGTTTCACAATCGATGTAAAATATATAAATTCCAATGAACGATTAACATTTTTATGATTATTACAGCTAGATAAAGTTTTCTGTCAGATGTTCTTCGTGAACACTTTATGGTTAAATACAGAAAAAAAAACTCAGTAAATTAAAATGTAAAACCGCTCGAAGAAAGTCAGATGACCGAAACTCTTATGCCAGCGTATATACTTCAAAGTAAAAGTAAATTTTGCAAGTTATTAGTATAGTCATGAAGGAAATCATGAAAAAATGTATAGGACCTGCGAATTTATTGATGTACTTGTATTGGATGTTGCCGAATAGTGTGTAATAGCTTGCGAAAGATAGAAGTTTTGTTTCTACATTCCATGCAAAGCGGTTACATAAATTTATCACTAATTCATTAAAAAAATATATACGCGTTCTTTAAATTATCGTATTCAAGTCGAATTGCGTGTAATGCCACTTTTATTATATCAAAATGTAATAAACGGCATTTGGTTTGTATTGTCAGAGGAAAATTTCAAATCATCGTTCATCCGTCCGTCTGTTTGGGACCATTCACCTTCCGTGAGTTAATTGGTTGCCTGTAAAGTATAGTTTGACGTAAGAATACTTCAAGATACTGGCATCAGGTTAAACACATGTATTGCTTATAATCATACAATTACATTACAACAGTAGTATAGGCCATAATAATTTTAAAAATGAAAATAAAAAATAAAATCCTCCCGCCCTCCCCGTTTTTTAAGAAAAAAATGGATGATAATCTAGCAATTAATTTATAATGGCCATAACTATAAATATTTACAAAAACATATAAGCAAGAGGGTTTGGTCACAAGTTCTGCCAACATTAGTTACGGCCCGTCCCTCGTGCAATACATATCTTTATTAAAGTCTCATCTATGTACAAACATATAAATAAAACATATGTTACAACATATACAACGTACATAGCTATTAAAAATTAGAATTACAAGATACTATCGCTATAAAATTAATTGACATAAAATATATACATCTACGTGCAAATGAAGTACAAACATGATGGCAGTCATGTTACTGGTATCAAAATGGAAACACAACTGCGTGCACTCAACTGTTCAGGATCATTTGTTGTTTCTTACTCTATAAAAAGTTTTACACCAATCTAGTATTTGTTGTTTGTATTTGTCATTTTGAGTTTGTGGATAGACTTATACCTAGTATGTTGTCAAGTATCGGCTTTTATTTTTTATTTAAAAAATGTGAAAACAATCCCTTAACTGAACAAAAAGGTCATTCAAAGTGTATGTAACACAACCTTTTTATCAAGACAAAACAAAACATGACAGATTACTATAAATTAATCTCATAATTCCTAAACTATAGAGGAGTCCCTGAATACAGACTGGATTATCTGTGGCTAACTGTATATACACGTACATACAGTATTAGGGTACACGTACATCGTAAATCGCTATGTTAAATAAGTGTAAGCATTTAAACTGATTTATTTTACATCGATTGTGAAACAAGATCTTACAATCTAGACAAATCACGTTCGAAATCTTCCTGGGTAGAGCCGGTACTAATCATATACGGATAAAGTGTCTTGCCCAAGGACACCACATATACCGTGGCGGAGGATCGAACACACGACCCTCCGATCCTGAGTCCGATGCTCTGCCACTGGGCCACGTGCTCCACATACGTGTAAGCACTAAACATGGTCGGTCTCTGTGGCTTCAAAACTCTTCCATATGTGTCTCAAACTTAACATTGGTGTTAGTGGTCAGTTGTGGTTTATTCACAAGGTTTTATATATTCTGCATAAGGGCTTCGACGTTTTTAAAGCAGGCTCACCTATACCTTTATGCCAGTAAATATGATATTCAGTTATTACAATAATGGTAATGGTAAGGATGAAAACAATGATGACTTTATGTGAAGTGCAAACTCATATAGATTAAGACCAATGTCCCCTGAGGTCCTAAATAACTTTTATATATATAAAAAAAGAACGTGTTTTTAATTTTAAACGTATTACAAATGACCATCATATTTTTTAAAACAATATAATTATGTGTTAAATATTTAAATATTGTCAATATGCTCCATTGAAGAGATTTACTTTGAAACTGTAAATGACAGTCTAATTGTTTAATAAATTCGGGGATGGAATTATGAAAAGGGGCGTGAAATTAGAACACAATGCCTGGTCATGTCATCGTATTTATCATTTATGAATAAATAGCTCAACATTTTCCCGTTTAGCCATGGGATTATGTAAAACTGGGCTGCGTTCAGTCCGGTTAAACGTTTGCTTAAGTATTTTCTTGGACTCAACATCAAATTAGCACGCAGTAAATTTAGGGAACCAGGCAGTAAACGCGTTTGCTGTTCAACGGGACTGGACGCTGCCCAGTATGCTATACTTTATCACGAGGTGTGATTTATCATTGAGTCAATATGGATCACGTGTTCTACATAGGCATACTACAATCGAAGTTGTTAAACAGAATCCCAATTAAACACTATTTTGAGATACAAATAAAGTGCTGTTATATTGACTCCATAAAGATAATGTAATGGATAGAGTATTGGGCGCTCACGCCAGAGGTTGTGGGTCCGATTCTTCGCTCGACCCGATGCCTCTCATAAAACAGCATTCAGTACTGGTTTTACCCAGGAAGCAGACTCGAGAGTGGCTCATACTAGCTCAGAGCTTTCATCGTAATCGAGCTAAAATTAGTTAGTATAATCTAAGATATCGTCAATATAGACGAGGTCTCATAAAAACATTTGCTGTGTGTCACACTCTGCAATTCTGCCTGTAGCAGGTCTCTCATTTTTTTGTTTTCTAAGTCTGCAGGCTGTCTTAATGTATCTACAGTCAAATCTGTGTAAGCGGTCACCTCTGTTAAGCAGCCACTTGTCTTAAAAAAGTCATATTCGCTATATCCAATTGCTATGCTTATAGAGCAAATTAACAAGGATTAAGCAACAACCTGTCTTAAAAGGCCACTTTTGTTCCTTCCCTTTACTGGCTGCTTAAAACAGATTTGACTGTATTTCATCCCATTCCCTTTTTAGTCGTCTCGTTTTTTTTATTTCAACTTTATAAGACGTAAACGGAATTAGTATTACTATTTATATTTTTGTTGCTGTGTACACACTATGTATACATGTACTTTCTTTTCATTTTGTATTAAAAATAATTTTTTATCATGTATTTTGACATGTCATGTCTTCTCAATTATTTGTCATGTATTATGGGGGAGTGCCGTAACAAATGGGTGAATGTGCCTCCCGCCCCATTTTCTGTTAATAAGAAGGCAATAAAATATTATTAAAAAGCAATTTTCTTAGCAAATACTTTACACCAAAGTCAAATATTGACATTTAAAAAAAAATAGCATTTGAAATTTTCTTTATAGTTAAAAAATGAGCCAGGATATAATGCCTTCCGGTTGTCGTCATAAACACATTGTGTGAGAAACGCCACGAACCGCTGTTCAATAATAACGTTTTGTATATACGGGGAAACAGACTTTAAGTTAAACTAAGATAAACAAGAGTCAATTACATATCGTCTGCTCCTTGACAGACGACAAATGTTTGTTATCTATTGATTCTTACTTGACGTTATGTTTGTCTGGCATTTGAGATGCTCCCACCATTTTATATCGCGTATCCCACTGGATAATAGTTTAACAATATGCAGGAGACGAATCTATTAGAAAACTAAGAATAGAGAATATAACTATATAAATGTAACTTAACAAATTACTTATTTAAAGTTAATACATGTTTTTAATTGTTTGTTCCATTCTACTAGACTGTCACTCCAATGTCTGTTTAAATACTATGTTATTTGTATTTTGTGCCAGACTGAATAAACTATGTCTATGCTAATATTTAGCCTGTATTTTAATAGCTATTTAACTAGTTGACGGATTATAATTACGTGCCGGCAATAGTCGACTCATATTTTGGTGGTAATATATCGATGAGCAGCGCCCTCTAGTGATAACAGCCCCAGACAGTGATACGTTTTTAAAGAAAAAAAAATATTAACGCGTCTTGAACACATGGCGCTCAGATTGATGAAATACGACATTTATGTTAACCAGTATACATTTTGATATTCAATATTTCTTTCAGTTTTACAATTTAAGTAGAAGTAGTAACTTTTATAGCATAAAATGCTAAGAAATACATATATTGAGATCACAACATTTGACATCTTTACCGAGAGGCTCATTTGTTTAACCCTTTACTTCATATAGACGCCTATGGACGCCTCTAATATAGATGTCTTTGGACACTTCTAATATAGACGCCTTTGGACACCTAATATAGAAAGCTTTTGAATTATTGGTTGAATTATGTTTATATTAACTGACAGAGTGGAAAACAGTACAGCAAGTGTTTTTACGAGCAATCTGAACTCTTCCTGCACTGTTTTAAAAGGCCTTCAGTGATTGGTGCGGGAAAACACGTATCTATGGAGTAAAGGGTTAAATTACCAAAACAAAACTATTTATTGAAACACAAAATGATATATGTACGACTTAACATTTATTATTGGTAAAGGTTTTCTGTCGTTCAATTAGATGAAACATTGGTTAAAGTATTTTGAAATATGTTTCAGTAAAAAGTCAAATTTGTTTAATGTTGACCATCTGCAAACATTTGGCCTAAAGTATTTGTTTCAAATGTCTTTATTTTGGACAAATAAGTAAAAATATGAAATACATTTTCAGTTTTTGTTGCATTTAGTACATATTCTGTCATCTGTAGGAGTGCTATTGTATCTGACATTATGCTCAACATATTTACAATCAGTCTATAATGTTTAGATACACTGGTCGAAATTTAAAAAAAAAGAATTTCTGATACTTAGCTAGAAACATATTGCATTAATGTAACGGGCAAAATGTTATGCTAAAACACGATAAAGTAATTTGTAATAAGGATGCCGCCATCTGTTATCTTTATTTTGTTACTATTTGGCTTGATGTAGTTTTAATGGAGATTTTTTTCTGAAATAAATGGTCATTGAACGCATTTCATATCACACAAAGAGTCTTAAAAACCGACTCAAGACGTTATGATAACGATTTGTTTTCCAGAAATATTTTGTTTTGTACAATAGTATTAGTATTTTACATTTGCTTGATTCACATTGTGGTATGTCAACTCTTAAATATTATTTAACGTTATCCTACTGCCATCAAACGTCATCCCACCGCCATCCAACGTTACCTCCACCGCCATTCAACATTATCCCACCGCAATCCAACGTTACCTCCACTGCCATCCAACGTTATCCCAATGTTATACCACCGCCATCCAACGTTACCTCCACCGCCATCCAACGTTATCCCACCGCCATCCAACGTTACCTCCACTACCATCCAACATTACCCCAATGTTATACCACCGCCATCCAACGTTACCTGCACCGCCATCCAACGTTATCCCACCGCCATCCAACGTTACCTCCACTACCATCCAACATTATCCCAATGTTATACCACCGCCGTCCAACGTTACCTCCACCGCCATCCAACACTATCCCACCGCCATCCAACGTTACCTCCACTGCCATCCAACGTTATCCCAATGTTATACCACCGCCATCCAACGTTATCCCACCGCCATCCAACGTTATCCCACCTCCATCCAACGTTACCTCCATCGCCATTCAACGTTATCTCACCACCATCCAACGTTATCCCACCGCCATCCAACGTTACCTCCACTACCATCCAACATTATCCCAATGTTATACCACCGCCGTCCAACGTTACCTCAACCGCCATCCAACGTTATCCCACCGCCATCCAACGTTACCTCCACTACCATCCAACATTATCCCAATATTATACCACCGCCGTCCAACGTTACCTCCACCGCCATCCAACGTTATCCCACCGCCATCCAACGTTACCTCCACTACCATCCAACATTATCCCAATGTTATACCACCGCCGTCCAACGTTACCTCCACCGCCATCCAACATTATCCCACCGCCATCCAACGTTACCTCCACTGCCATCCAACGTTATCCCAATGTTATACCACCGCCATCCAACGTTATCCCACCGCCATCCAACGTTATCCCACCTCCATCCAACGTTATCCCACCTCCATCCAACGTTACCTCCATCGCCATTCAACGTTATCTCACCACCATCCAACGTTATCCCACATCCATCCAACGTTATCCCACCTCCATCCAACGTTACCTCCATCGCCATTCAACGTTATCTCACCGCCATCCAACGTTATCCCACCTCCATCCAACGTTATCCCACCTCCATCCAACGTTACCTCCATCGCCATTCAACGTTATCTCACCACCATCCAACGTTTCCTCCACCATCTCCTCTAGAAAAGTTTAGACATGATGATTCAGGAATAACTGTTATTTTCCACAAGGCCATACGACACAGTTGTTTCTTTTACAGCCAAAATCCAATGCCGTGTTCAATACCTTGGGACGACCAATAATTAAACCTCAACTGTGGAGTTGGAACCTGGTCTAATGGTCCATCTAAATCTCGCTCTTCCCCGTCATATCATAATACGAAAATAACTCACCACACTGCCATTTTACAGATACAGCAGCATGCACTCTTGCACGTATGTTAATTGTTAACTATACAGACACATAAACATGCGCACGTACGCGCGCACGCACGTACGTACGTACGCACGTACATACACGTTCACACGTTTGTACGTTTGCGTGTAGAAGTACTCGATGAATTGTAGAGACAAGGGCTTTAGAATAATTCAAAATAATGACAATTAAGGTATGACATATACTGCCCATTTCGATACTCATTCAAACAGAGCATATGGATTTAATTTAATTACCAAATGTTGTAGGTAACAACGGCGTGACTACAACCAATTGTACCCGAAATGAAACATTGAACTGATTTTGGTTTCACCATAGGATCAAATTGATTTTCAGAATTAGACGATAACGATTAACAACCAGCAACTGTTATCTTAGCAAGCGTTCGACATCTACGAATACTTGCTCATAAAATTTAAGGTTATATAACCAGCTGAGATATCAAATAATATGTTTCTATTTTCCTTTTTTATGACATATTTTAAGAGATGAAAGGATTTTCTTCTTTATCCAATCCTTTTTTATATTTGCAAGACGTCATTAAAATGGGGAAAGAATATCACAGTCGATTGTTTGACAAATATTTGACAAGCAATCTTGTGTTAACGTAATGACTGTCACATAATACCAGACTTGTTGAATTGAGCCATAGTTGAAGATTTTAATAGATCTAAAGTATGTTTATTTTGAAATTTATAAATTCTTTATTCAGTGTTTGGTGTAGATATGTGATACCTGTAAAAACAATCATCTTAGACAAACATACCGACGTCAAAAAACAATTCATAAATCATCATAAGGGTGTTTAATATTTTGAGATCCCTGGACGACTTTACAAACAAATTGATCTTTGTATTCGTAACTGTTTATATTATACCATGATTATTGGTTGCAGCATTACGTTTTCATTTTCATTATCTTTGTATTAGAGGAAAAACACACAAAAAAAAAACATATGACTTGTTCGAACATATGTAAATGTGTTTGTGATTTGCTTTTATTGGTTATGTTCTGTGTTTTACTCACCGATGAGTCAGACTTCATTATTGTGTGAGTCTGCAGATTTGCTGTAATTGGTTATGTTCTGTGTTTTACTCACCATCAGTAAGACTTCATTATTGTGTGAGTCTGCAGATTTGCTTTAATTGGTTATGTTCTGTGTTTTACTCACCATCAGTAAGACTTCATTATTGTGTGAGTCTGCAGATTTGCTTTAATTGGTTGTGTTCTGTGTTTTACTCACCATCAGTCAGACTTCATTATTGTGTGAGTCTGCAGATTTGCTTTAATTGGTTATGTTCTGTGTTTTACTCACCATCAGTAAGACTTCATTATTGTGTGAGTCTGCAGATTTGCTTTAATTGGTTGTGTTCTGTGTTTTACTCACCATCAGTCAGACTTCATTATTGTGTGAGTCTGCAGATTTGCTTTAATTGGTTATGTTCTGTGTTTTACTCACCGATGAGTCAGACTTCATTATTGTGTGAGTCTGCAGATTTGCTTTAATTGGTTATGTTCTGTGTTTTACTCACCATCAGTCAGACTCCATTATTGTGTGAGTCTGCAGATTTGCTTTAATTGGTTGTGTTCTGTGTTTTACTCACCATCAGTCAGACTCCATTATTGTGTGAGTCTGCAGATCTGCTTTAATTGATTGTGTTCTGTGTTTTACTCACCATCAGTCAGACTTCATTATTGTGTGAGTCTGCAGATTTGCTTTAATTGGTTGTGTTCTGTGTTTTACTCACCATCAGTCAGACTCCATTATTGTGTGAGTCTGCAGATTTGCTTTAATTGGTTGTGTGCTGTGTTTTACTCACCATCAGTCAGACTCCATTATTGTGTGAGTCTGCAGATTTGCTTTAATTGGTTGTGTTCTGTGTTTTACTCACCATCAGTCAGACTCCATTATTGTGTGAGTCTGCAGATTTGCTTTAATTGGTTGTGTTCTGTGTTTTACTCACCATCAGTCAGACTCCATTATTGTGTGAGTCTGCAGATTTGCTTTAATTGGTTGTGTTCTGTGTTTTACTCACCATCAGTAAGACTTCATTATTGTGTGAGTCTGCAGATTTGCTTTAATTGGTTGTGTTCTGTGTTTTACTCACCATCAGTAAGACTTCATTATTGTGTGAGTCTGCAGATTTGCTTTAATTGGTTGTGTTCTATGTTTTACTCACCATCAGTCAGACTTCATTATTGTGTGAGTCTGCAGATTTGCTTTAATTGGTTGTGTTCTGTGTTTTACTCACCATCAGTCAGACTTCATTATTGTTTGAGTCTGCAGATTTGCTTTAATTGGTTGTGTTCTGTGTTTTACTCACCATCAGTCAGACTCCATTATTGTGTGAGTCTGCAGATTTGCTTTAATTGGTTGTGTTCTGTGTTTTACTCACCATCAGTCAGACTCCATTATTGTGTGAGTCTGCAGATTTGCTTTAATTGGTTATGTTCTGTGTTTTACTCACCATCAGTCAGACTCCATTATTGTGTGAGTCTGCAGATTTGCTTTTATTGGTTGTGTTCTGTGTTTTACTCACCATCAGTAAGACTTCATTATTGTGTGAGTCTGCAGATTTGCTTTAATTGGTTGTGTTCTGTATTTTACTCACCATCAGTCAGACTTCATTATTGTGTGAGTCTGCAGATTTGCTTTAATTGGTTGTGTTCTGTGTTTTACTCACCATCAGTCAGACTCCATTATTGTGTGAGTCTGCAGATTTGCTTTAATTGGTTGTGTTCTGTGTTTTACTCACCATCAGTAAGACTTCATTATTGTGTGAGTCTGCAGATTTGCTTTTATTGGTTGTGTTCTGTGTTTTACTCACCATCAGTCAGCTTCATTATTGTGTGAGTCTGCAGATTTGCTTTAATTGGTTGTGTTCTGTGTTTTACTCACCATCAGTCAGACTCCATTATTGTGTGAGTCTGCAGATTTGCTTTAATTGGTTGTGTTCTGTGTTTTACTCACCATCAGTCAGACTCCATTATTGTGTGAGTCTGCAGATTTGCTTTAATTGGTTGTGTTCTGTGTTTTACTCACCATCAGTCAGACTCCATTATTGTGTGAGTCTGCAGATTTGCTTTAATTGGTTGTGTTCTGTGTTTTACTCACCATCAGTCAGACTTCATTATTGTGTGAGTCTGCAGATTTGCTTTAATTGGTTGTGTTCTGTGTTTTACTCACCATCAGTCAGACTTCATTATTGTGTGAGTCTGCAGATTTGCTTTAATTGGTTGTGTTCTGTGTTTTACTCACCATCAGTCAGACTTCATTATTGTGTGAATCTGCAGATTTGCTTTTATTGGTTGTGTTCTGTGTTTTACTCACCATCAGTCAGACTCCATTATTGTGTGAGTCTGCAGATTTGCTTTAATTGGTTGTGTTCTGTGTTTTACTCACCATCAGTCAGACTCCATTATTGTGTGAGTCTGCAGATTTGCTTTAATTGGTTGTGTTCTGTGTTTTACTCACCATCAGTCAGACTTCATTATTGTGTGAGTCTGCAGATTTGCTTTAATTGGTTGTGTTCTGTGTTTTACTCACCGTCAGTCAGACTTCATTATTGTGTGAGTCTGCAGATTTGCTTTTATTGGTTGTGTTCTGTGTTTTACTCACCATCAGTCAGACTCCATTATTATATGAGTCTGCAGATTTGCTTTAATTGGTTATGTTCTGTGTTTTACTCACCATCAGTCAGACTTCATTATTGTGTGAGTCTGCAGATTTGCTTTTATTGGTTGTGTTCTGTGTTTTACTCACCATCAGTCAGACTCCATTATTGTGTGAGTCTGCAGATTTGCTTTAATTGGTTGTGTTCTGTGTTTTACTCACCATCAGTCAGACTTCATTATTGTGTGAGTCTGCAGATTTGCTTTAATTGGTTATGTTCTGTGTTTTACTCACCATCAGTAAGACTTCATTATTGTGTGAGTCTGCAGATTTGCTTTAATTGGTTATGTTCTGTGTTTTACTCACCATCAGTCAGACTTCATTATTGTGTGAGTCTGCAGATTTGCTTTAATTGGTTGTGTTCTGTGTTTTACTCACCATCAGTCAGACTCCATTATTGTGTGAGTGAGTCTGCGATTTGCTTTTATTGGTTGTGTTCTGTGTTTTACTCATTGGTGAGTCAGACTTCATTATTGTGTGATTCTGCGATTTGCTTTTATTGGTTATATTCTGTGTTTTACTCACCATCAGTCAGACTCCATTATTGTGTGAGTGAGTCTGCGATTTGCTTTTATTGGTTATGTTCTGTGTTTTACTCATTGATGAGTCAGACTTCATTATTGTGTGAGTCTGCGATTGGTTTTTATTGGTTATGTTCTGTGCATTTATTGGTTATGTTTTATCCTTTGAAAGAATAGTTTTATTAGATATTATTAATTTCAAAACAGCAGTCTTTCGTGCCATTTGGCGGCCGTAAGCAATTGCCCCGATGTTGGTATTATTTTGGATATTTCAGGACCGTGCCGGTCTCATTCGATTAACTAAAATATAGAATACTCTTTAATCTGATGACGTTTTGTTAAATTTAACATTACCTACCCTTGAACAGGTTTAATAAAACCGAATCAGCTATTTTCTTTTACTGATTACATTCTGTCCTTTGTCCGGTTATATTGTTACAGAAACTAGTTGTGGCAGAAAATTTCGTAAATGGATAGCAATTAATGCTATGACTATTAACTTCATAGACATGTTCAATTCTGCTATATTGTGCCATAGAAAACGCTCTCGACTTTGTTAACGTCAGTCAGTGAGAATAAATTATTTTTATAACCTTTATTAAAATCTCATCCTGGTATTACAAATTATAATGACATGTAATAATAAAACAGCAAATCATACACTATACAAATTATAATCACACACACTTTAAGATAAATTAATTCACTTAACTACAGTATCTACTTAAGACAGTGTTCTGAGCGCTGCCACATTGGAGTATCATGCCGCAGACACATGTTATGATACCCCACCCATTCATAATATATTGACACCGGGTCGACCAGACCTAGTACAATCCTCTAAATCCCGAGCGCCAAGCGAGAAAGCGACACCTAGTACAATGTTTAAGTATTTGGTATGAACCGGCCGGGATCGAATCTACGACCTTCCGCATGCGAGACGGACGCTTTACCACTAGGCCACTGCTGCGATGTTAACTGAATAGATTAAACAAAGTATAATGTTGACGATTATTTGTGGGTATCATACATTGGCGTTGTTCTCCGCGGCCGTGTAATCTAAGGCGCTGGTATCTAACGGCCACTTACATCTCATCGTTGAGGTTAGAGGTTCGAGTACAGCTCGGTCCAAAAAGACTTATGTTAGAAAGTTTGCCAGTATCTTGTGGTATAACAGTGGTTTTATTCAGATTCATTCTGAGGTTTTCTCCACCAGTAAAACTAGATATACCATATGTATACATACGAATGCCATGTGTTGAATATGGCGTTAAATAGCCGTATATTTACTGACCATTTCTCTAGTGACCGGGTATCGACCGCGCACATACCCATGATTTCGAATGTGTTTAAGCCTACTTATTATGTATCGATTGCCGTTTGCGAATAGCAATTAAAAAATACTACGTTCTGGTTTGATTTTCGTTCATAGTTGCAACAAATGCAATCTGAGGATTAAATTTTGAACACATTAAATACGTTCACTCACGCTTGAAGTTAATAGGATTAAAATAATGTTTACCATTGATTTTTAATATTCATAATTAAACAAAGAAAACAATTTATAAGATAATTGCATAAAAGGGACGGATGTGTATTAATATTAAAATGCTATTTTGTATGATTCATACTTTTCATGCCTCAATTCATCTGATCACGAACAATTTCGGAAATAGTTCTGCAACCCACGGCTCCTATCCCGAAAGAAATTAATTTTAATTATATCAATAAATTATAATAATTAATTTCAGCTCCATTGCTTATATGAATCGCTTTTGAGTCCGCCTCCTGGATAGAACAAAAACTGAGTGTTGTTTTTAACAGGCATAGGGTCAAGCAGGGGATCGAACCCGCAACCTCTGGCGCGAACGGCTAACACTATCCACTGTACTACCGCCCCGCATTAATTGTGCTTGTAATCAACACAAATGAATCATGCTGATTATAAAACTCATTTTGAAAGAAACACAATAACCCAAATTCACATAACATTATATCAATATGATAGATACCATTGTGGTATACAACGGTTATTATTGTTCAAATGAACAAAAATAAGAAAACAATATATATCAGACAATAAACGCAGCGCTCAAATAATACGTACAAAATCACAATAGATAAGTAAAAAATAAACATCTTCAACAAAAAAACGTAATATAGATACGTATAATACCAGTGGTGATTGTCTCCTATTAAACACCAAAGAACGATTAATAATACCAAAATCGGAATTATAAAAAATGAAAAAAATTTGTATTTAAGTGTAATAATATGTGTATAATAAATAATCGAGAAACGTTTTAATTTACATTTTAATGTTCATTTCTAAATTGATCTTAAAGTACCCATGTGTGTACCTGTCACATTTCTTTTCTATGTACCCAAAGTAATCAATGGTTATGTCAATCAATTAAGATTTAGTTTACATTTAAATTAAATATTGTAACAATGGGAATGATTTATGCGTGAATAAAGTAAGTCTTATCTTAGTGTATCCGTTGCAAATTTAAAAAGTCAATTTATTTGCATTTAACGTGTTAAAACCGCGATATTTACAAGCTAAAAGTAAATAGAATAAATGTCTTTGCATGGACGAACGTAAATTTATTTCCGATTTCGTTAAGTTGATATAACACTAATATATCCGAACTGAAATATTTGATCCGGAGTGAAATCTTGTGTACACCTGTATTGGCAGCTGTTTACATAACCGGGCGTGTTCACTGTAAATGAAGGTTTAGAGAATTTGGGGGAATGTGTTTTATTTGCTGAACGTTCATGAATATATTATCTACCATGAACAGACTCATTAAACCATGTCTGTTATTGTTTCATTTTTTTAATATTTATTTTACATCGATTGTGAAAAAATTTCTTACAACTTAGACAAATCACGGTCGAAGTCATCCTGGGTAAAAGCAGTTCTAAGTAATGCGGATAAAGTGCCTTGCTGAAGGACACCACACTTAACCGTGAAGGAGGATCAAACCCACGACTCCCTGACCTTGGACCACTTTGACCACGCGCTCCACTCATCAGAAGTTATTTACACTCATCACGTGCACATAAGACCGGGAATAAAACTCAGCAAAATATACCCGATGTTAGTTTATATTATTTATATAAGCTCGATTGCGATGTAAATTCAGAGCTTATATGGACCGCTCTCGAGTCCTCTTTCTCAATAAAACCCAGTAGTGTTGTTTTTGAGAGACCACCGGATCGATTCCGTAACCTCCAATATGATTGGCTAACACTCTATCCTCTTTATTACCGTCCCGGCTTCAAGTTAAAACTGACTGTTAAACGTTCATGTGATATTAACTTACATAATACCACGTGCAAGGTGAGTGGACACCGGAAGGTTTCAGGTAAAATTTGCAAGATGTATGTAAAGTCACATCTCATGAATTCTTAACAAATGTTCGTTACTTGTTATAAATACATCAAGTTGACACCAACATGTCCCGTAACACCTTGTACCGACACGTTGATTGTTGCATCAATATTTTAAGTCGGGTAATAAAACAGCGAAAATAATGCCGACTTTGTTAGCTAATAAGTACTTAGTCAGTGTTAATGCAAGCATGAATATTTGCTAGCATTTACGGTATATGGTGTCCTCGGTGAAGTTGTAAGCACTTCCGGCTTTTACCACCAACTAAATTCTTCCGCATTCTTTTGTTTATATCAACAATGCATGCGGATTGGTCCGGCCGTTTTAGAAACGTTATTTTAGGTCTAAGTTAAACATGAGAAAAAATTGCACATTAATTACAATCTGTCCCTCATCTACATAATGTACAGATCGGAACAGCTAACCCGCCACGTTTGCATTTTCAATATTTCAAAATATTGAGTAGCATTGAGTGCATACTACATTAACAGACACTCATGTATCTATTTTATATAGTCGAAATGTTCTCTCGTATTCAAGTCCAAATGTCTAGGAAATTTCTTTGAATATACTTTGAGATACTTTTTGAGATACTTTTTAGGATACTTTTTGAGATAATTTTTGAGATACTTTTTGAGATACTTTTGAGATACTTTTTGAGATACTTCTTGGGAAAATACATAAAATGTCAGACAGCGGATAAGTCGTTCCATTCAGTATATTTTGTGAATGACCTTTGAACTAATTAATGAAATGAGATCGCTGAATACGGTTGAGTGGTGTGTGTGTGGGGGGGTGGGGGAGGTGGGAGGGGGTGGAGTGTGTGGGGTGGGGATGGGGGTGGGGGTGGGTGGGGGAGTAGCAATATCATTTTCGCAATCGTATGTACCGCAGTATTAATAATTGAAATTGCAATGTATCATCTTCTCTGTGCTGTGCTTTTCTGTGCGTCTGTGCAATTTGATATACAGCCGTTACAAGTCTACGGTGAATAAAATAACATACGAGAATGCGTACGATGGTTTTAACTCATTTCCATATATTTCATATGTTTTTTTATATAATATAGTCGGATGTAAATCAATTATTCAATCTTAACATCAAACAAAAATCGAATTCCATTTATAAATTACATTAAAAAAGTTTGATAAGATGCCATGCGAGACTGTTAACGCCCTATTTTCATAAATGATATTTTCAGCCTAAACACACATGCCATAGTACGGTCGATTTTTGTTGTTGTTGAGACATTTTAAACATCGTCAGGTATAGTTGGTGCCGAATGAGTGACTGAATTTTTGATCCGCCATCGATGATTCTCGGCATATTTTTTTAAGAAAGAAAGGTATTGCATTATTGTTTTAATTGGTTGAGAACTACCCAATACATCCACTTTTATGTCGTCATCTCCTGCATTAAATATTTTATCTCCGTTTCTAGATTACTTAACAACTCTTAAATGAATAATTTATACCTCTTTCTTTTGTGTGTACGGAATTGTCAGCACGCACTTTATATGATATACGTAACGAGGGTTCGCACGGCATGCCAGAGAAATGTTTACAAAGATGAAAGCGAGACACCGTCCCGCCGTAAATATCAATTTATATCAAGTATTTTATATCATTTATGCCCTTTAAAGCATAAAGTGTAAATTTAAATTAGTCTATACAAGGGTCTCTATATAATTCCTTGATTTATTGTAAATTATTTGCTGACGTATGTAAAATTATATATTACTTTTAGTCAATAATATATGTTTTAATAAAAGTTATGATGAAAACATTTCAATAAGCAATAATAAATAAACTCCTTAGTACAATAAATTAAAATGTAAACAATGTCTGTTTACATTGTAAACAGTTATTAAGGATTAAGCAATAAGCGCTCTTGCTCCAAAATCACATCTTTTTTTATATGAAAGAATATGTATTCGCGTGATATATAACGGCGTATTCAATGACAAAATAATTAAAGGCATACGTTAAAATGGAGCACACAGTCACAAAAACATGAAGAAAACATAGATATTTAAAATAATTATTCTAGCAATATTTACAGAACCAGTTATGTGTATGGTTTGCACGTAAATATTGAATATAATTAGTTTAAACATATTTATTGCTTATAATCATATAATAACATTACAATAGTATATAACTTTAAATATTTACAAACACATATAAGCAAGAGGGTTGGGCCACAAGTCCTGCCAACATTGAATATAATTGCAAAGTTGCGTACGTTTATGCATACAGGCATATTGTGTGACAAATAATCGTATATTTCTCACACATTTTTTTATATAAAACCATTCCCACCTGGATATATAACAATAATCTGATAAAAAGATCCATTGAAAGGAAAGCGCAGAACGTGACCAAGAAACATATTGGCCGACTCAGTGTTGTTGAGCCTGTTCAAGAGGGGTTATGAAATATGTAACACCAACCATGCCCCCCTAGCAATGGTTTAAGAAGTACTCTATTTTTTTAACAACGCTGAATGAAATAGTTCTATAGACGCAGAAATAATAGCAATACGGTGTCATCAAGCTATAATTGCTATGATAAATCTATATATACTTTGAAGTAAGCCATAGTTTACAAAAAAACGAACATTATACCATTATAGGTCATGGTAGATAATGGTATAATTTTCAAAATCAGGTGATGAATTTCCCACCAATCAAAATCATTTCAACAACAACAAAAAAGGTTATATGTTACATGCTTATCGATTGAGAGAATATGGATTTAAGAAACTAAAATGAAAACAAGTGTAAAATACACAAAACGGAATTGATTTTTTAAATATAAATGTTTATACAAAATAGGTTAAAATATATGTATTATTGCTATTATCGTGGTTTGACGTGTAGCGTAAATTATACGATGGTTTGGTGACATTCCACTTTGTTAACCCTACTCGTGTAGCGTAAATTATAGTATACGATGGTTTGGTGACATTCCACTTTGCTAACCCTATTCGTGTAGCGTAAATTATACGACGGTTTGGTGACATTCCACTTTGCTAACTCTACTTGTGTAGGTAGCGTAAATTATACGATGGTTTGGTGACATTCCACTTTGCTAACCCTACTCGACTGTATCTCGTGCAGTAATGCAGAGGGGAACGTCACCAAACCAAGGTATAATTTAAGTTACACTTAAAAAGCACGAGAATATCAATGCTATATCTATAACATAGAAATAGAAATATTGCTAGATTTTGCTGATATCATATATAGCCATGCGCCATAGAGGGGATACTGGATTCTGGATTGTCAAATACATATGGTGATTAGATGACAAATAATTGACAAATCCAAACTGTATTCAAAAGCAAGGTTTCGTTTAAGAGATAAAGTTTGCTCTATAAACGTATAGTCCGGTTATGATTTTTCTTTTATTTCTCTTAAGCCGTAATAGTAATCTTCGTCCAGTTTAAAACTTGTTTATTTTTCTTCGATTGTGAAATAAGTTCTTACGACTTGGGCAAATCACGCTCGGTGACTTCCTTGTTAGAATCAGTACTAAGTATACGCGGAAAAGTGTATTGCTCAAAGACATCACACATAGCCGTGGCGGAGGACCGAACCCACGACCCTCCGATCATAGGTTCGGTGCTCTACCACTGAACCACGCGTTTTCGTCTACACAACTTTTTATGCTTACTTGCGAGTAGATATAGATATATACATGTTTTTTTTTACAGAAATACAAGGAGATGGAACACACAGACATACGCAATGCAAAACGAAAAAACTGGACAGTAAGTGAATATCTCTATGAAGAACAGTCGATTGCTGCATGATCATTTTTTGAAAAAAATATTAAAGACATCAAAAACAATTTTGAATAATATATCTAGATCTTGTTGTTTTTAAGAAAGTGAGTTGCTTATCCATGATAAACATAAATAAGTTTTACACGCAACAAGTATAGATGTGATCAAATATCTTAAATTGCATACAATAATAAGAACTAGAGTAAACAGTTTACTGAAATATAATACGCAAGCAATGATTGTGGGATGGTTAATCTTGAATATAATGCGCATGTAAAGTATATGGTATTCTATACTGAGTTTAAAAATAATTGTTTTAAATGTTTCGAAAAATGTACGAAATTAATGTTTGGATTTTGTTTATAATACTTATATGATATACGATGTAGAAACATTATCAGTCGAACAGTATTACAAGGAACGCATTTACAATTTAGTTATTCAATTATTTACAGGGCCGTGAGAGATTTAGAGATGCTGTCAAATTAGTATTGATTCTCTACCGAGCATGTCATCCAAGGCAAAAGTGAGTAAAATAACACCTTTCTTTAATTATAGGTTAAGGTCAGTTGTACTTTAGAATGGTGTATGTAACAGATCCCCATTAAACCAGATGACCTATTAACTTTAATGATTAAGCTCTGATGAGCAGCTATTTTAAGTAATAAACAAATTGACCCAATCAACAGACCATATGGAATCCTTAGAACACCAATGTGCTATTGGGAAATTAAGCTCGAAGTCAAATCGCATGAGTTTAGTTATGCTCCAAGGGGTTCGATATACGTCATAATATAGCCAAATCATATAAAAAGCGAAAAGATAATAAATGAAAGATGTGGAATACGAATAATCAAACGTTAGTGATATTGTATACATGTTTTCAAAAGCTACCGAATCACGCAGGGAATAAAAATACCCCTCTATATATTGCATCATTATTTTCACTGTAGTTTAACACGAAAAAGTCCTACTTTGCCATTTATTTGAACAAGTGTGATAATACACATATATAAATCAGTATTTTGAATCATTAACTGAACCAAAATCATGCACAATGTGATTATCGACGAACGAATCATTTTAAAACAAATTCTGAAAAAGATAATCGACTGTTTCCGAATTTTTACTCTTGTCTTAGAGAACAGAAATTGCCAAAACATTATGAAGTAATTATGTACATTCCGGAAGCTGATGTGTACTGTTTTGCTCCGATGCGTAAACAAATTAACCGTGTGTCCCCTTTAAATTACTATTTTGTATACTATTTTATCCAGTAGTGGTTAATAATAAACTTACATTACAATTAGGTACCTTGCAGACGACAAACCCGACACCGCACCAGACGGCGTGAAAAAGATAAAACAGACTACTCCGCTGCACAGAGATTTACTCGCCAAGTCAAGTGTAAGTTCCAACTAATTATAACTAGATATAACTTTTATTTAGGTTTTATTAGCTTAAAATGCCTGAGAGGATGTACTATACAATATACAAGCAATGACAAACAGTGTAGTACATACAAATGTAAATTAAAAATGAATACAATCACCAGATACGTGACAATACAAAGCATAAATTAAAAAAAAATCAATTATGAAACATCTAAAATGCCAATTTTGGAGAAAAAATGATGGTTATGTCTCTAAATTAGTCTTTGGACTAATAATGTATAATTTCTAACACCATGATTAAGCCAAACATCATAAGAACAAGAGATGGTAACACATCTTTTAATAGAGAGATCAAGTTTAATTTTGGCTGCGAGTACAGTTTAAATTCATTTAACATCATGTTCTCAACAATTCTTACATAAAACCCTATAATACACTAGAATATATCAAAATTGTCGTATTTAATTTAACAAAAAGATCTAATTGATGTGTTGGAGAACTTGTATTAACAAGTGTTCATTTTAAAAATAGCTTTCTGTGCTTGTCCAGAAGTGTATTCTGTGCCTCAGCAATGGATTCTCCTCTGGTAGAAACATGCCTTTCACAAATTTTTTTCACAATTTTCTAACTGCTATTCGCCATCATAAAAAATAAGATTCTTTCTATCTTATATATAAGGGTTTTTTTTATATAAAAAAACTAATGTCAATAGCATAGACTCTTTTTTTTTTAAAAAAAAAATCAAAATTACAATATTGCAGAATAACAAAATAATGTTTATATTGGTTGATACACGAAATGCAATGTAAAAGAAAGAAATATAACATTACAAGCAATAATTACACAATACAGTTGTTTTATCTGTATTGGCTGGTCGAACACCCGCTTAGGCATTTAAATATATAATGAAACACACAATTAAAGAAGTTTTTAAATCATTCTGATTCATTGGTCGAATTTTTTGGTAGATCTAAATAGATTATGTATTTAAAACAACGAGAGTTATTTGATCTGCGTATGCAATAAAAGCGGCACTTGGAAAGACTAGCACGTAGCATATCGTATATATATATATATCACAACAACGGAATTTACGATTTTTGGGATCTTTTCAGATGCTCATTCACAATGCATGATATATATATGGAGATAATTATTTGTGAATACCCAATACCCAAGACATAAATGTACAGACCAGACTATGGCTATGAATCCTTAACTGGATCTTACTCATATAAAGCTATCAGTTCATGTATGTAAATTTGTCCACCCTGTTTAGATATGTTGCATGTAATTCCATAGTACATAAGTCATGGTCGACACCAAATTTATTTGGTTTGGCAGAGGCCTTGATATTGTATCTATACTCAAATATTTATACTAAATTCAATTAATTAAACAAATTCAAGTTTTTATTGCGATCGTCCTTTAAACACTGGATCAATGATCTAATATTTCCTCTGTTTGAGAATGCGTGTACCATCGGAATATAAACGATTAATCATTTACCAATTAGATGTTATATGCTTTTCTCCATGATGAGTTCCGAAATTTTTGACGTTTCAATAATAAGTAAATCTAATTTGTTGTTTCCTTTTCAGCTTGGTCATGAAATGCAATTGTCACTGAGTACACAATCTGACCATAGGACGCCAGATGACATTAAACGGGTAAGTTTATATTAATGATGTTATTAAATATATCGTAAACATGAATAGCTGCTTCAAAATTAACCTCAATATATGAATGGCGGTCGACTGAACTATATAATACCCAAAAATGAAATTGCAAGGGAAAATGCCGATATATTGATATATAATACTCTTGCTAATATTTGCTATCGATAATTAGCACATGCTCAGTCGTTTACATTAAATATCGATGTAACTTAATATATCAATGGTTAAATGAGATCTCAAGCAAAATGAAAATTATGTTAAACAAAAGACATACATATACATCGACACACATATTCATACGCACAAATATACACATACATTCATATGCATTCAAATATATTTAGAGATAATTATTTGTGAACAGCCAGACATAAATGTACAGACCAGACGACGGCGAGCGCGCCTAGCTACAATACAAACCATAGCCACAAGATCAAGGCATCTACCAACAGAATGGAATTAGTGTCAACCATGATTTATATACTATGGTTTTTACATGCTACACATCTAGACTGGAGGGACAATTTACATACAAGAACTGATAGCTTTATATTAGTAGTGTCCTGTTAAAGATTCATAACTACTCACACGCTATATCAAGGCTAAACATAGAAATATGCGATCATATATATACGAGGGGTATTCGCAATGTATTGCCCTCTTACCATTAATAGCTAACTAAATTCCTAATGGCGTCATTTCATACACTCAAAGTACTCTCCCCGGTTAGAAGTACATAATTTTAGTATATGGTTTCATTTCCGGAAAGCGACACGGTAGGCTGATTGGGATATACTACACAGGCACTGGTTTACGGCAGAACCAAGAACCTGTCGTGACCCATATCTACGACAGAGAAGAGTGTACCCAGGTTTTGTCACCAATGACAAAATTTGCCAATTGTCTTTGGTATATTCAAGGAACATTTTAAGAATTGTTTTGGCAGTTTCAACATGTGCCTACTTTTGGTCGTCTGTCAACAAGTGAGGCACCTGCCTAGCAGAACTTTTCCTAACTTTCATGATTTTTCGCAGAATGAATGAACTGAAGATAGTGATACGTCTGCAATGCGTGCTATATCACGCACATTATACCGCGCATTCTTTCCAACAATTTCTCTTGTTTTAGACTCGATTTTCTTACATGTTACTGTCTTTGGCCGATCAGACTTTGCTTCACTTTTTAACAGACTACAAGATTCAAATTTCTTTTCCATCACTTTCGTCAACCCATAAACCCTTGTGATTTCATCAAAGATCACTTTAGGAGAACAACCGAGTTCTGTACGAACTTTGATATAAGTCCGAATTTCCTCATTATTTGCTACTCGTTTCTTAACCATTTTACAGCAGTGGTCAACGGTTGCCTATAGTGAAATGAATTTAGCTCTGGAATCCCGTGTTTCAGCAGATACATGTATATACCAATGTATAGGTATTGGATAGAGCTATAAATATTGGTGTAAAATTTCACATTAATTTTGCACGACTTATGATCGAACATCCCTCGTGTACACACATCCATATACATATTATTGGATACACATATACGCATATGCATTTACATAAATAAATTCACGTATGCATTAACACATATATACTATTTACATCTTAACATAAATGCTTCTGATCGAAAACATTGATAATTTAACGTTTTATGTCGTTCTTGGTCATAACTTAATGTTAATTAAGTAAAATAATACGTAACATTGGATAGACTGATCACTTTGTGTCTGTTACAATTTGTGACTGGATCGATATTTTATCGTCCATTTTTATTTTGTGTATGATTATTAATATTTTCACTTTAAGTTGTGTATATATCCTGCTGTTGTGTTTGTACAGATTATGTGGATGTTACGCGCTACGAAGGCATTCAAACATCTGTTCCCGGCTCAACTTGAAGAACAGCTCGCCTCAGTCGTGGCTTACGAAAGGTTTGTTTATATATTTATGGTATAGACTGTCGGATTAAGTCATCAAAAAACCCGCCACCAACCGAAAAGATAAACATACACTTATGGTGAAAAGGGGTTAAGGTTCTGTTTTGTTTAAAGGGAATACAGTGAACGAATGCTGTTCCTGGTAAGTTAAATGGGTTTGTTTCAAACGTCTCATTAACACTATTACCGAAACTTTTAAAACATCGTACCAAACCGACACCTTCTTGGAAAATCCGGGAAACGTCATTGGACTTTAAGTATTTTTTTCTGTGAAACTCCTAGTGCTTACATTATTTCACGTGTGTGTGTGCCACAGTGTGCATGTAATCGGTCAGGGCATTAAAATCGGCAGTCCGGCTACCTCTTTCAGTATTCCTGTAATCGAAATGTCCCGGGTACGAGTCTATGACTGACTACATTACCTATATCTGTCGCCCTGTCACATTAACACCCAAAGTGAGACTGTGACGTAAATCTATCTCGGAACACATGCAGATTATTCTCTGTTCAGTATAGAAGGTTCACCAATTAAACTTGAAACAGGTGAATAAGTCTAGTCTGAAATTAACTTAAATTTGATGTACTACTGATATATTAGAAGAAAACTTACTGATTCATTCATTAGTAACGTTTGAACTGACAGTGAATACACATAGTACAATTTAAACACTAGCCAAATAATCGGAATAGTATAACAATTAGTCAGGACACATTAGCTAAGTACAATGCTAATGCACGTCCTGTCAATCAAATCGAATATGCTTGTAATTTTTGTCATTAGATAAATACCAGAGTGGCTAACAACAAAATCCATTCTTTTAATAACTAAAAAACATTCAACAACGATCTACTTAATAACTCTCGTTTACTATAATACACTATACAATATAAATGACATAGGCATACCTTATACGTAAAAAGTAACTTAGTACACATCGACCGCTTAATGCAGTAATGTATTATGTGTATGTGAAAAATGAAAGCATAAAGAACCTTAATGCTCCAAGGGGAATATTTCGTTTCAATTCACCTTTCAGATACGACACCCGAAGAATAGTTGCGCAGCAAGGTCGGGACCCAGAAAGATTTTACTATATACTTACTGGAAAGCGTAAGTTATTATTTCACTTGTAAAATGACAGTAAAGGGTCAAGAAGTTGAAACAATAGTTGAACGAGTACTTATAACAAACAAGAACAACCGCATGGTGTCGCTCGAGTACAACACGTGTGACTCATTGCACTTTAAGACACATTGAAGTGTTAGTTTTGTCATTAGCCAAGATAAATTTGATATTATATTTCGGCATAGATCTATCAAGTAGAATTTAAAAGTGGTACTGCAAAGGTTAAAATGAATTAGCAACATTTGAAACTTAAACTTAAAATTCCATATTTGGAACCTGGTATTTATTTTGATAGTTTAGCTAAGCCGTTCAATAAAGACACTTCTATTGGATGGGTATTTATGCTGCATTAGCTTTTAGCCATTATAACACGTTCGCGTGTTTTTAATGATTTTGTAATTACAGTGAAACATTTGAAAGAAGGGCATATCGGTAATCAATTGGCGACGTTTATACCGCGTATTGACATTCTATCAAACTTGAATTTTAAATGACATTTGCACATTGACGTTTAAAAGCCCACGTTGCTGAATAACTAAGTTTAAATGAAAACCTCGGTTTGATTTTTGGTAGATAAATTAAATTTGACACGTATATTGTCATGTGACAATGAGACAATATTGGCCCTCGAAACATAAACTAAAACCTACTAGTGTTAAATTTCGAACATTCAAAGGGTATGCCGACATTTTATTTTCATTTGATATACTTTTTATGCAATTATAAGGACGCTTATATTATAGTATTTCGTTCAAATCAAAGTTTCAAGAGGATAAAAAGAAGTTAATGAGATTTTTCAAAAGCAATTGATGTTAAGTATATTATTATGTATTTTCAGTGACTAAAGTTCGAGAATACAGACTACTATCGGGCGTGGTGACACGTGACGAAGGGTTCATTGAAAAAGGAAACACTACTGATGTATGTTACAGTGTCACACAATCGTGTTACTTGTACCACAATATCATAAATTAAACAATTAAATCTCGTAATAAAACGTGTGTTAACTGCAGGTAACTGTGCGTGTTAGCCGTGAAGGGTATTGAAGAAATGGTGTATTTACATTGTCTTGTACAATTTAAATATTACAGTGCAGCACGTTGTACTTACCGTGCACAAACCCCACCTTAACTCCCATGTACGATAAATAACAAAAAACCAACAACACACACTACAATATAACTTTTAAAAAGGTCAATGACTTTAAAGGACGATTTGACTTTCTCATTATGCTTACTCTTCGCGGTACGCATTTCTTTAAACACATTTCAATAAAGTGGAAATATGTCGATGAAAAACTGAGTAATAGTGCTCGGCTTTAAAGGCACTTGCGGCAATGTCGCATTTGAGTATATGCATATATACTCATATATACTCATATATACTCATATACTCATATATACTCATATAAACTCATATACTCATATATACTCATATATATACTCATATACTCATATATACTAATATATACTCATATACTCATATACTCATATATACTCATATATACTCATATACTCATATATACTTATATATACTCATATACTCATATATACTCATATATACTCATATATACTCATTTATACTCATATATTACACACTTTACACCTTTGATAGTATGAACATATGGAGATATCATTCTCCAATCAAAACTATCTGGAATCTCATATTCAAGAAATGAATAATCGTGTCATACTTGCATTCAGGGTCTATAAAAAGCCAATTAGCTTAATAATCCTTTAATAAGTAATGTTATATTTTTTTCTTCAGAATAGTTTAAAAGAAAAATCTTTAAAATGCATTAATTCTCAAAATATCGTGATTTGTAAATAGTAACTAACATATTGTTAAGCAAAGAGTGTCAATACAGCTCGACTCGATCCTTCATATTGAGTATCAATTGTGGAATCTACAAGTATTTTGTTTTTAATTTGTTCGTATTTTCTAGATGTTAATGATATATAGGAATAATATTATATAAATGTATTGATTTTCACAAAAGCTTTGATAATTGAAATTTGATGATTTTGTTTTAAATTTCATATATGACCTTAAAGAACAAGTCGAATAAATCTAAATATGGCTGGTAATAGTCATATCTGTTCCATATGTAACTATACAATTTGTTACTAAACAATATGTAACTAAACAATATGTAACTACATTTACAAGTATATCAACTCATTAATTAGATTGAATAGACTATATACTGCCTAATCAAAGAACATAAGTCCTCATGGAGAATATTTTTAAATCATCTCTTATTTTTTTAAATCATTATAAGAATTAGTATGGGATTCTCTGCTATATAACTTTAATCGTTTCTTAAATAAATTTTATAGAAGTTTACTCTATATTATTTTCACTGTTTTGCAGCCTCAAGAAATGTCACAAAACTGGCCCAGAGAGCATCACCTGGTTACGAAAGGAAACGTCGAAGTATTAATCTTAGAAAAGTCGGTAAGTACCACAAGTATCTGTCTCATGTTTATAGTTATTTAGATTCAAAACTGGTCGTCTATAAGCCCTCGATGGCATAAAAATGAGGAAAATGTTCAATCAATCAATCAATCAATCAATCAATCAATCAATCAATCAATCAATCAATCAACAAATCAATCAATCAATCAGTCTTTCTTTGTCGCGGTTAATAGTCTATATATAGAGCTTAGCACTGCCACATCACGTCTATAACCATCAACAAAAAAGAGAGGTTATTTCATGCCTGCCCCACAATTCATAGCAATTAAACACTTCAAGTACTAAACCATGATGTCATCCTAACTCCTTGACGCAGCTGACCAATCAACGTGCTCAAATGTGCTGCTATTTAACGTGCCCAATCGAAAGAGCTGGTTTCGTTTTACAGACACGTCGGTAATGATCAAGTTTGGTCCTCCGCGGATGGTCTGTTTAGCCTCAACATCACTTACCTATCGCCCATTTTGCGGTGGATTTGAGCAAAAACCCGTTAAATGAGACCGATTTTCAGGTTTTGCGGAAAAACGGTGGTTCTACTCAGATTCATTCTGAGATCTTCCTCCAACACTGGTGCTAGATGTCATACAAAACATGTAATGGTTTAAAATGACGTTAAACCGCAACAACAAAAAAAACCAAAACCAAAGTAAAAACAATTCGTGATTCCATAAATAAATTTACTACAATACTATATTTCCTATCTGGAAAAAAATATGTTTTTTTTTCTGGTGTATGTAATCCGATTCTTTCAAAATCAACCCTTTTATCTATCGAGAAATACGTTGATGTAATAGAAATCAGCGGATAAAATCTAACTCGAACAGAAACGGTTTATAACCATAATAGTTCGGTAATTTATCTTGATTGAAAAGGGTCACACTATTTATCTTGTTTAGCCTATGTTATTTATACTTTATGATACATTCCGCCACGATAGCGACAAGATTATCTTTGTCCTTCACATAACCATTTCATCATTGTAACGACATAAAACAAGGGTGTCGAATTTGGGGCAAACCGAGAAATCGATTTTGTTTAGTATTTTATTATATTTACGTGTTCATAATAATTGTAAAATGTGTTGTACAACAACAACAACAACAACAACAACAACAACAACAACAACAACAACAACAATTTTTATTTTACCATCTCTGGAAACACACGTTACATGGGAATATGATGCACATATCCAGATAACATATGCATACATATGTAGTTAATAAGTAATGAAGAAATAAATTTCGTGAGTTAAAGTCAAAACATTATCGAATGTAGCTATACAGACATATCCTATCCAAAAAAAACCCCAATTAACTTAGTTTTGTATATGATATGCAATCTATACATTTAAATCAATTTTTTTAATATGTAAATTTGCTGGATTTTTCAAAACAAATACGCCTTAATACACAAGAGGCGTGCACATTGTACATATACCCGGTATATATGTATGCATGTATGTTTGTGTGTGAAAAAGATACCTTTTTAGAATATAGGGATGGCTCCACCATTTGAAACAGGAAATGTTTCCATGAGATCTATAAGGTTCTTCATTGCCTGGTGTGTTAAGGCACTGTCTCAAAATGACGTAACTCTCGCTGCTGAGGGCGCGGATTTGAGCCCAGTTCAGCTTAGCTCAAACAGTTTATGTGAGGACGTTTACCAATGACTTAGCTTAAACATATTTTATTTTCAATATCTATATATTACAATACAACATGTAATATTTTATAAACTTTGCGAATGATACACAGACAGATAATGGATTGGATTGGAATCGTATCAATGTATATCTGCCACATGCTTAAACAGATCTATGATGGCAGATAAACGTTAAATGTAATTGCTAATTTTTCAGTACCTAATTTACGTTAACAAGAAATAATCTGTAGTTATTATATTAACTTGAAAGTGTTACCAGTTTCTTGCAAGAATGGCGGTATTTCTACTCCGATTCTTGCATATGGATCTGGGGGCTTCCTCCGCCAATAAAACAAACTGCATGTCATGAATAACCTTAAATGTGTCGTCAATCTCATTCAAAGTTGGAATTCTGTTATATTCAGAAAATGATGATTACGTGGCGTACGCAAAGTTACAAAATCCTTAATTGATCATAAATAACATATGTCATTTCACATATGTGCCAAATGTAGTTCCGTATCTACTTTAATCAGAAGTAATCAACACATAAATAACGTTTTACGATATTCAATACATGCATAATAGATGTATAATAGTTGTGTTTATGTAATTTATATAGAATATTTCATATGGTTGAATGAATTAACACTTTATGTGAGAGAGAGATAGAGAGAGAGAGAGAGAGAGAGAGAGAGACGGACGGACGGACGGACGGACGGACGGACGGACGGACGGACGGAGTCACAATCCAGTTTCCTTGTAATATATGAATTCGTCTACAATTCAACGAAACATAATGTGGTTAGACACCCCTGGTCTCTGCAAGTAATCTACTTCCCTGGATAGAGAGAACGAGAAAGAGATTTGTGTTTAAGTATGCGAGTATTCCGGCAACTATACGTATCATAATTAATAGCAAGTGTAAAACATAATTATTTATCAGATTGTTTTGTATTTATATTTCAGGATTATTTGGATCTTCTACATACATGTAAGGGACCGCCGATAGAGTTTTTACAGTAAGTATGTCAACTTACAAAGCATGCAAACACGT
The DNA here is from genome assembly GCA_029582155.1 of Panopea generosa. NCBI lineage: Eukaryota > Metazoa > Mollusca > Bivalvia > Adapedonta > Hiatellidae > Panopea > Panopea generosa. The sequence goes on along the minus strand of CM055896.1, from coordinate 18,003,165 downwards.
TTATATGCCAAAAGTGTTTATATGTATATATCGTATGTGTTTATATGTATATTGTATGTGTTTATGTGTATATATCGTATGTGCTTGTATGTATATCGTTTGTGTTTATATGTATATATCGTATTTGTAGATATGTATATATCGTATCTGTTTATATGTATATATCGTATGTGTTTATATGTATATACCGTACGTGTTTATATGTATATATATATAGTAAGTGTTTATATGTATATCGTATGTGTTTATATGTATATACCGTACGTGTTTATATGTATATATATATAGTAAGTGTTTATATGTATATTGTATGTGTTTATGTGTATATATCGTATGTGCTTGTATGTATATCGTTTGTGTTTATATGTATATATCGTATGTGTTTATATGTATATACCGTACGTGTTTATATGTATATATATATAGTATGTGTTTATATGTATATTGTATGTGTTTATGTGTATATATCGTATGTGCTTGTATGTATATCGTTTGTGTTTATATGTATATATCGTATATGTTTATGTCGTATGTGTTTATATGTATATTGTATTTGTTTATATGTATATATCGTATGTGTTTATATGTATATATCGTATGTGTTCATATGTATATCGTGTGTGTTTATATGTATATTGTATATGTTAATATGTATATATCGTATGTGTGTATATGTATATTGTATTTGTTTATATGTATATATCGTATGTGTTTATATGTCTATATCGTATGTGTTTATATGATTATATCGTATGTGTTTATATGTAATAACGTATGTGTTTATATGTATATATCGTATGTGTTTATATGTATATATCGTATGTGTTTATATGTATATCGTGTGTGTTTATATGGTTATATTGTATGTATTTATATGTAAACAACGTATGTGTTAAGATATATATATCGTATGTGTTTATATGTATATCGTATTTATTTATATGTATATCGTGTGTTTATAGGTATACATCGTATGTGTTTATATGTATATTGTATGTGTTTATATGTATATTGTATGTGTTTATATGTATATCGTGTGTGTTTATATGTATAAATCGTGTATGTTTATGTAGTATGTGTTTATATGTATATTGTATGTGTTTATATGTATATATCGTATGTGTTTATATGTATATATCGTATGTGTTTATATGTATATCGTGTGTGTTTATATGTATATATCGTATGTGTTTATATTTATATATCGTATGTGTTTATATATGTTTCTTATACGCATAAGAACATAGAACAGAAAGGGGTACACAGAGATGTTTAAATCTTCAGTTGAGACTATTTCTGAAAGTCCTATATCTACTTGATGCAAATTTGAAAATAAACTTCATTTGTGTTAAGGTTTAAAGACCCATAACTCTGGTAAAGTATTGACAAGCATTCTATTTGGAACATGTGTGGTCATCTGTGACAATAGATGTTCTATATGTAGTTAAATGTTACTGGTCATGATCGAAGGGGAGAGAACTGGTATTCTAACCTGTGTCATGTTATGTAATATCTATATGTAGACTTCTCTCCTAAGAAGCTAAACATTTCAGAGGAAATGTTCCGTAACATATCTCGTTATGATTTCGTTATATGTGTTATTATACGCACATGAACAAAATGAAAATTTACCTAAAATTGATTTGTTTTTCAGAGGTCTGGACTTGTTTAAAGAATTTCCGTGCGAAGAGTTTAGACACAACCCTGATGCAATAGATTTTAAATATTACGGGTAAGCGGAGCGTGAAATTTGATATTGATAACCAGAATATTATTTAAGTAATTGTTGTTTTTTTTAAATTACGTAATTATCACTTGCTGTTGTTGATTCACTTCTAGTAAGTTATTTATTACATTAGGAATATACTGTGATATCACAATTTATGCACAGTGCCTCCAGAATTCCATTGATCACATACAAAAAATGACTGGCCAATAAACGATCTTTTGGGACATTTACAAAATAGTTAAACGTTTTGTAAACTATAACCGTGCGTGGTCCAGTGGTAAAGCGTCGCACCAAGGGTCCACCGCTACAGCTATGTGTGATGTCCTTGAGTAAGACACTTTACGTCTCACACAACAATTAATTTTGTACTGTTCTACATATAGAGACATGCACTTCTGGACCACTGGACACATTACCAATGGTTCTAAACATACATAGTCCTCTGTTGGTCCAAATATGCAGAAAAAAACATGGGGTTGACTAGGTTGCTTTTTCGCAATTTCGAGGGTTTGATGGCAGCCCTTCAATTTTGACAATTCTGCCCATTTGTTGCAGTGTATCACTACGCATTTTTAAACTGTTATAGCATCATCAAACAGTTCCCAATGTCACCCAAACTTTGCAGAAATCATGTAAATGTTCCAATGTTCGTATATGCACAAAGAAATATGACATTTTATGCATTTTTAACAAAAAAAAGAATTGCCCAACCGCTTCACACAGCTCTAATTTCTTTGACGTAAGAAACTTGCTACCGTCATGTAAGGGAGGTAATTCTTCAGTGAGACCTTTATCCGAATATGCATAGTACTGGTTCTCTACCAAGAGTGATTTGTCTTACTTCTAATTACGTATTTGACAATCAAAATATAACAAATAAGATTAAATCAGCGTTCGAATACAATCAAGTACGATTGTTGCTTAATACAGGTCGGTTTGCTCTGAAACCATAGAAATGGGATTAGCAAATATGACTGCTTAAGACAAGTGACTGCTTTATGGAGGTGGTCGCTTACACAGGTTTGACTGTACATATGTACTGAAGGAAACATAAACAGAAACCGACATTACATAATACCAATTTTGAATAACCCGAAAGACGACGAGAGATATATAATTTTGATAAAAAAGATGACACTTTAACTTCATTTAACATTGACCAACGAAGCAGATAATAAGATATCAACGACGCTGTGGTTGCAAAGGGTCCAAAGATCTAAAAGTAAACAATATGACATAGTTGAACCTTCAGTTGTAATAAAGAACCAGCAACCAATTAAAATTTAAATGTTTCTTTGCTTGATCTAATTGAACCCAAAGTCTCATTAAGTGCATGATATCGTGTAGTGATATTAAAAGTTTAACATTTGCCGTTGCGTTTTATTTTCAGTCAGGATAATGTTATTGTAAAAGACACGAATAGAACACAGTGGCTGCATGTCGTCAAGACGGTATGTAATGCTAAAGTTGAAGAATACAAAATATTCAGTATTATTAAAATGCAGATCGTCAATTTTGGTTTGTTTCAATTTAATAAATGACATATAGATCTACAGATATATTCTTTAGAAGTAAATATTGCGTTATTTGAAGTATTGTTAATGTATATTACAAAAATATAATCAATTTTAGCACTAAACCACATCGCATAAACATACCTAGAAAAGACTCACTGCAAGGTGTTACACAAAGTGCTAACTATATTTTAATTCAAAGTGTGTATGGTATAAAATAATCCAAGAAAATATAAATATATAAAATTTTATAACATCTTTTTTGTAACCAAACTAGTGGCGTCACGGTGAGATTAAAAAATAAAAAAATACATATTTATATTTTCTTGTTTTTTTTTTCCTATCATGTCGATAATTACACTCATAACATTTGTGTATTTACATACGGATAAGAAATACGTTCAATAGGGTAAAGATTGGTTCTATGTATAAATATGATTATATCAATTTTACCATTGACAAATGTCCCTGTATGGAACCAAATATTTAATATGAGACGCTTGGAATTTATGGAGTTGTATATGTACTTAAAAAAAAGAACAATTTAAATGTAATTGGACGAATAAACAACATTGAATATGTTTTTATCAAGTTATTTTCCTTTATGTAAATAATCTAATATTTATATTCAGGGTCACGTGAAAGTTGTGCGCGTGCAGACTGTGATTGACGTGCAAAACGAAGATAAGTTTTCTGGTCAACCAACGGATGAACTAGGTTGTGTGAGACCTTTCAGTCATGCCAGTGGTACGAATAATTTACTTGAAAGTGAAGCATAACAAATATATCTACATCTTTTAATGAACAAAGAGAAAAGCCATAAGGTCAACGAGTCTGTTAGTTTCATTAAATTTTGTAGATTATCAGTGAAATAATACTAACTTAAATAGTTTATGTAGTACAGTTCAAATTATCGACGGTATTGCAAAGTAAATAATTAAAATATCATAATTGATAAACCACTTCTACATATTCCAAATATGATATTAATGAACGTCAAAAATAAACCCAACATTTGAACGCTAAGTTAAAAATATGCATACTATTCGTGTACTATTAACAACTGAATATCTGTCTGAAACGAAAAAGGAATATATTTGTCTCGTATTAGTAACCGAGAATTCTCCCTGAAACGATAAAACCGTATTCTTGCTGGGAACAAAAACCATGAAATCCATCTAAAACGATAAAGGAATATTTCATCGAAATAAATATAATGTTGTCTGCCAATATAAGCAGTAAGATTAACGTTCAATTTTATCCTACTTGTCTTTTCTTATTGTGTATCCCCTCTCTTATATACATATTGATTTTGTGTTTTCCGTCTGTTGTACAAAATACAAGATACAAAATATCATTTATAGTCGGCATGGCATATAACACAATAAACATTAGCTATTGACCGCAAGAATTAACCGAAACTTGATGGGAAGTAGCCGTATGAGTTCTAGTTATTATGTGATTGTATTAGCTAATAACATGTTGATTTGTTTCTTCAGCTATGCTGGGATTGTTATCAAGTCAGAGAAAGATGAAGACTATGGTTGGTGCAATATCATTTCCGGAGGTAGGTGTCACATAACAATTAATCCACATATTATATTATTTTAGAGGCAAACCTATAGTCTGCCAGTCGATCAAGATGACGTCAGTAAATATCTTATAAAAGGACCCTTTGCACAGAATGTAACCAAGAAATGAAAAACACAGATTCTTGTTTTCATAATTGGTAAACCATACAAATATACTTTTAAGTTTGGGTAAGCAACTTCTGTTTCAAACTTTGGTCTTTATCTAGCATGTTCGACATTTGGAAAGATTCAAATTATTAAGACCAATGGAAATTCCATTTGAAGAACAATTTACACACAGAAAATAAAAGTTTTGTTTCTTCGTTTTTGTTCATGAAAGTTCACATATCAGTATACGTATGTTTTCAACTGTATACATATGTTTTCAACTGCATACATATGTTTTAAAATGCATGTATATGTTTTAAGATATATTCATATGTTTTAAACTATATACATATGTTTTAAAATACATACAATTTATGTTACCAATCGTTGTTTGAGACATTTCGTTACCACGAGTGCATTTTCATATTTTTATCTTGTTTTTCGCACATGGACAGGAACCGGAAGAGGTGAGGATTGGTACCAATTCCAAATGCATTGTTGCTTTGTTTACAATCGTATCGTGATAAAAGTGTTGATTGTTGTTTGATATATTTTGTTTTATCTATATTTGGTTTTGCATTTCTGCTAAATATCTATTGATTGAAAGTATCATTACAATTAGTTAAACAGAGACAGGTTGACATTTATGCATTCCATATGGTCAAAGACTTTGTCCATTCTGTGAAACTACTATGGAATCAAACGATCATTTTGTTATTATTTGTCGAAATTATCCAGGTATACGACATTCATTTATAAAAAAAACAACATGTATTTTACCTACATGGAATAAATGTAATAGACAAGTTTGTGTCCTGAAAAAGCATAAATGGTATTAGAAACATTGCAATAAATGCACTGTGTGCTTTGAAAGTGCGTGGAACATTTGTTCCTTACATTGTATTGACATGTTTATAATGTTGAATGTGTGCTATATTTGCTTATTCTTCACTTGACTGTACATTTATATTGTATATATTTGACACTGTAAACACTCATGGGACAGTTTCACCAAACATCTTAAGCTGAGATTTTCCACAACTAAAAAGTCTCAATTTCCCTAAATCATTACCAGAAACATTTACATGTTAATTGACCACACAGAGTCTGAATACCTCTTTACTCATGTGTAATAGATGCATGCAGAAATCTTCATTATTAAGTTAGTGACGATGTTTCAAAAATATAAGTTGAGGAAAATCTTAGATTGAGATGTTTACTGAAACTGGGTCAAAGTTCTTACGTTGTACTTGAATATAACTGTGTATGAGCCGGAGGCCTTCATCACGAAGAAACTGAAGTATATCGATGTATATACATGCATGGTATGATATTGAACAATACTTCGCTCGAACAACCCTTAACTCAAATTAGTTTGTCCAGTCTCGTCGGGTTCGAGCCTTAGGAGTTCTATTGTACATATATCTTGACACATATACAATCGATAAAATAAACTTTTCATTTAACTTCAACTCACAGGCAAGTCCTCGACCTACTTTTGATCGGTCTCAAACAGAATATTTCTTTCCTGAAAAGCAGCAAAAATATGTCTCTAAGGACAATAGTTTTGATAATCCTGTAAGAAGGTTTGGTGTTATGAATAACAGAGCACGATATTTTTATGAACTGTTGATTAATAAGTTAAAACACACTAGTTTAATTTTAAATGTAAATTTTTAATACTTTTGAACTGTGTGAATGAACATTGATTTAATTTTCACTGCTTGCAAATGTCACTTTTGTCCTAACCTTGCACGTTAATGCCATATTAACGAGAGAGAAAACAAATACTGAATAATATTTACTCTGAAAAAAACCAAATAATGCCTAATTTGAAAAATCAACATTGTGTTAATTGTCTGGAGAATTAATAACATAAAGGGACATAAAATGGAAATACTTATTTCTTAAGTAAATATTATTTGAATATGCTTTGAATGTACTATACTTATTATTGTATTGATCCACTTTTCCGTGTCTATTTTACATCACCGTCACCTATTTACATCACCGTTGCTATTTTAAATTATGGTTAGACTTAATAAAATGCTTTATGGAACTATATGATTCTATATCTATGAAAACTGGGTCAAATGTGTATAAATGGAAACTGCATCAATAAAGCTCACATATGAGGTTGTTGCCTCGATCCTGCTGTTCGGTCTAAACACTTTGTGAGAAAGTTTGATCGTCTTTCTCTACGGCCGTTGCATCTACTCAGATTCATCGCCTGGTCGCTCGTCACCAAGAGTATAAAGCCGGTAGCATGTCGAAACGCCATATAAAACTCATATCATGTCTAAACGCCATATAAAACCCATATCATGTCTAAACGCCATATAAAACCGGTAACATGTCTAAACGCCATGTAAAACCGGTAACATGTCTGAACGCCATGCAAAACTTGTAACATGTCTAAACGCCATGCAAAACTGGTAATTTGAAGATGTTGAAATGCCATAAATAACCGATAATGTGTTGAAACGGTTTTGAACACCATTCAACACTAATATACAAACACCAGTCACAATACCACAATTAACAATCCAGTAGCTTACTGGCGACTAATACTAGTATACAAAATGTACAATAATATAAACCAATCAGATGAGAGCATGCATCATTAAATACTATCTAAAAGGAAAGCGTTGTGCTTGAGCTACAAAATGAAAAACCCATATCTTAAATTTGAAACTGTCATAATATCAAATCATATCTTTTTTTTTGTAAAACATGTGTTATAAAAGAGCAACTCGACTTAATATGCTCCATTTGTCATTTTGTTCGTTTTAATAGCTTTGGTAGTAAGGATTTAATCTTAACATTTCCATAATGCCCTCGCTTAAAACATATTTTCATTATAAATTATACTTTTGTACTTCTAGCTTACGAGGCGTTTTACCACGAGGCGTCCATCTCTGGTAGCGGCTACAAACAATGCCCAGACACAAGAGAGTGAGTCTCCGTCACCGTTCACTATGTCAAAGAAGAAGTCTAAAGGACTCAAGTCTGCCAACTTTGGTAAATTGTATTTTATGGTATAATTATAGTAGCATTTCTAAAGGCATGTCCATTTTAACACTATAAGACATTTAACCCGCTAAACACTTCTATATCATTCGATAAATCCAATAAAAGTACTGCTGTCTGCTTTTGCTAAAATTAAAGCCCTGTCTTGTCAATCTAGCTATGATTTTTATGAAGGTTATGGTAGAATTAGTAACTGGTAAAGCAATTCAGACAGCTAAGGTTATATTTAGAAACAATTGCAAGCTTTCACGAAATATAATATATGTAGTTTTATTACGAAAATTGCTTACACAGTGTCTTAAAATCGCAGAAGCGATAATGCACCCAATTGAAAACAAGTTGTAAAAGTGAATATGTTATCCTATATAATACACTCATGGAATTAACTTAATACAGGCAATTTAAGTGCATAAAATGTCATCCGATTGCAAAGAAAGTTTTAATACGTTAAGAGTGACATCTCTGTTTTCTACTGTTAAATTTTATGTCTGAGATTTGATTTTTTATGGATTCCACCCCCCCCCCCCCCCCATTCCTTGCAAAACTGAAAATTCACAGACGTCAATAACCAGTGTATTAACTATTCTTCTTTGTCATGAAATGTTGGCAGTAGAAGACAAAGGTGGCACTCTTAATGTATATAAACTTTCTTTGTCATGAAATGTTGGCAGTAGAAGACAGGGTGGCACTCTTAACGTATATAAACTTTCTTTGTCATGAAGTGTTGACAGTAGAAGACAGATATGGCATTCTTAACGTATATAAACTTTCCTTGTCATGAAATGTTGACAATAGAAGACAAAGGTGGCACTCTTAACGTATATACACTTTCCTTGTCATGAAATGTTGGCAGTAAAAGGCAGATATGGCACTCTTAACGTATATAAACTTTCTTTGTCATGAAATGTTGGCAGTAGAAGACAAAGGTGGCACTCTTAACGTATATAAATTTTCTTTGTCATGAAATGTTGGCAGTAGAAGACAGATATGGCACTCTTAACGTATATAAACTTTCTTAGTCATGAAATGTTGGCAGTAGAAGAAAAAAATAGCACTCTTAACGTATATAAACTTTCTTTGTCATGAAGTGTTGGCAGTAGAATACAGAGGTGGCACTCTTAACATATATAAACTTTCTTTGTCATGAAATGTTGGCAGTAGAAGACAGAGATGGCACTTTTAACGTATATAAACTTTCCTTGTCATGAAATGTTGGCAGTAGAGGAAAGAGATGGCACTCTTAACGTATATAAACTTTCTTTGTCATGAAATGTTGGCAGTAGAATACAGAGATGGCACTCTTAACCTATATAAACTTTCCTTGTCATGAAATGTTGGCAGTAGAAGACAGAGGTGGCACTTTTATCGTATATAAACTTTCTTTGTCATGAAATGTTGGCAGTAGAATACAGAGATTGCACTCTTAACGTATATAAACTTTCCTTGTCATAAAATGTTGACAGTAGAATACAGAGATGGCACTTTTAACGTATATAAACTTTCTTTGTCATGAAATGTTGACAGTAGAAGACAGAGATGGCACTCTTAACATATATACACTTTCTTTGTCATGAAATGTTGGCAGTAGGAGACAGAGATGGCACTCTTAACGTATATAAACTTTCTTTGTCATGAAATGTTGGCAGTAGAAGAAAGAGATGGCACTCTTAACGTATATAATCTTTCCTTGTCATGAAATGTTGGCAGTAGGAGACAGAAATGACACTTTTAACGTATATAAACTTTCTTTGTCATGAAATGTTGACAGTAGAATACAGAGATGGCACTTTTAACGTATATAAACTTTCTTTGTCATGAAATGTTGGCAGTAGAAGAAAGAGATGGCAATCTTAACGTATATAAACTTTCTTTGTCATGAAATGTTGACAGTAGAAGACAGATATGGAACTCTTAACGTATATAAACTTTCTTTGTCATGAAATGTTGGCAGTAGAAGACAAAGGTGGCACTCTTAACGTATATAATTCTTCTTTGTCATGAAATGTTGGCAGTAGAAGACAGAGATGGCACTCTTAACGTATATAAACTTTCTTTGTCATGAAATGTTGGCAGTAGAAGACAAAGGTGGCACTCTTAACGTATATAAACTTTCTTTGTCATGAAACGTTGGCAGTAGAATACAGAGATGGCAATCTTAACGTATATACACTTTCTTTGTCATGAAATGTTGGCAGTAGAAGACAGAGATGGCACTCTTAACGTATATAAACTTTCTTTGTCATGAAATGTTGGCAGAAGAAGACAAAGGTGGCACTCTTAACGTATATAAACTTTCTTTGAATGTTGGCAGTATAAGACAAATGTGGCACTTTTAACGTATATAAACTTTCTTTGTCATGAAATGTTGACAGTAGAAGACAAAGGTGGCACTCTTAACGTATATAAACTTTCTTTGTCATGAAATGTTGGCAGTAGAAGACAAAGGTGGCACTCTTAACGTATATAAACTTTCTTTATCATGAAATGTTGGCAGTAGAAGAAAGAGATGACAATCTTAACGTATATAAACTTTCTTTGTCATGAAATGTTGACAGTAGAAGACAGAGGTGGCACTCTCAACGTATATAAACTTTCTTTGTCATGAAATGTTGGCAGTAGAAGAAAGAGATGGCACTCTTAACCTATATAACTTTCCTTGTCATGAAATGTTGGCAGTAGAAGAAAGAGGTGGCACTCTTAACGTATATAAACTTTCCTTGTCATAAAATGTTGGCAGTAGAAGACAGAGGTGGCACATTTAACGTATATAAACTTTCTTTGTCTTGCAATGTTGACAGTAGAAGACAGAGATGGCACTCTTAACGTATATAAACTTTCTTTGTCATGAAATGTTGGCAGTAGAAGACAAAGGTGGCACTCTTAACGTATATAAACTTTCTTTGTCATGAAATGTTGACAGTAGAAGAAAGAGATGGCACTCTTAACGTATATAAACTTTCTTTGTCATGAAATGTTGGCAGTAGAAGACAAAGGTGGCACTCTTAACGTATATAAACTTTCTTTGTCATGAAATGTTGACAGTAGAAGACAAAGGTGGCACTCTTAACGTATATAAAGTTTCCTTTTCATGAAATGTTGGCAGTAGAAGACAGAGATGGCACTCTTAACGTATATAAACTTTCCTTGTCATGAAATGTTGGCAGTAGGAGACATAGATGGCACTTTTAACGTATATAAACTTTCTTTGTCATGAAATGTTGGCAGTAGAAGACAAAGGTGGCACTTTTAACGTATATAAACTTTCTTTGTCATGAAATATTGGCAGTAGAAGACAGATATGGAACTCTTAACGTATATAAACTTTCCTTGTCATGAAATGTTGGCAGTAGAAGACAGAGGTGGCACTTTTAACGTATATAAACTTTCTTTGTCATGAAATGTTGGCAGTAGAAAAAAGTGATGGCACTCTTAACGTATATAAACTTTCTTTGTCATGAAATGTTGACAGTTGAAGACAAAGGTGGCACTCTTAACGTATATAAAGTTTCCTTGTCATGAAATGTTAGCAGTAGAAGACAAAGGTGGCACTTTTAACGTATATAAACTTTCTTTGTCATGAAATGTTGGCAGTAGAAAAAAGTGATGGCACTCTTAACGTATATAAACTTTCTTTGTCATGAAATGTTGGCAGAAGAAGACAAAGGTGGCACTCTTAACGTATATAAACTTTCTTTGAATGTTGGCAGTATAAGACAAATGTGGCACTTTTAACGTATATAAACTTTCTTTGTCATGAAATGTTGACAGTAGAAGACAAAGGTGGCACTCTTAACGTATATAAACTTTCTTTGTCATGAAATGTTGGCAGTAGAAGACAAAGGTGGCACTCTTAACGTATATAAACTTTCTTTATCATGAAATGTTGGCAGTAGAAGAAAGAGATGACAATCTTAACGTATATAAACTTTCTTTGTCATGAAATGTTGACAGTTGAAGACAAAGGTGGCACTCTTAACGTATATAAAGTTTCTTTGTCATGAAATGTTGGCAGTAGAAGAAAGAGATGGCACTCTTAACCTATATAACTTTCCTTGTCATGAAATGTTGGCAGTAGAAGAAAGAGGTGGCACTCTTAACGTATATAAACTTTCCTTGTCATGAAATGTTGGCAGTAGAAGACAGAGGTGGCACATTTAACGTATATAAACTTTCTTTGTCTTGCAATGTTGACAGTAGAAGACAGAGATGGCACTCTTAACGTATATAAACTTTCTTTGTCATGAAATGTTGGCAGTAGAAGACAAAGGTGGCACTCTTAACGTATATAAACTTTCTTTGTCATGAAATGTTGACAGCAGAAGAAAGAGATGGCACTCTTAACGTATATAAACTTTCTTTGTCATGAAATGTTGGCAGTAGAAGACAAAGGTGGCACTCTTAACGTATATAAACTTTCTTTGTCATGAAATGTTGACAGTAGAAGACAAAGGTGGCACTCTTAACGTATATAAAGTTTCCTTTTCATGAAATGTTGGCAGTAGAAGACAGAGATGGCACTCTTAACGTATATAAACTTTCCTTGTCATGAAATGTTGGCAGTAGGAGACATAGATGGCACTTTTAACGTATATAAACTTTCTTTGTCATGAAATGTTGGCAGTAGAAGACAAAGGTGGCACTTTTAACGTATATAAACTTTCTTTGTCATGAAATATTGGCAGTAGAAGACAGATATGGAACTCTTAACGTATATAAACTTTCCTTGTCATGAAATGTTGGCAGTAGAAGACAGAGGTGGCACTTTTAACGTATATAAACTTTCTTTGTCATGAAATGTTGGCAGTAGAAAAAAGTGATGGCACTCTTAACGTATATAAACTTTCTTTGTCATGAAATGTTGACAGTTGAAGACAAAGGTGGCACTCTTAACGTATATAAAGTTTCCTTGTCATGAAATGTTAGCAGTAGAAGACAGAGATGGCACTCTTAACGTATATAAACTTTCCTTGTCATGAAATGTTGGCAGTAGGAGACAGAGATGGCACTTTTAACGTATATAAACTTTCCTTGTCATGAAATGTTGGCAGTAGAAGACAGAGATGGCACTTTTAACGTATATAAACTTTCTTTGTCGTGAAATGTTGGCAGTAGAAGACAAAGGTGGCACTTTTAACGTATATAAACTTTCGTTGTCGTGAAATGTTGGCAGTAGAAGACCGATATGGCACTTTTAACCTATATAAACTTTCCTTGTCATGAAACGTTAGCAGTATGAGACAGAGATGGCACTTTTAACGTATATAAACTTTCTTTGTCATGAAATGTTGGCAGTAGAAGACAGAGGTGGCACTCTTAACGTATATAAACTTTCTTTGTCATGAAATGTTGGCAGTAGAAGACAGAGGTGGCACTCTTAACGTATATAAACTTTCTTTGTCATGAAATGTTGGCAGTAGAAGACAGAGGTGGCACTTTTAACGTATATAAACTTTCTTTGTCATGAAATGTTGGCAGAAGAAGACAGAGGTGGCACTCTGAACATATAAACTTTCTTTGTCATGAAATGTTGGCAGTAGAAGACAGAGATGGCACTTTTAACGTATATAAACTTTCTTTGTCATGAAATGTTGGCAGTAGAATACAGAGATGGCACTCTTAACGTATATAAACTTTCTTTGTCGTGAAATGTTGGCAGTAGAATACAGAGATGGCACTTTTAACGTATATAAACTTTCTTTGTCGTGAAATGTTGGCAGTAGAATACAGAGATGGCACTCTTAACGTATATAAACTTTCTTTGTCATGAAATGTTGGCAGTAGAAGACAGAGATGGCACTCTTAACGTATATAAACTTTCTTTGTCATGAAATGTTGGCAGTAGAAGACAGAGATGGCACTCTTAACGTATATAAACTTTCCTTTTAATAAATTGTTGGCAGTAGAAGATAGGGTGGCACTTTTAACGTATATAAACTTTTTTGAAATCGGATGACATTTTCTGCACTAGAATTACCTATATGTAAATGGTGCGTTTCCAAAGTCTCTGAGTAAATATGTCTTAAAGTTATGTACTTAAATGTAACAGTAATATATTATTGTTGTAGTTATGAAAAAAGTAATACTGTTATTCAATATATGTCTTTTTATGATCTGTCTCTGTGATATTTTTTTTCATGACAGAAATATTCACAAATAAATCTATCTGTATACGTCATTATAAGCCATACAAAATAAATGCCATATGGCTAACGCGAGGGAAAAATGTTTAAGATTATCATTTCTACGTATGAAGTACATATGCCATCCAATACAAGTAAACTCTACGATTGAATTTAAATAAAAAATGTCAATTACGTATTTTAGCTGTTGATGACACAAACAACGAACAACTGACGTCATCAAGGTTGGCAGATATTACAGAGAGGGGTGACAACAGTGCCAATAGTAAGGTAATTGTTTAGCCAGAATACACACACATTGGTTTATCCCAGACAGAGGATGGTGAACTTAATATATAATCTTGTGCTTTTACACAATTATGTTTTTTAATAGTTACGGTGTTATATACACCATGTTTTATGTATAATCATGCGTTTATACATAATCATGTGTTTAAATAAAATCATGTTTTATGTATAGCCATGGGTTTATATATAATCATGTTTTATTTATAGCCATGTGTTCATATACAATTATGTTTCATGTATAGCCATGTGTTCATATACAATTATGTTTTATGTATAGCCACGTGTTTATATAAAATTATGTTTTATGTATAGCCACGTGTTTATATACAATTATGTTTTATGTATAGCCATGTGTTTGTATACAATCATGTTTTATGTATAGCCATATATTTATATAAAATCATGTTTTATGTATAGCCATGGGTTTACATATAATCATGTTTTATGTATAGCCATGTGTTTATATATAATCATGTTTTATGTATAGCCATGTGTTTGTATACAATTATGTTTTATGTATAGCCATGTGTTTATATACAATTATGTTTTATGTATAGCCACGGGTTTATATACAATTATGTTTATGTATAGCCATGTGTTTATAAACAATCATGTTTTATGTATACAATCATGTTTTATGTATAATCATGTGTTTATATACAATCATGTTTTATGTATAGCCATGTGTTTATATACAATCATGTTTTATGTATAGCCATATGTTTATATACAATCATGTTTTATGTATAGCCATGTGTTTATATACAATCATGTTTTATGTATAGCTATGTGTGTATATACAATCCTGTCTTATGTATAGCCATGTTTTTTATATACAATCATATTTTATGTATAGCCATGTGTTAATATATGATTATGTTTTATGTGTCTATTTTTAATTATACGTGCTTTTGTTTTCAGAGATCGATAGAAACGCCAAAACTAGTAATAACATCGCCGCTCATGAAGTCGCCAATATCGCCGTTAAATGGCGTACATAGTGATTCACCTGACAAACTGTCCAGAGAGAAAACATTTTTTCTGCCGCCGATTAATGACGGACATAAAATAGAGAAGACTGGTGAATTTATACCTCATGGAACGTATTTAACCAGGTAATAGTGAAGATAAACCATCGTGCACACTGTGAATGGTTTAGTTTTATTTCTTAGGAGAGGCAGCAATTAATTTCAATATATTAACGAAGCTATAAGTTTCGTCTATATGGCTCTATATGATATCCAAATATTGTTGAACAACTTCATTTCAGTTTTACGATCAGAGGGTCGTGGGTTTAAACCTCCAACACGGCAATGTGCGGTGTCCTCGAGCAATACATTTTCTTAACATATGCTTAGTACTGGTTCTGCCGAGGAAGACTTCGGGAGTGATATGTTTAAGTTTTAATAATGAAAACTAAGTATAATATATATAATTTATATATCCTAAAATAGTCTTGTAGATTGTTTTGGTACTGATTGTGTAGCGAAATGCTTAGTTATGACCACGACCCGAGGCTTTCATCATTGTGATTGGGATGTTTAGAACTCATTTGGTTATGATACTCGGAGTTTTATTTCCTCTTGGCTCGGCCAGTGACTTAACCTACAAACTCCCTCTTGTAAAATACGGGTTTGCTTTATGTTTATTCGTTTATAAGACTTCATTATTGTGGGTTAAGATTTGTTATTTGAAGCGTAACTCATTTGAGCATGAACTCAGACTTTTATTACCTCCTGGTTCACAATTCCCTCATGCTAAATACAACGATCGCTTCACGAGTATTTGTTTATTTTCAATTAAAATAGGACAATATATCTCAGCATGTTTGCTTCTTTCAACTTTTATACAGATTTTCTATTTTTTTATTCAAAGGGAGAAAACTGAGTTTGACAGAAACAACTTTTGCTTACTGTTTATTTTAAATTTAAATAAGACAATATCAAATCGTGGTTTGCTTCTCTCAAGTTTTATACAGTTTGTGTATTTTTTATTCAAAGGGAGAAAACGGAGTTCGATCAAATTTACAATAAAAAACCGAAGAAGGAGGTTGTACACCGAACGACGCATTTACAGCTAGACGTATTGAAGCCCGGTGATATCTTTGTACGTAATATTTGTAATACTGTCTTTGGTGTGTGATTAATAGTATAAACTTGATACTAATTATACTATTTAAACAGTTCAACTATAAACCCAATATATAAAATACAGCATCTATATGAATGTATATTAAATTGACTATAAAGCCTTAGCAGCATTTGGCTGCAATTAACTGACACGGGCTGTCAATCAAACAAGTTGATTATCCAATCAGCGATCGATATTGGTTGCTACTCCGCTATTTTCCTTAGACAAACAAACTATGTCTAAGTTAACACTACATTTTATTTACAATGCCACGTGGCCAGTAGGCGGTGCGGTAGTCGTTTTTTGCGACAGGTCAATTATATTAACACTAGGAATGTCCTGAAATTGCCAATTAGTATTATCAAGATTTTAATAAAACGGTATTCATGCTTTAGGTTACTTAACTTTGATTATTAATGTGACATTCGTTAATTTGCATACCATTCCGGAATAAGGTTGAAGTAGGCGGATTGTGTACGAAATAGAAAATTGTTACACAAAAATGAGGGAGGGGATCATTTATAGAGATAATATGGTCAGTTTGTAAAGTACAGGGTAACTGACTCGTTGGTATAAAACAATATGCTAGTATATAGTTGTTATTAATCATTAATTGTATGTATAATGTTTATTATATGCCCCCAGTGTCAAATACATATTAACATGCTTTACAATCGATAATACATATACTAACTGTATTTGGGGTTGATAATATATATTGCATATGGCGTACAATGTAACACATATAGAAATCAGTTATCAAAAGGAAAACAATCGTTATCTTAATTAGTGAGAGATTTAAATGAAACATATAAAAATAATGTTGATCCAGGCTGCAAAAAAAACCCTTAAGAAATATAAAGTGTATTCACACAATTTACATTACAAATATGTTTGGTAGATGCAAATTCACACAATTGATCGACGCCCATAGTACTAGTAAATTTCCTCTAAACATTGATGGATAGAATTGGGATAAATGAATGTGAAATATGAATATGAAATGAACTTTTCAATGGTATCAATAAATTAGAATCATTTTAGAAGTACTTGAGTATTTATAGTTTATTTCACATTCATTCTATTATACTTACAAACGACCAAGACTAAAACAGCAATGACAGTTTTGAGTTTTGTCCCGCAAGTAAAGCGGCAATATCTGACAAAACGGCAATATCTGATAAAAGCGGCAATATCTGGTATAAGCGGCAATATCTGATATAAGCGGCAATATCTGATAAAAGAGGCAAAATCTGATACAAGAATCTCTTGGAAGCTCAATACGCAAACATGTAAAGACGGGTTTATTGACGTTTCTCATGAAAGGGATTGGAACATACAATATCTATTAGGCACCCCATATGCTTTACATTCATTTAAGCGTTTCCGGACAACAATAAATAAGTACACTCCACGCCTCACACCAATATAACAGTTCCTATTGGGATCCATTGTAAAATGTATGTCCAAAACACTGTGAAAAAAAAACTGCAGCATGACTCTGGGCTCAGATTCTTCACTGGCTCAAGACCTGCAATTATAAAGAAAACAAATCATACATTGAACAGGTTTTGTGATACATATCAATTTCTAGAGTTGTATTTAAACTGTTTACCCACGATTCGATTTGAACAATCAGTTATAAAGTAAGAGAGAATTTTGTAGAAACCTGCATCAGCATAAAATGTTTTCAGTGGTGATTTCTAAAATACTGACCATTTAACACATGGTTGGGAACAATATATTACTACAATATAAAGCCAATAAAAAAAGCAAAAGAGAAATAAAGTTATTTTACCTCCTTCATCTGTAGGTCCGGAGATAATAGTGATGTGAGTCCTGGTTCCAATGAAAGAAAATCGTCTCTGACGTCCCTTACGGACTGATAATCGGATTCCCTTCTCGGGTAGGGGTGGTACTAATCCGATGGGTGGACTAAGTTTTATTTTTTCTAATTGATTCTAAAAAAAATAATCCTGTAAATAATTTACAAATGGAGTAAGAGTTTGGGTAAGGATAACCCCTGACTCGTGAGAAGTACCATGATAAAGAGAGTCCATGACAGCTTACCACCCCAATAAACCAACAATAATGACAATATAAGACGCTGTGAATGACGTATATCTTCTTACTGTGATTGTGTATATATAATGTTCATTATTTGTATAAACTAAACAGATCGGTTCAAGATTAATGAAGGTAATATCAAACAGTTTAGGTCTAGTTTTTATTTGACACAGTTTAGTTCAGAATGATGCATTAGTCAATTAAGTTTTTGTGGTTAATATAGATTATTTTAGTTTAAAAACACATCATTTAACATGTTGTTAATCATTAAGTTATGTATTCTATTATTATATATTTCAATTATTCCTAGTTTTGCCGTAGCGTGTGTTTTTATATATAACAACCATATGTTGCCACGTATAACAATGATACGTGTGTTTATTAATTGCATGTTTTTTTTTATTAACTGTGTTGCTAATTATATATGTACTGTTCTTGTACTTGTTATTGTGTTGTTTGCTAACAATGTTTGTACAGACAATAAGTTTTACCGCTTTTGGTAACTCTTAATTATGTTGCCTAGATACGTGTATAAGCAGATGCCTCCAGAATGATTTAAGAATTGCATTTTTTAAAGTCGTAATGAACTTTCTCTGCAAGTAATAGTTCACATTTTTATTATCAGAAAATTAAATACAAAAAAAATATTCCAGTTGATTTCCGTGCATTAGTAAATGCTTTTGAGATGGGACTGGCCTGTTGGCTTGTAAACCAGAAATTTAAATTAGTTGAAACATATATATTCATAATTATACTGTTAATGGTGAAGCCCGATCTACATGTATGTGACTGACTACGTCTTGTGAAATAAGTTTGTTTACTTTTTAGAAAACTATTTGGCTAATGGATCTAGTAATGTTTTAAATTAAAGAAAAATGTCCACTTTCTAATAGTGAAATGTTGTTCTTATAGAGCAATAGGTTTCGTCTGGAGGCATACTGTTAAAAAGGCGAATGACGTTATAGAATAAATGAAAATTACAATTTTATATTGTAAACAACGGAACAAATAACATGGATTCTTTAGATATATGTCTGAATCAAATTTTTGTCAAATAATAGGTATTTTAAATAAGATTTTTCAAAATTTTAAAATTGACCAAAACATTTTTTTCCAATATATCATGCCTATATATACCTATTGACCCCGTATTGCCAAAATGATATATACTTAAACATGCCAAAATAATATGTTTAAAAAGGGTTTTCTAACAGAGGGCTACGCGCCTAGGTTAGACTAAAATAGATTTCCCGCTTAAAATGGCAACTTATTTTGTGACGTATTAAATGGGTCACGGGATTCCGTTTTGATTTCAATTTGATCCGTCATACATGTTTACACGTTGTTAAATTTGTTTAATCTTAGAACGTGTCCGAATGACGATATGAAGATCGTAAAGCAGTATTTAAGTGCGGTCTATTTTTAGAATGGTGATTTCATTTCAAGTTTACCACTCCGACTGAAACATCGATTTTGTCACGTTTTGGTGGATTTGGTATACCAAACCATTCGGATTTTATTTATTCATCTTATTTCTTATATCTTATCGTTAATCTTATTTTTTAAGAATTTGATATATTTTTTCGTGATATATTGCCTGTAATGAACACCAATCAGTGAATACAATCATCTGTAAGTTAACTCAATATAAGGTCATTCGCCTTCACTATCTATTCAAGTATTAACAATCTATGTTGTACATTAACTTGCTACTAATACGTGTATCCTTATACCATATTAAACTATTATTGTCCAGGGTTTAGATGGGGTAGCAGCGCTATTTAGATCTAAGTACCCTGTACATGACAGGTTCGGGGTAAGTTGCTGGAAAACTGTTTTGCACATATATCCATGGACAGGTGTAAATAAATATATAGTACCATTCTTGTTTTCAGTCATCGTTGGCACTTTTCTTCTATATTTGTTGTTTTCCCTCGCCGAAGATTTCGCGCCGACTGTCCGTCCAATACAACACCCTTACAATCGTTGGGCCATTTTTAATAACATTTGGTACACATATTCATTCCCATAGCACAATGTGTTCCACCAATAAAAGTCAAACTCGCCAATGTAACACCAGAATTATTAGATTTGAATATATAAAAAATGATAGTATTGTCTGTTGTGGATAATAACGTGATAATGAGATAATGGTTGGACGGATTTTTTTAACATTTATTTTAAAAGTTTATTCACACAGTTCAAAATGCCCGTTAGCGTCCCTTTAAAAATGCAATTCCGTTGCAAATACTATACATGCACATGAGCTTGATATGCGTTCTTCCAAAACACGTTCTGTCGATCGATTTGATTTGTTTAGCAATATACTTAAAACAACTGTTAAATATAATTACATTGTTTTCGGCAACGCATCGTCTTCTTGGGTTTGAAATTACCGTAATTTGCAATACATGTAAATACATTCCATCACGTCTTGTTTTCAAAACGGTCAAGATGTTTTGTTGTTGTCGACTGATGTGATTGTTGTTTTATGCATGCTTTTATCACGCGCCCTTTTTCATATTTCAGTCTTTAGACTATTTCATTTGCATGTTGTGTTTAGGTACTTTAGTGTTTTGTTTTGTGCATGCCAGTTTAACAAACACATACAATGTTGTATTGGTGTACTCTAGAATTGGAACTGTACTATTGTCTAAACATATACCAATTAAACATAAAAAGCTAGTAATACATTTGTTGCCTGTGTTGTTTGCTAAACCTTCAAAATACGGTTGTCAATTTGCACATTCTTTGGCCCATCTAGCTGATGTTGTGGGATAACACTTACACATAATGTTGCCATGTGTCACATTGACAATTTTGTCAGTTGTCACATTCATGGCATTGTTGTCAGGTATCATGCTGACAGTGTGGTCGAGTGTTAAATTATCAGGTGTTGAATTGGTGTAGATATCAAATTAACAGTGTTGCCATACGTTACATTGTTGTCAGGCATCACCTCGGCATATTTTGCAAGGTATTACATTGATATTAGTTCCATGTGTCACATTGGCATATTTTGCAAGGTGTTACATTGATATTAGTGCCAGGTGCCACACTGAATATCTTAATTACTTTGCATTAATAATGCCAAGCGTAATCAAAACTATAATTCCAAAAATAGAATCAGATCACACTACTGTTCAGCGATTTATCAAAGCATACATTTTAGCTGATATAAAGCGCTTATTGCAAGGGAAATGCATGTTAGTGGCCAAACAATATGCAAATGGACAGTTTGGTTTTTGATGTATGACAATACAGATGGGCATGAAAGCATTCGGCCAATACAAAATATTTAAAAAAAAATGTTTATATCAATAGGCAAATTAAAAAAAATATATATGTTTTTATTGTAATTACATCGTAAATGAATATGATTAATATTGTACTCTGTATTACCTAACATTGATATTTTAAGTTGAAATCCAAATTATAATTAACTAAATTTAAAATAAAAGAAAAATAGGAAAAACCGTTCGATCACGTTGTTTTTTATCTTTATTTACTCTAGAAAATAATTTAACAATATTTCATTATTTCTGAAAATATAAGCGATTACTTAAAAAGAAATTCACAAACGGAGTAGCACACGTGATTGTGACTACAACACTTTCGCACAACCAGTGATCATGTGACTGCTGTGCCGTTGAAATTAGTTTATAATGGTGTTTAAATGTAATTCAAATGCATTCTAGTCGTAAATTTGATACGAAATTATGAAAATGTGGGCCAAGTAAAATATTTATCCATAAATAGAACCTTCCAGTTGGACCATTTATATTTCAAACTGGAGTTTCCAACTGAAATTGACCAATTGAAAATTGTAATTTTCCATTGGAAACTAACCAGCTGGAATATAAAAATTCCAATTGGACAGTGTGTTTTTTTTCTACTTTAATTCCATTTATCTCAATATTATACAAACATTTTGAGCTGAACAATTGAAGTTAACTATATTATAGTTATACTAATTCAAAAATACTAAGTTTGTATGATTAACATTTAAAATGAAAAAGATGTTTTTGGAAAAATGTTTCCATAAATTCAATGTGATGTGTTATACTATTAGACCTATATATTTATAATACATATATGCTACTGGTGATTAAGGCAGTTTTCACAGTTAGAAGTTAGTTTGATATTCATGTTTCGTTTTTGGTCAACTTTAAGAAGTGTAACTGGTCAATACAGGTGGCTGAGGAGACTAGGGTTAGGCTCAATTTCATGTCAAATACCGAAAGACGAAACACGCATGACAAGCTAACTTAATACTGATATTTCTGTATTAAATTAAGCACCGTCCACGCCGTAGTTAATGTATTAAATAAGTAGAAACTGTAAACCATAGAATCAAGGTGCGACATCATTTAATAAAAAAAAGTTAATTAATTAATATGATCTAAATCAAGATATTTGATACAAACATCGCAAAGTTGCGTTGCTCAGTGGTATTACATGTATAACTTAGAAAGTAATGAAAAAATAAGTGTTTCATAATGAAATGTCTTAATGGCAACGAGACGTGATTTACATGTATAGTGATTGTTTTATATACATTTAAATACGGATATTAGGTTTTACAGATGACCAGACTTTATACAAATGAATTGTTTGTAATATGTTGCAGGGTCTTGAGCATCTGGAACCGCAGGCCCTCTGCCTCGGAAGGACCTGGTGTGACGTTGGTACGTGTTTTTAAAACGATGTAAACATTTATTTAAATAGTTTCATACTTTTTCATGCATTTCCTATTCCTAAGTTAACGTTGTTAAATAATATAATGGTGTTAAAATACGCACCGCGTGTGTTTCTTTGTTATATATATTTTAACACGCAACCTTTCCCCCTCTTTTAAATATTCGATTAGACCTAGATGAGGATTGAACTCGGCAAACTCCCTCGCTATTACTGTACTGATTGTGTTACGGATATCTATAGATTTTAACGTCGTTCGTCCTAAACTGGAATTTAAAAAAATGTATTTGTCATATGTGATTTATTTATTGATCATATGTTCTATTCACCAATGACCACGGTACTAACCATTTCACTCTCTTAACTCCAGATTAGTGACGGTGCAGAAATAATCAAGATTAGTAAACGGTTCTTCCTTCAACATGCTCAAAACAACACAATGCTTAAAGTTGAGACTATGGTGAGTACAAACTATTAGAGAAAAATTGCTGCCAAAGGATATTCTGAATACATTTCATATGTACTGATACATTAGTCATACAATGCATTATCTACTGCTTGTGTTATAATTGCTATGCGAGGTATAATACTATGTAAGGACAATGTACATTGTCTTTTATGACTGGCTCAAATGAAATCGATTATATTGCAAGAACTGGATTAATTAGGTTCATTATAAGTAAGTGAATGAGTGAGTGAGTGAGCGAGCGAGCCAGCGAGCCAGGAGCCAGCCAGCCAGCCAGCCAGCCAGCCAGTCAGTCAGTCAGTCAGTCAGTCAGTCAGTCTTGTATTATAGTGACATGTGCATAATTTGTAACAAACAATACAATAGAACACAAAACAAATATAAAGAGCACCCGGCCCATTGGGCCTATAAGTCACCTTAATTTAATTACAGTATCCGGTAAAGTCCTTTTTAGACTTCAATTTAATATATAAATTCTATTTTATATAAAAAAATAAAATTAAAATTTATATTTGGGACGTTGTAATAGCAAAGTTGTAAAACTCAAATATTAACCATTGGCTTTTATTATATTCAGCATAAATTTGCATAACATTCAGGTATTGATTTGCATAATATTCAGCAATTGTCTATATACATAATATTCACCATTATCATAGACTATATTCTTATGCCTAATAACATTGTATTTTATGTTTAATGCTGATAAAACATTCGTATTCACATATACATTATAAGTGCAGATCATATAACTACTGGCATATACCTGTATCATATTAATTTGCTCTTCGCAAATTGTAACAGATATAAGATAAGTAATAAGTTAAGGACAATTAATGATAATACTTCTGTTCTTTGGTAATGTACAGTATCGATGCTACAACACATGGTATCTTAATTATGGTATCGCAACCATCTTAATATAACATATTAACCTGCTAAACAATCAGCGCCTTGTCCTAATCATTATAATGCAAAAGTATTTGACAGATAAATTGCTAATTGTCTATAATACCATATATCGGATACGCTTGTATTTCAGCAACGAGAATACATGAGTACGGATGAGGCGAAGACGGTCATGTACAACAAGGAGACGTGGCGACAGTATAAATCAGTATTATTACAACGTACAGTGAACAATCTCCATAGAAACCAGGTAGGAAAAGGTCCCCTGATACCTTTAAATGTTGCAGATATAACTTATATTCTTAATTAATTATTTAATTAATTCACAACTCCTGTAACAAGGCGCATGCATCACACAACAGCGAAATATTATCATAATGTGTTGTTGACGTACTACATATATATCTACAGCTATTTCTTCGTATTTCAATTACTTCAAAAACAAGTATGTTGTGAATTTTTATTTTTATATTTTATTCATTTGCAATTTACACACTATTTTTTTTGGAAACATACATAATAATTTTAGTGTTATTTTAAAGATTTGCATGAATTCGCCATAAATTTAAGGAAGAGTAAAGTGTGTTTTTTTCTCTTTTTGATCCCCCCTCTTTGCTCTTGGGTTTAATTTTAAACAATATTTTTATCTGATTACACTTCTATTTTTTTTTAATCTGAACATGTTTAGTGATTTAAGCATTTCTGATCTGCATTATCTTGCGTCAAACGAAACATTTTATTTTTTAATGTTATTTTTTTACGTTTATGGGTAGGTGCAATGTTTACACATTGGAATTTTAGAAAGTATACACTTTAAAGAGATACACGGCAATGTTTAAATCGGTTTTATATAATGGTCACGCATCAGATTCGTCTACACCCATGAACGTAAAACACATGAATATATTTGTCTGCTAATATTACTATAAAAAATATCGTATTTCAGCAACTATTATCGACATTTTTGTTTATAAAACAGGGAAAAGACAATAAATTGCCGTTCGTCCGTTTAAGTCCATTGCTACAAGACAGCATGTTGTTTATTTTGATAACACTGAACGAAGAATGTGCATTTCTGGATTATATTGCAACTCTGCATTTTAAATGTTTCTCAGTTTGTATATTTTAAACAATGTCTAACGTGTTTTGGTGCTATATAGGGATATAGTTTATACGTTTGTGGTGATAACATCACGCGCTGTTCCATGTGCAGCACTTATTCCATGCGTGCGTGTCCACACGAACGATTCGGTAAGGATCGACACTTTTGGTTGTATAGTCACACGTAGTGTTTCCACAGCAACATGATTATACGTGCGGTTTCGCACGTTTTTATGTTGGGTAATATTACCGTTTATGTCATTTGTCCTCATTTGTCGTATGTTTGTTTTCTATGGTCTTGGTCATAGTTGACGTTTGCTTTTTTAAAAGACAAACGTCTTGAAAGGTTCGATTGGGAATAAAAATATAACGGTAACCTGATCGTTTTGATTGGTTGATTCAAACAACCAGACTTCCATAGGTATTTCAAAAGATTATTAAATGTTTATTTCTATTTTCAGTTTTATTATTTGGTATGTTTTATTTGACAAGTATTGACAAATAAGTAAGTACAAGACAACTGCATTGAGTTCCGTCGGAATAAATAATTTTAAATTTTATTAAAACATAACCGTTGCAGAGGTGTGCTTGTTTCAGCCAATCAGATCTTACTTCCAGATTCAAACGGTTTTTTTTCCTGCACAAATTGTCAATACGTTTTTTCTTTTAGAAAAGCAAGCGTTGCAGATGATCAAGACTACATTTTTTCTGCATAATAATAATTTCACGTTTAGAGACGCCCGCATATATTCATGATAATTGCACGTTCGTTAAAAATACATTCACTTGTAACGTCTATAAGTTCGCTCGTACATCACATCAAGCAAATGCACTGCATTGTGAGGTTACCCAGTCTACTACTTGATGCCATTTCATAAGATCTATTATTGACTTGTTAGTATTTATCAGTTGTTGTTATGATTGTGTTATTATTGTTATTTCTTATTTATTCTTAATGCTGAGTATCTTGCTTTGTTTTAATATAGTTACATTCTTGCATTTAGATATAAAGTATGTGATTTTTCTAAAAGAACTGTGATTTAATACTATTTTTAGATATTACAAGTTTATTGTATTAAAATTGATAATCTTTTCATTGCCTTACTTTCAATATTTTCCAAAAGACCAACTTGACCACAATCTAAAGACTGTCATTGGTGTCCGCCCCGCATGCGAAAGGTTGTGGGTTCAATCCCCGGCCAGGTCATACCAAAGACTTTAAAAATGGCACTAGAAGCTTCCTCGCTTGACGCTCAGCATTTAGAGGAAAGTTCTAGGTCTGGTCAGGCCCGGTGTCAGTATAATGTGACTGGGTGGGGTATCATACCATGTGTCTGCGGCATGATACTCCAGTGTGACAGCGCTTAAAATACTGTCTCAAGTAGACACCGTCACGATATGACTGAAAAATTGTTGAAAGCGACGCTAAACACCATACAACAACTGCCATTGGTAAAGAAAACACAACGTTTTGCAGTCTTGATTACCGCCAAAATGATCATGCGCAACGGGGACTATTTTTCATTTGAAGAATATCATATTTTCATATAGTTTGTAATTTGCAACAAATCCTGGAAGGTTAACCAGCACCCGAACCTTACATTCTCGGAAAGTAACTGATAACTTTCCCGCTTGAATCAACTGTGAGAGATGAACGATAATGAAACGCACTGTCGAATATCAATTATCACATCAACTGTGGCTGGGTGGGGATTCGAGCTCACGACCCCAGCATCGACTTACCAGCAGCCCTGCCTCATGAACATATACTAGTAGTCCGGTAAGTGATTTCAAAGATGTGTTGGAAATTGAGTCTATTTTTAATACCAGCGGCCAAACTGGACAATATGAAGAGCAACTAAAATATTAGTCTGGCTCCCTGCCCTAGCAATAAATAGTTGATGTGTCGGAACCAGACTATTAAAATATAAACAGCTTAAGAAACTTCAGTTTATACTAATTTATTTTAGCTTGACTGCAAAGTAAGCCCAGGGTTTATATGAACCACTCTCGAGTCCTCATCCTGGGTAGAACCAGTACTGAGTGCTGTTTTTGAGGTCAACGGGTCGAGCTGGGGATCGAACCTACAACATCTAGCTTAGGTGGCCAACACTGCATCCACTGCGCTACAGCCCTGCTTGCTAAGAAACTTTGTAACCAATGTTCAATGAAATAAGTTTAAATACCAAGTTTCAGAGAAAATGGCATGATAAGATATTGTGGGTGATGACAATAGTCTGACGTTGTAAAGATATTTCAAAGAGTTTTTGATATCAACATAAGATAACTTCTATTAGAATAATTGAGCTGAGTAACGTTCAAGTTTTAAAGCTTAAGCTGAGCTAAGTTCTAATGATTTTAGATACTGTTCACTTCTACATAGACAAGTTAGAACATTTCATGTGCAGGTTTGAAAAAGTAAAAACAAAACGTTGTATAAATCAACAAGTTTATTCAATTGGCAAAACATGATTTAACAAACATAATAAAAAAGCAAAAAAGTCACATCACTCATAAGCAAATATATTTTTAAAGGCCAATATTAAAACCAAATGTTTTGCTCTCTCCCTACATACATGGTCTGACTACCCATTTTTTTCTGTTATGTTTAGAAAACAAATTTATTTTTTTATATATTTAATAGCTAACAATTTCCGATCCAGAAAAGAACTTTCCAATTTTCGACAGCAATAACAATAATTGCTATGTACAAAAATTTTAAAATAAGATTGTTTTATGACATTAATATATGATATTATTTTGTAAAACAATACAAAATAAATATGGTATCAAGAAGAAGAGGGAAAAAATCTTGGAACATCTGGTCTGAAGAGAGCAAAGAAACATTTATTTAATATTGGTCTAAAATTCTAAATAAAAATCTGCCATAAATCAAATAAGCAATAATAAGCAATAATAAGCATCTTTTAACTAAATAAAATTTTCTGCCTTATTGCTGCTAGCATTTTTCGTCTATTAAACCACAGTCAATATTGATAATGTTTCATTTATTTCTGAAAACTACATACCGGTATCAACATGCTGCAAATATGAAAATAGAATATGTGTGCTGACCTTTACTTTCATTTCTATTTTCAAAGGGGAATAATTCTTGTAAATGGTCACAAAGCATCATATTTCACTTTTTCACAGTCATTTATTCATCAGTGTTTATGGGTATGTTGGGTATGTCCCTTGTTTAGTTTCTATTTTTGAAAGGGGCATAACTCTTGTTAATGGCCAAAAGCCATCATATTTCACATATTTGCTGTCATATATGACCAAAATATCACAAAATTTTATTTTCATCACTTTTTGCACTATATTAGATGGTGACAGAATTCTAAAGAAGCTGATGTTATCACCCGCTATTTTTTATGAATTTTTGTTTATATTTGAAAGCCAGCGCAACTTCTCTAGTTTTTATGAAAATGTTAATAATTTCTCAAATATGACATTTAGGATAGTGATACTTCGAGATTAATATTTTCATATGATGACCATAGAAATAAATACTAATTTGATACATGAATCTGAATAAAAATCAGTTACCACACTGGCATGTGCCCCTTTAAATAAACAAACAGTGTATATACACAAATTAAGCCAAAAAGGTGATCTAAAGCATAGGATTTTACACAAGTCATTGAGCAATATGGAAGTTTTTAAAAGGGTGACTGTACACCATGTTTAATCAGCGGCCATTTTGGTATATAAATATAAGGTGGATAAATGGATTAATCAGAATATTCCAATTCATAAATCTCTTTTTAATGGTACAGGGTAAAATTACAATCATTTTTAAAATAGTTAAGGATAGTATCAAACTATGAGAGTAAAATATGTCCAGAATCACCTGGGCCTCTGTTTACTATAAAAAGTGAAACTGAAATAGTATTGGTACTAGCATGACTCAAGACACAGTGTTTTGTAATATCAGACAAATCAAGTTTTATCCTTATTAGAAAAAATTTGAAGAAAAAAATCCATTTATCCACCTAATATTTATCTACCAAAATGGCTGATGATTAAACATGGTGTACATCATACATGATTTTATATCTGGTAGTTTATTAAGGCAATTAAATCAAATTAAATCACCTAATTTTCATAATATCATGTAAGTAAAGCTTTTCAAATAAAAAAAAAAAAGTGGCTGCATAGAACGGTTCATTGGGCCTATTGTAGTGGATTTTCAATTGAATACCTATTAACCCACATCTTGAAAAATCTGAGAGTGACAATACTCCCACCTTTTCTAAATTTGGGGTTAAATTACCATCATTTCCAAATTATTATCTGGGACTCTGAGTAACACATCATCTAGATTTACATGTAATCTACATGTAAATATATTTTTCTATTGTAGCTTTGTGTTTATCCTTACAAGTACATAATCTCACAAAATCCTTCCCTAAAATGTCAATTTTTTGGCAGTTGGGGTTAAAAACACTGTACATAGCAAAAATTCTATTTTGAAATATTTTTTAGCCAAAAATATGTATTGTGATAAATATTAATCTAGTAGCGTGCTATATGAAAAAAATGCAGAGATGATTGAAATTTAAATTAAAGAAAGAGTTCTCTGATTTTGAATTTTACAAAGACCGGGCCAGTGTCATCTTGTGGCTTTTATGTAGCAGTTGGAGATTTCAGATAACAGTTAAAGATCGCATATAAACTATTACAAATGCCTCATTACCGGTAGTGTGCATTTTACACGTCAAACAAAACTTGCATTCCGATTTCCCAGGCCAAAATACCCATCCACCCCACAACTTTTGCGAAATGCATCCCCGCTCCCCGGACATTAATTTGTTGGTATAGGTACATGATACAAACAGCAGTTCTGGATATATAGGTAGTCATACAAACTAAGTTATAAAATGAGGTGGTCTTACAGACAACATATATTACAAAAATTCAGAACTTAAAATTTCAATAGAGATACATGGGGTTTCATATAGCTGAAATCATCACTGTCCTAACTGAACAGCCATAAATATAATCTTTTCTCGGGTTGGAATCAATGCCGCAAGATTGTACGACTATCACACAACTGATTTTAAGTTTCTACAAACATCAACACTCTTTCATTAATGTCACAGTTGTTGCAAAGTTTCGTTTGTTTGAATATATTGTGTCATTTTCATGCCATCAAGGACTAACATATCCTTTATCCTAACAACTCTTTCCCGGGATCCTTGAAGGTTAATCAGAACTCTAGCACTCCAATCTCCACCAGTAACTGATAACTTTCCCACTTAAATCAGCAGTGAGAGACGATTGACAATGAGAGATAATGTCATATAATAATCATCATGAAGGATGTGGCCGGGCAGGGGATTCAAATTCACAACCCCTGGACTGATAGTCAGACATGCTTCTGACTGAGATAAAAGGGCTCTGGCTAATGTAAAAGTTCATACAAAATATGACATAAAGTTGATAGAATCTATATATTTGCAGCATACTGTACAACTGTCTAATACTTATGCGCGATATGCTTTTCAGATAAAAATCTACAGAGGCAAATGCAGACTGCAACTAATTGTATCTAACAGTAAATTGGTATCATATTTGTTACAGATACAGATAGATACAGAAATACAGATGGCAACATCACCACATTGAACGAAACTTCAAACAGTAAATTCACCACATTGTGTGAATAAGCATACACATGCTGAATTGTTTCTTGCAATATTTGGAAAATAAGTTACTTATATAATATTTCACATTTTGTGTTTTGTCAGACATAACATCTAAATTATTACCTTTCCTTACACATTATCTCTTTAAAGCAGCATAACCAGTACTAAAGATGTTTATGATATAAAGAAATGGACAACATATTTATGAATGACAAACATTTTCAAGAATTTTCATCACCTTTCATTGATTTTGTTTTGTTTTGTTAATTTTATGGATATGAGAAACCATTTATGAAGGGAGCATATTTGTGTTGCCAAGAAGAAAATATAAGTGTTGCCAAGAAGATGAACAAAAAATATAATTCTTGTCGCAGGATTTCAACCCAGATTGCCAAAGCGACAATCCGCAGATATAACAGAAACGTTGGATATTATCCAACATGTTGGCAACAATAAACAATAAAAATAATTAGGGGCAATATTATCGAGTTGGTTGGTAAAGGACAAACAAAACAAACAGCCTTTGTCATGAGGCTAAAGCATTATGGGAAACAAGGGAGACTGCCTCCTATATATTTAACAGTAAATAAACATAATTCCCATTAAAAACCTTCACAATAAACACAAAGGTACTCCAAATGACATGCAGATTGACCTTTAACTTGGTACGAGTGAAGATCAATAGACTTAGTAAGGAATGGTGGTCACAGTTTTCTTTTCAACATAATTAGATATAAGCAGAAGCATTCGTTATCATTATGATTATGAAACAGTCAGCTTTGACAACAAAAGTCATTTTCGGGCAAGTCGTATAGGTGTAAGACCTCCATTGACTTTTTTTTTTTTCTGTAGTAAATAAAAACAATTCCATCTTGTCATTCATAAAGAGTATATTTTTTCAAGATTGGTATTTTAAGGTGAAGCCCACCATTGAATCTTTAGTAAATAATCAAGTTTACAGACTTTTCATTCATAGAGAGACACAAAATGAAAGAAGTGAAACTTATATTTTATGGTTTGTCAACCTCTGCTCTATCAAATTATGAGGAGAAAAGTAGGGGCCATGATTGTGTTATCCAAGAGATTTTTTCTGTTCAGTGTGTACACTAGTGAAAGTGGACTTCATAAATCATGTAATCATACCCCAATTTCCAAGCATCTGTTTGTTTTTTCCAAAACATGGTAATGCCATTCAAATAACAAAAGAGCATTATCATATGGAAAATGCCTTTTTAAAGAAGAAGAAACAAGGATTATTTGTAACCGCCAGTATGTATGTGACTATCCCACGGAAGCATTTCCTGTTTGCAATGGTAGGACTATGCCTGAAATACTCGACAGAAAAACTGGTCGAAATAGTTCTAGAGTTCATTTACTAAATAAACTTCATATCTAGCCAACATTAGATGATACTTTTGCCATGAAAAAGCCACCTCCATATACCTAAATTTTATGCGTACATTAGGTCGGTAGCAAAAGTTACCATTTATATCGATTAAATTCAGTACAAAATTTACCCTATGTATTGGGATAGCAAAAAATTTAATTATTTGTTGCTGTCCCAATACGTAGGGTAAATACGGTAATTTAGTCCCAATACATAGGTTTAATACGGTCATTTTGGTATGTCTATGCACCGTATACAGCAGCGTATTTTTTTTTACTGTTCCAATACATAGGGTCAATACAGTAGTACTAAAATAGTAACATTACTGAAAGCCATTAACATATGTCACAATATTACACTGTGCTAGCTGAATCTGTTTGAAGACAGATTGCGTCCAAAACTGTACGGTATTGAGCGGGTGGTTGAGCGATACTTTCCCCAAGCACCAAATGGGATGACGACCGCAGAGGTGTTGTCTTCAGATCCAAACTGTAGTGCCTGGTCAGTGATACGAAATGCTGCCTCAGCTGGACTTGAACAGCTTGTGCTTATGTCCATCAGCTCCTGGTCACTCAACACAAAGTGGAGACCATCAGTACCCAATACCAGAAATGAGTCTTTGCCGTGTTTCACCTGCAAATTATATTACAAGATACATATAATTTATTTATTTTTAATACTAGTAGCTAAATTGTGAAATATGCTGAATGCCTTTGTGAATTGCTTAAAGGCCTATTTACTGGGTAGAACCAGTACAGGTAGCTTTTGAGAGATATAATTCTATATTCATCAAATATGAAAATTTGGTTATATGTTTAAATCCTAGCTTTTAAATAAATGAATGAATGAATGAATGAATGAATGAATGAATGAATGAATGAATGAATGAATAGGGTTTAAGGCATACCAACACATTATAGGTTATTCGACGCCAACAGAAAGGAAGATTCCAGGTTCACTCTACATGTACAAAAACAACGAATTAACAGACAGATTTAAAAAAAATATACCAACAAATGAATATGCAGAATGAGTCTAGAACCTTGATATATGCAGAACTGCAGAGTTTCAGCAAATTCTATCGTATCACTCAAACTGTCGCTTCTTACGACATGTATGAGCCACGGTGGTCCTATTCTTGCCATCACTCATATGACTCCCTGAAACCACACAGGGGTTGATAATTTAACCACAATAGTGAACCTGACAAAAAATGATAAAATGAACATGACACCCATTCGGAGGATTCCTACCCCTCTTCAGAGATCGGCAGTGATTCTATTCTTAACCGGAACCACACGGGCTACCTAGCTTTCAAACTTGGGTAGGTAAGTCCATTATAAATTAATTGCTAGATTATCATCCAAATTTTCTTAAAAATAAGGAGAGTGGGATGATTTTATTTTTTAGTTTTGTTTAAAATTATTGATGTTTTTAAATAATTTAACAATTTTTTTATTTTTTTTATAAAAAAAAAAGGTCAGTTCAGCATGAAAATTAGGGGGTGGGCAGGAATGATAATCTAGCTATAAATTTATTATGGCCTAAGAAGTAATTTTTTTTTTCAATACTGAAAAATAGTTAGTTAAAAAGTCATACATGCAATTGCCTAAATTAGATAAAAACAAAAATGTTTCCAAAATCTGAAAACAGGAATTTGAGTATGCAGCTTTTTTGATTGGTATGTAGTGGGGGCAAAAATCAAATCAATGTGTCGAATAAAGTTAAACTAAGTTGCTATTGTAGGAATGGGAACTGGATTCAGAGTAACATATCATAATACATATATCCCAGAAACATTGATTATATCATAAAATAAAATGTTTCTGAAGCTCAAAATGATAGTTCATAGGAAAATGAAAACAAAATTATAAATAGGTTCAAAGAAGGAATTATGTCACAATTCATCATGACTGAATAATTTGGATATTAAGTGTAATTTTGATGCTATTGAGGGCTAACAAACAATCAGTTAACTTAACTACTGTTTCCTGGGAGCCTAGAAGGTTAACCAGTACTCGAGCACACCTCATCTCCGCAAGTATCTGATAACTTTCCCACTTGAAGCAGCGCTGAGAGATGAATGATAATGAGATGTAATGTCGTATATCAACCATCACAGAGATTGTGACCAGGCGGGGATTCAAACTCGCGGTCCCTGAATATGTATATTGTGAATATATGAATATTGATGAACTTCTTGTTACAACATTAAGACAAGTGTGATGTCGTATTAGCTTGTGCATTTAATGAGTGAGTGAATTCTATTTCAATCCTAGGGAGAGATAGAAACTTCTTGCATACCGGACAAGGATTTCCATGGACTTTCAGCGGGAACAGATTTTTCATCCTTGACCCCCTCCACATCCTTATCCTACCTGCTATGATGTTGGAACACATTTCATGATGTGATCTTAAAACATATGACAGAGTACATGTATATCTAATTTGACATGTTAAAAGCCATCGCGGTTAAAAATAATGATAATATCAATTAAAATTTATGGTATGCAAGAAAAATAATCATATATGACTTGTTCAGTTTAGATTGAACAATCCATCAGTTGGGATAACTGTTTTTGCTCCAAAACATAAAATGATAATTTTTCACACAAAAAGTGATTTCAAGTTACCTCAATAGACCTCAGTTGCGGATTGGCAGTTACACCGTACGGTTTTAGCTGAACATCTCCAATACTTCGGGTCATCGTCAGCCGGCCGTTAACATGAGGGACGCCTAAGCTGTTCTCCGAAATGTGTCCACCAGCTTCTTTGATTCTCTCAACCTCCTCATAAGCATCTGGATGATGATCTTTAGTCAATCTGAGTGCCTCACCCTCGCGACACAAGATGGCGCAAGTATCGCCAACATGACCCACCACCAGTTCAATATTGTTACGTAGCAAACACACAGTAGCAGTGGTTCCCGTGCTGAGACCAGATTCTGTTACAAAACAAAATGTATCCAGTCAAGTTAATAACATCATGTCATTAACCGAGTGATTTCATACTGACCCAAGGATTGTATTACAAGGCAACAGGCCTATATGACTGTTCGCGGACCAATAACTTGCCAATTAAAATAAATCTGATAAAGAATAACATTTTCGCGAATTACTTCATACTTTTATCTGGTTGTTGATGTACTGACCCAGTTTTGTTCGCCTTGCTTTCTTACATTACCTAAGTTTGGTTATTATTGGCCCATATGAAATATATTGTGTCATATACATTAGTCTGTATAAAGGACACAGCTCTCCAGATTGGGTCCATTAAATAGCGATTGTTACGAGCACACTGGTTGGTCAGTATCTTCTAGGAATGTTTGAATGACGTCACAGTTTAGTAAGTGTTCAATAGCTATGAATTGTTAGACAGGCATAGAATTCCATGCCATTTCATTGCGGGTTAATAGACCTGCTTCAGGGGGATATTAGGTTATTTATTTAGTTTAATCTTATTTAATTTACTTCAGTTGTGAAACAAATTATTGCAACTTAGACAAATCACAATCGAAGTCTTCCTACGTACAACCAGTACTTTGCATATGCAGAAAAAGTGTCTTGCTCAAGAACACCACACATAGCGGTTGGGGAGGATCAAACCCACAACCCTCCGATCACGCAAGCCACATGATTATTTATATAGACAACATAATGTAATAGAGTATTTTCCTTGACGAGGACATCCTTAAAAAATATTTGTTTGCTTGGCTCAGACCCAGTTGATTTCGTGTGGATAGGTAGGTAGCTAATTTTTCTTTTTTGCCGAATTTTGATTTTGCATCTAGTCATTTTTTTTAAAAGAAAAAAGGACAGAAATCACAAAAAAAAAAACGATTTGAAAGTCAATAAAAAAATTTGGGTAGGTAGGAGGCAGGTAGGAGGCAAACAATTTATTTTGGAATTACGGCACGAAATGGCTATTACAAATAGAGTTGATTAATAAATCACTGAATATCATTGTTTCAATTCTGCGATAGGTGCCAATTCTAGTGTTTGATCTGTTTACTTTCATAAATATTCAATTGAAACGGCAATGATTTACTGATCAAATTGTCACAAGTTTAGAACTTAGTGTAGTTTAAACTTAATATTTGTTTTACTTTGATTGTGAAATAAGTTCTTACAACTTAGAAAAATCATGTTCAAAGTCTTCGTTGGTTACCAGAACTAAGAATTATTACGCTGAATAAGTGTCTTACTGAAAGACATGACACATAGCTGTAGCAATGTCAGCGGTGTGGAGGATTGAACCCACAACCCTCTGATCATGGGTTCAGAGCATCATCAAACGCTCCACGAGAACCAGAACTTAAATGATTAGTCATGGGCCCAGGGGATTGGTATATGTACGAACAAATGCAATTACCGGTATAAATAAAAGACATGTGCATTGTATGTTGTTGAAATTGATTATTTAGTAGAATACAATGATGGTGTACCAGCGCACATTGTACCTGCACAGATCTGCAATTGAGGCACATTTGATTCTTATATGAAATTACGAAATAATATGAGAATTGTTCACGTCCCTTTATGTCATGTATGAAATTTAGTACGGATACAGCTGCGCATTCTATAATTAGGGGGGAAAAACCTTTGTTTATGGTTAGGCCGACCATCCCAGATTTTCACTGCTGATCCTATTTTTTTTACAATGAAATATGAAATATTGATTTTGAATACACTAATTTATTTGCTGCACAATATCCAACATGGCCACCAAGAGTGACAGATTCTGCCCCAAGTAGACAACATCCTGATATGACTGAAACATTGTTATTATTACTACTGCATTCAGAACAGTACAATAAATATTAAATGTCAATCTTCGACATGGTGAACATATAACATACAGCTACAACATATGATTTACTTGATTTGAACATTAATAGTATGTCAGGAGAAAAAAAAAGCTTGTCTACCTATCTTATTATTTTTCAGGGGCTAGCCGGAAACGAACAAGTATATTTTTTTGGCCTTATCACATTTGCTATACTCACCTTGCAAGTTATAAAATGCTATGTGTCGAGTCAGCAGGTTATTTATGTCGACAAAACTTTTCTGGAGCACCTCCGACAGATCTTTCGTTTTTGTCAGCCAGTAGTTTATACTGTGCAGGATATTCTGGTGGACGAAATCCACTGCCATCGCTCCGCCATGGCCATCAAATATCGCAAAATAAAGTAAATCTTCCGACAATTTCTTTACGGAGAACCGATCTTCATTTACTTTGCGCCGTCCCATCAGACTGGCTGTGCCAATCTCATCTACATGAACAATACAAAAAACACATTTTTATTAGTTTAAAGTTTATCCCTTTACTTCATATAGACGCCTTTGGACACCTAATATAGAAGGGTTTTGAATTATATGGTGGATTATGTTAATATTACCTAACAGAGTTATGAGCAATCTGAACTCTTCATGCACTGTTTTCAAAGGCCTTCTGTGATTGGTGCGGGAAAACGCGTATCTATGGAGTAAAGGGTTATACTAATTTATTTTAGCTTGATTGCGATGAAAGCTAAGAGCTTATATCAACTGCTCTCGAGTTCGCTTCCAGGGTAGAACCAGTACTGAGTGTTGTTTAATGAAAGGCATTGGATTGACCAAGGGATCAAACCCGCAACCTCTGGCATAAGCGGCCAACACTCTATCTATTACAATACCACCCCCAATTTTATTGAAAACGTGAAATGAAAATCTGGACTAAAGAATATTATTATACAGTTATTTGAACAATCTTCCATGACAGAGTGATCGCAGATGCCACCTAAGTATTGATTACCTCTCACAGCTGAAGATGTGGGTTTGAGCCCAGCTCGTTCCAAAGACTTTGAGCGGTTAAAGACTCTATAAATATGTTTGTTGTTTTGGGTTTAACCCTTTACTTCATATAGATGCCTTTGGACACCTCTAATATTGTAAGCATTAATTCACCACGTATCAGCAATTGTTGATTATGTTTATATTAACTGACAGAGTAGAAAACAGTGCATGAAGTGTTCAGATTGCTCGTTACGAGCAATCTCAACTCTTCCTGCACTGTTTTCTAAGGTCATCTGTGATTGGTGTGGGAAAATGCGTATATATGGAGTAAAGGGTTTAGTATTCTACTTTCCTTAAAGTTAGTTATTTTAAACTGATCTTTACTCAACACAATCATTTATATATTTATGATGATGACAATTATATTAGAACAATATTATTCATTACTGGATTTAGTCATTCAAACGAATAAGGATTCAAAAGAAACCGGTAAGACCATAATAAATTAAATGGTAGATTATCATCCATGCCTGCCCCCTAATATTCATGCCGCCTGACCCTTTTTATTTTCATAAAAAAAAAAAAAAAATAAAATCCTCTGGCCCTCCCCGTTTTTAAAGAAAAATTTGGATGATAATCTAGCAATTTATTTATAAATGCCTGAAGGTTATTATAGATTTGTATCCTGACTAGTTTGTAGGTTAAATCTTATTTAACAAAAAAATTGATTTCAATTTAAATAATGTTCTAAAACATAAATCTGAATGATTCTCCCTCACACTTTAAAACTGGGGGTCATATGTTCCCCATATAATGAGAATTGGGAGGCAGATTAGAGAATTTTAAAGGACATTTGATTAAATAGTGCGACAAAAAACGCAAAATTTGATGAACATGGTAATAGAAAAACCCTGGTTATGTCTTACCAAGTGGGATTTCTGGGATCAGCCGTCCTTTCTCTATGCTTTTCTCCATACTTATCGGCATGTCGATCCTGTTATTCCATGACCCAAGAGTCTCAAAATTGATCCCCTTTTGGTGACTCCCTTTATTCTCAGGGTCAGACAAGTGAGGACCCCTTATTGCACTGGGATCTGCAGCGTGTACAAACTGTCGACTACATGTTGTAAACACTGCTAGTTGTTTGCCATTTCTTTGAGTAAAATAAAGGCATTGAGAACTGGATTTATTGATAGTTTTCTTCAGCTGCAGGGTCCCAGGGATTCTGGTGATGATCTTCGACAAACTCATTAAGCTTTGGGATTCAACACTGTATGAAATTTCTGGAAATGAAAAATACAAATAACAACAGATCCAAATTTCAATAACAAGTTTTAGATTTGTTTTCAGGACTCACACCAATATTATCTCCCTTCAATACTTTGGACCTACAGATAAAGGTGGTAGTTCACTTTTCATTCTTGTTTTCAGGTCTTTGTAATGCAGTGATTTATTTATTCATACTAATTTTGATGCTGATACGAGATTTCTAGGCAATTCTGTATCATTTTAGATTGTTGGTTTGAACTGCATCATGAGCAAACAACTGACATAATATTACTCTGAAAATTGATAGGTGTCACCAAGGACTTTTATTGGATAAGAAACTTGCATCTCCTGATCACGCATGTGGTCGGGGCCCCTGACTTTGGGAAAATTACATAGCGCAGGTTTTTTCAATATATGTAACAATATATGTTACATGTAATGTTATATGTCTAATATATAATAAATGTATTTAATATATGTGATGTTGTTGCAGAAGACTACATTAAAACCATAATATTAAAAAATCTCTGAACTTTTCCACCAAATTTTTATTTTGGTTTCTTTGCATATTTTGTTACTTTATAAAAAAAATATAGTATTTGCCATTGGGATTGGAACAGAATAACAGCCATAAAAATGAGCAAACAAGAGCCCTACAAAATGATCTTGAATTAAAAATATTGAGTTTTAAAGTAATAACTCTCGCAATTTTGTTGTTATTTTAGCTGCAGTATACATATTTTGTAATCAGACGTGTTTCAATAATTTTAAACACATATTGCTTGGAATGTTATTGTTTTTGTAACTGGACAAGAAAAATAAGCAGTCAGTCAGGGACTCGAACACGGAACCCTTAGCTTACAAGGTGGATGCTCTACTGACTGAGCTAACCCAACCGCTTACATACATTTTTCTCCTAGTAGAGTAGGTTACGTACACACTGTGACATACTCTCTCACAAATTTGAAATTCGTCACCAAATTTCCATTGAGACCAGAGAATCATCTGAATGTTTCTCGGAATATATATAAGTCACAGTACTTTGTTGGGCGCCACATGTAACAGGAGGAGAAAATATGCAGCCAGTCCGTGACTCAAACCCGGGACCCTTCACTTACAGGGCAATTGCTCTACCAACTGAGCTAACAGAACCGCTTACATACATAAATAATGACACCCTGTCCAGATGTGTTGCATGTAATTCCATAGTATATTAGTCATGGTCAACACCAAATTTATGAATTGGTTTGGCAGAGGCCTTGATATTGTATCTATACTCAAATATTTATACTTAATTCAATTAATTAAACAAATTCAAAAGTGTTTAGTTTTTATTGCGATCGTCCTTTAAACACTGGATCAATGATCTAATATTCCTCTGTTTGAGAATGCTTGTACCATCGGAATATAAACGATTAATCCTTAACCAATTAGATGTTATATGCTTTTCTCCATGATGAGTTCCGAAATTTGTGATGTTTCAATAATAAATGAATCTTATTTGTTGTTTCCTTTTCAGCTTGGTCATGAAATGCAATTGTCACTGAGTACACAATCTGACCATAGGACGCCAGATGACATTAAACGGGTAAGTTTATATTAATGACGTTTCTCTCGAATGAACGTATTAAATATATCGTAAACATGAATAGCTGCTGCTAAATTAACATCAATATATGAATGGCGGTAGACTGAACTATATAATACCCAAAAATGAAATTGCAAGGGAAAATGCCGATATATTGATATATAATACTCTTGCTAATGGATGAGAAACTAGCAATTAATTTATAATGGCCATGTTAGGAAGAGAATTCCAATGTACAATAATGCATTATAGTGCATTTGGTACCTTTTTGCACCAATGGGTCAATATGGTACGAATGATCGTTATACAAAAAATGTGATTCCTAAACCTTCACATTCACCTTGACATTATTGCACGTTGATTTTAGCCTACCTTACGTTATGTATGTGGGTCATACAACAAAAACATTTACCAGCCATTCACAAAATAGTACAACATCACGCGAAATAACAAAGTTATCTAATGTGTCCCGGTTAGATTTGCCCAAAATATGGCGGGCAGCCAATTTTGGCAGCATTTTGCTGGTCTTTTAAAATACGGCAGTGCCTGTCACTGATATCAATAAAATATGCTGAAATCAAGTTATTGGGTTAAATAATTTAGACCTTAATTATACACTCACCAAAAATCTGTAAATATCGGTTGTTTACGCCACGAAAC
Organism: Panopea generosa; assembly: GCA_029582155.1. NCBI lineage: Eukaryota > Metazoa > Mollusca > Bivalvia > Adapedonta > Hiatellidae > Panopea > Panopea generosa. The sequence goes on along the minus strand of CM055896.1, from coordinate 17,961,082 downwards.
TGTTATATTTTCCTTTTATATAATATTATGCACACACCAAGTTATTTATTTACAAATTTTGTATACGGTCAAGGTCAATCGATTATTTACTGGTTTCCTGCATGTGCGTTTTTGTAAGGGTGTTGTGCCAGAACCAGACAATGAGGGTGTGTTATTATTAGCCAATGATAGCAACGTTTTTGTAGAGGCCACACACAGGCTACAATAAAATTTCGAGAGGCGCGAGAAGGTCCCAACTGATGTACTAATAAATTAATCTATTAAAAAACTTTAACTTAAAGTATATATACTGACTGTTGTATATTTTTCATTTCTAAATCATGTATTTATGTTGTTGTTTTCTACTAAATGGTGTATTTGTGATATAAACCATTACAAGGGCTAAGGATTCATCTTCTTGCCAGAGCCGTGTGGAAAATTCCCACAGTATGCTTATCATAATGGCATTTCAAAATCGGAGTGAAATAAAGATCCGTCTGCTTTACCTGAACCTTGGTTGCGTTGAAATATACAAACTGCAGCTGATAGGGGAGGGGTGGGTGTTGTGGCCCGGGTTCATTCCACATATGCTTAAAGCAAAATGATCCAGGATTTTGGGTTGGGGTTAAACCAATCCGGAAATATTATATAGCAAATCTCGGAATGGTTCTTAAATTCCAGGATGCACGGAAGACGTGAAAGGCGAAGGGAAACGTTAGTCTGCACAGTGGCTTAATTAGGCCTACATGTCTCTGGTTTACATGATACGTTTCTCACAATTTAACTGAAACATTTTTTTTGATATTCAGGAAACACCAGAAGGTCCAGACTCTGTTTAAATCTTAAATCCTCCAGTGGTACCAAATACATGTATATCATAGTGAGTAATATGTAACAAACACATGTATTATATAATCTGTGTGGAGATGGAAACTCCTGTATAAATGAGACCCTCCCAGATGGGTCCCTGTTTCCTGAATCTCTTAAAGTAATGGACATTGTTCTCCAGATCCCAAAAAGTATTTGCCATAGTTCCCCAAAAGTATTTCCCCCAGATCTCTAAACTTATGCCTATGATCCCTGGATCCTGAAAGTAATGGCCAATGTCCCCAGATCCCTAAAAATAATTGGCAACGTTTCCCCAGATCTCCTAATCCCTTGGAGGGCCTTAGAAATATTCTCACTTGATTAACGTATCGATACACATTACCTGTCATAAGGCCCACCCGCGGATATCTGGCGGTGTTTTATTAATATGTATTAGTACACACCATGGGGGTACAGGGATGTCTAGACAATTTAGTGTCGATTACATACCTTCAAGTTCATGTATCAATATTATTTAATATGCAGGGGCGGATCCAGGATTTCAGTTTAGACGGCTTTACTTAGGGGATGCAACACAAAATTTGAACAGTACTCGTGATTTTCAGTAGAAATATAGTGAATTTTAATAAAATATGGCAGATTCGGTGTGCTTGCGTGCAAGGGTTGTGTGTGTGTGTGTGTGTGTGTGTGTGTGTGTGTGTGTTAAAGAGTAGATCCGCCATTGATATATATATGTTGGGTAACAATACAAGCTCAGCACTGAAACATCGCCATTGAGTACAAATATATTCATTGAAAGCATACATAAAAATAGTTCGCTATTAACAGACCATTTTCCTCGCTAAAACTAAATTATACAAATATTACGTTTGAAAGTATGTCTCCAAGTAACCAATGAAATATACATGGCTACAACAGTGATTTAATTACTTTGTTTATTTGTCTCTGGTTACAACGATGCACATTTTTTAAAATCAAATGTCACAGTTTATCACAGAACTAATGATTAAAACGTAGCCCAGTACATTCATATACCTTATTAACCATGCATATAAAAGTTATTCTCGCAAAATGAAAACAACTCGTTCATTCATGTATGTATGATAAAGTGACAAATTGTATTTTCACAATCGATGGAGAAGAACCTTTTAAGTTCTTATCCATATTTATACTGGTACATTGAATAAATAAATATATGGTTTAAACCAAGGGAGACGATATAAATGTATCTCGCCCAACTCTCACACCGCTGTTATCTACCTTGACTACACACATGATGGACGAAAAACTTCTTATCTATTTTTTTCCAGGGCTTTACGTTGTAGTGGTCTATTTTTTACTACCATTTGTTTGCTGATGCCAAATTTCTGATGCCGAATATTACAGTTGACGAAGAATAATTAATATGATTAAAGTACATCTTCACAAAACCATTGAATTAAAAAAAACACAACCTGGTCATGGTATGATTCCCCTCCCCCTTATTATTGCAGATCTTGAACCAGTGGAGAATTTGAGCCGAGACACATCCTGCAGGTATTTTCCACTATGTGTTGGACATAAATACTACTAAATATAAAAAAAAGATAAAGTAATGAACATAAAAACAACAAACATTATAGAATACAGAAAATGGTGTCCATTTATCAAATAAATCCTTGTGAAATTCAACTGATATTCGAGTGATTGATTGATGAATTGAATATCTAGCGTTATTTTTATGCCATTGAGAGCTAACAGACGATCAGTTAACCTAACCACTGTTTCCTGAGATCCTTGAAGGTTAACCATACTCGAGCACACCCCATCTCTGCAAGTAACTGATAACTTTCCCACTTGAATCAGCGATGAGAGGCGAATGGTAATGACATCCTCTGGATTGATAGTCAGACGCGCCAACGACTGAGCTAATAGGGACCGACAACTGATATTGTAATTATTATTGTTGTTTTTGCTAAGAAATATCTAAGAACATGTCTGGTTCTACTATTATGACTGTCACATGATATAATAATGTAACGTCTGGCTTATTTCATTGTATATATATTTTCATTAAATCTTGGCCGGTACTCTCCTTTTGGCAACCCCAACCAAAACACACTCAACAACAATAAAAATATAAAGTACACATGTATAACTATAGTAATTTTGCAACATTCCAGTTACTGACCAAATATAATCAGCCTCTACTGTATACTGTATGTAATTTTGTTATAAATCATATTGTCATGTATACCATGAATTGAGTGAATAAACTATTGAATTGAATTGAATTGAATTGAATTGAATTGAATTGAATTGAATTGAATTGAATTGAATTGAATTGAATTGAATATGGGAAATATAATCACGGCGTGGTGTGAGACGCATAGAGGATAGATAACCCACAATCACTTTTATCGTTTTGATAAATGGTTGTTTATTATAATATGGGATTGCTATATTCTAAATAATACAAGCTTAATAAAGGTTTATGAAAACAAAACTAAACAACAGCAAAAGTACATAAATCTTATCATAAGTAGAAAGCGCTAGGAATACCGTCTCAAGTAGGCATCGCTGTGATATGACTGAAAAATGGTTGAAAGCGACGCTTAATTTACAACTGCATCGATAAAGGCCAGTGGCAAATGCCATTCAGTACCGTCGGCAACTAGTGCGACAAATTGCACGTCTCTATGGAACCTTTTAAAGATTTTTATTTTGCGTCTCCCGAGCCGTCGTTATGGACAGTAGATCGGATATCCAAATAATAAAAAGTTGTCCATTCACGCCTAATTTAATAGATCAGACGGTTGCTGTGATCGTATTGTTTTGAAAACCTTTGACAACGGATTGAAAACTTCAGAATGAATTATGTTTTTCAAGTTGATTTTCTTAAAGGTCTATTGGGATTTCTGAATGAACAATTATATATAACAGGTTTGTAATACACTTGGTGGTATTTCTGTATTACACCGAACACTGCTGTTGCCGGGTAGATTGACAACACCATTAAACGCTTCATGATTGTAAGGAAGTGATAACAACCAAAATGGTGAAATGACTGAGGACTATATGGTCATTCTAATGTGCCCCTTTTCTTTTATCCTGTTTGGACACAGCCTGATCTCTTCGAAAATATTCGGAAACATTGGTTTGCATTGTAGCTAGGCGCACTCGCCGTAGTCTGGTCTGTACACTTATGTCTTGGTTATTCACAAATAATTATTTCCATATATATATCATGCATTGTGAATGAGCATCTGAAAAGACCCCAAAAATAGTAAATTCCGTTGTTGTGAATTCAATTATCTCCCTTTATGAAATTAAATATATATGAATTCACTGTATCTATATGATCCAACGGGTTTATAAATCTGTCCTTTATATAGCATGTGGGTAGTCATGAATCCTTAACTGGAACCTACTCATATAAAGTTATCAGTTTATATATGTAAATTTGTCCACCCTGTCCAGATGTTTTGAATGTAATTCCATAGTATATAAGCCATGGTCGACACCAAATTTATTGGTTTGACAGAGGCCTTGATATTGTATCTATGGTTTGCACTGTAGCTAGGCGCACTCGCCGTAGTCTGGTCTGTACATTTATGTCTTGGTTATTCACAAATAATTATCTCCATATATATATATATATATATATATATATATATTTATCATCGTATAGAAGTTATATGGGTTTTCCACGCTAGTAGGATATTCAATGTAACTTATAACCGGCTTAGGTGTTGATCTACTTTCTCGTTTCTGGAATGATTTCATTGGCTGAGGAGGTAGGTCAACGTCTACTGACAGTCATGACATTCTGTGTAAAACGGAATGTTCTATTTCAAATAATATAAGCAATTTGATTGGCCGAGAAAGTAGGACATCTAATCGGAACTATGCAGTGACAGCAAACATATGTTTATCGTCACGTATTCGCAAACAACACAAGTATTATCGCACAATCAAAGACGGTAAGCAACATGAAGACAAAACTGTGAATGAACGCGGAAAGTGGTGTGTATGACCTATGCATTCACATCGATATGATTCGATCAGATGATTACTGGAACAACTCAAACAAAGTAGTGATATAATCATGTATATATCTTTATTTAAGTCTCATCTATGTACAAACATATAAATAAAACATACAGTAACACATACAACGTACATAGCCATTCAATATTAGAATTACAAGAGACTATCGCTATAATATTGACATAAAATATATACAACTATCACAGATTATTCATGCATTATTTTGAAAAAGATGTATACTATAAAGCATTATACACTAAGAATTGAGACACCGGCGCTAATCTTGGCTCGAAACCTAAAAGATTATTAAAATAACTTTTGTTAAATCGTGAAAGGAAAAATAAATGCAAATGCATCGCTATATAGTCAAAAGCTTTTTAAAAAATATTTTAAAAGATCAGTTATCACCCCAGATCAGATCTGGAATGACCTGATTAGCACCGATTTCTCAACATAATATAAAATTAATTTGTTTTACATTTAAGATATAATACATTATTTATATAAAATATTTCTACGTTTTTGTAGTATTGTAAAACAGGTTTTGGCACATATTCTTATCATATCTTTATTGGAAAAGAGAAACTTCATTTTATTACAGTCATCAAAATTATTAAAGTTTGCATCTATGCTTACTGCTTTAAGCATCAGATCTGTCCTAATATCTTTATAAGAGGCACATTTTAAAATAACATGACACTCATCTTCTATAGCATCATTACAGAAAGGACATAACCGGTCATTCTCATTAATACCCTCATATCGACCAGTTTCTAGTTTTAATGGCGCAACACCACATCTGAATTTTGCAAACGCTGATCTATGCTTCATTGGTAGCACAATTTTACAGTAATTTTCTACTTCATAATCATTTTTAAAAAGCCTATAAGTTCTTAATTTGTTACGTCCATTACCACGTATACTAGTTGTTTGATTTACACTTGCTTTCCACTCCGTAATATATATAGACATCATCTTTTCAAATACAGTATCAACAAATTTAATTTTGTTAATGTTTGAGTATGTATGAATATGAAGCTGTAAACTATCAAATTGATTTATAACTGTGAAAACCCAATTTTTACAAGAGTTATTAGCTTTATTTCGTGCCCAAATAAATATTCTTTTATTTAATCTTGTATCAATTGTATAGATGTTGCGTACCCAATGTCTGGCTATACATTTCCATTGTTTGACTATTGGAGGGACCCAACCCATATCGCCTGAAATGGCTGCAGTAGGTGTATATTTGCCAGTTCCCAGAAAAAATCGCATCGCCCTATTTTGTATTGAATTTATGCACGAATAAGATTTAACGCCCCATATTGTAGCTCCATACGATATAACAGACCAAACAAGTGAATTAAACAACTTTGTAAATACTTTATGGGGCATTCCACCTAAGCTTTTATACCTGGCAATAAGTAAACCTAGAGCACGACCAGCGCTTTGAGCCACCATTTTTGCAGTTACATTAAAATCTAGATGCTCTGTCAATGTTAATCCAAGATATACATATTTATCAGTATAAGTTAGAACATTGTCACCGCAAGTAAATACAATATCTGATTTAGCAATTGACAATGGTCTGAAATGTACGATGCTACTCTTAGTAAAGTTAATTGTCATACTGTTAATACTACACCAGCTATTTAACTCATTAAGCATATGCTGCAGGTTTTCTTCATTTTCAGCAAGAAGTACAATATCATCAGCATACATTAAAATGCTAACATTTTCATTATCAATACAGATACCTTTACCAAGGGATTTTATACGTAATGCTAGGTCATTTATAAACAAATTGAATAATACGGGTGACAATGAACAGCCTTGTCTTAAACCAGAATTCACTGGAAACCAGTTGGTATAAAAATTATTTACCCTCACACAGGAGGAAACAGATGCATATAAAGATTTGACAGCTACAAGCATTTTACTAGAAACACCAATACACTGCAATCTTTCCCAAAGCTTGTCTCTATTGATGTAATCGTAAGCTTTTTTAAAATCAATGAAAGCACAGAATGTAGAGCGTTTAAGCTTTTTCCTAGTATCTATAATATTTGTTAGAGATGAAAGTTGGTCTATTGTGCTACGTTTTTTCCGAAAACCATTCTGCTCGTCAACAATTTTATTATTATTTTCCGACCAAATATATAGACGATTATTCAATATAGAACTATACAATTTATACATGGATGATGATAATGATATACCCCTATAAGAGAGTGGGTCTTTTGGGTCGGCGGAGCTTGACTTAGGTATAGGATTTATAATAGATTTACCCCATAAAGATGGAATACAACCTTTATTAAAACAAACATTAAAAAGAACATGTAAAAAGTATACCGAAGTATCATTTTTAAGAACATCCACCGGTATTTTATCTATACCATGTGCTTTACCTTTTTTAGCATTTTCAATAGCTTTTTTTACTTCTAGAATAGATATATGCTCATCCAAAATAAAACTAGTATTCGTGTTACCAACATTATTATGATCATTAGTTCTTACGGAATCAATAGTAGAGTTATAAAGGTTACTATAATCTTTCTCCCATTTACTTAAAACATCCTTAACATCTGAAGTCAAGTTACCATCATCCAGAAGAACCTCCATTGGAATTGACTTTTTCTTGTTATTATGTATGCCTATTTTACCAATAGATTTCCAGAATTCTTTCGGATCATTATTTATATCATTTAACATATCATCTTGTATTTTATACCAATGATGGCGTTTAGAGCGTTGAACCTCTCTATCAAATAACTTTCTAGCATAACAGTAATCAGATTTGAGTTTATTTTTTAGATAAATAACATTACAGTTTAACCAATCTTTTTCAGACTTACAAACAGAGTTCCATAAATCAGTCAAAGTATTATTCCACCAAGGCTTTCCAATGCGCCTTTTCTTATTGTTAATGCCGCAACATACAGACCTAAAAGGCAGCCGGTTATACATTTCATGATTAACAATGTCACACCAGCCATTAAAAGCCACATCGATATCAGTTTGTGAACGGAGACTGCCTTCCAAGTCTGCAATTGCGGCATTAACCTTGGTAACAATATCAGTACCAGCCAAAAAATCATTTGGCATACTATGTACGTCAAATTTATCGTATCCATCAGTAACATCTGATTTATTCGTAAAAACAGTTGGATTTTCAAACTTTATACACCATGTTAATACTGAATGATCTGGCATACTTGTTGGAGCAATTGCACAAATATTATTACAAAGGTTGACGGCATCAACAGCACGTACAACTGAAAAATCATCGAACAGTGATAAATTATCATGACTTACTAAACAGAAGTCAACAACGGAACAACCTTTAGTAGAAATAGATGTAAAATCATTGTTTATAAAATTACGACCATTAAGAATACACATATTGGCATTAATAAGAAATTCAATTAAAATATCACCAAATGCATTGGTCTTAAAATCAACGACATTTCTTTCACACAAAGAATCAACACCAACAATAAAATCATTGTTATCGCCACAACGGCTATTGAAATCTCCACATATAAACGGTATTCCTACATTTTGGTATTCATACATATCCGTCAAAAGATTATCGTAAAAATTAAAAGCATCTACGTGACGGGACGAGTTCTCGGGAGGAAGGTAACATACGCATGGTAAAATCACGATATCTTCTGTTTTATGAGTAAGTTGTAACCAAAGAACACCTTCTCTAGTGTTATCTAGAACAGATATATTAAAACACTTTACAATGTCATTGCGAATAAAAAGTCCAACTCCCCCAGAACCCGTCCTAGCCCGTATATGTAAGTTTTTGCGATTATTACCATACCATTGGTAACCTTCTAGCTGTAGTACATCACTAGCTTTAAGATGGGATTCGGCAATGCCTATAATATCTAGGTTTAGAGAGTTCAAACATGATGACCTCAACATAAAATTATCACTAGTAGAATCACAATTCCAACCCCTAACATTCCAGAACCCGACGTGTACCTAGCAACGACCTCTATGTCCATTACCACGTCGACCATATCCTCGACCGCCACGCCTGCCATTTGCCGTGTTCCAGCTGTGTTGGCTCTGTCTGTTTGAGTTCTGACCTTGTTGACCCGAGGTTTGAGCAGCACCAGAGTGTGAAACCGATCCCGTAGAAGCGTCAGTTGAATTATCGGACCTGGGCCTCGTACTACCGCCTCGAGTATGATAGCCGTTATCACGAGTGTTACCATTGTGGTGGTTGCGTCTATTCACAACTCGCGAACCATGTAGTGACAATTTATCACCGCGGTTGATGGCATCAATGATGGTTTTGAAATTATTAGATATCAAGCGATCGTCTCTTGTTTGGTCATTATGGATAAAAACGTCAGGATATTGACGGTTATTCTTTAATGAAGACTTGGAAGACATTACCTTACTTTTATCGGCACTAGATTTCAACTTAGCGATTACCACACCGGCTCTACTGTTATTATTTGACAGTTTACGTTCTGTACTGGCAACAGAAACAGAATTAATTTTCAGGCCATGTGAAATAAGTGAGTTGACCTTCTCATCCAGATTTTCGTTGACACTTTCGGGGAGATTTCTAATGACAACATTCAGAGAAATATCCGGTGTATTGTTTGTCGCAGGAGTCACAATAGAACTCATTTTATTGTTTATCTCTTGAAGATCATCAGCGATCTCTTCACGTAATGTGTCTCTGAAAGTGTCGAGTTTAGAGTCGACATCTTTCTTAATGCGCCCTAGTTCCACGTTGACGCGTTTGTCCAACAGTTGAGCCACTTTGGCAGATATCCGTTGCTCAAGTCCGGATTCTAACTTATCAATACGCTCGGACAGCGAGGTAAAAAGCATATGCATGTCTGCGGACATCTTGGCTAGAATATCCTTAACACCTATATCCGAGTCGTGATGGACCTCCGCCTGAGTAACATTGATATTTCGGGGAGCAGGAGTAGGCGCGGCTTGATAAAGCGAACGTTTAGCGGTCACCCTAACGCGACACGGATCGTCATTTCTGGCCTTCTTCACTGTACTATCATTAGCGAGGGGAACAGAAAGATGTCTCTTACGTCCACTATGTTGTGGCGTATTAACTCGCGTTATCCGTTGGGACGACATGATAGAATCAACATAAGCCTCCGCATCTTGGGTTATATTGTCATAGTTAAGACAAGACATCTTAAATGTTCGGTGTGGCTTAATTTGAACAGGTGAACCGTTGATTCGTGCACTTCTCTTGTCGTGTATTACAACATAAACTTATCGTGTGTACTCAAGCGTGACGAATTTCCCGCTCTGCCCGTGGGGTATAAGCTTGTATACACCCCACCCACCAAATATAATACAGCGGTACACCTCCAAAAATGTCAATCAAATATCACGATAACTAGTCTGTATTTCAAAAATGCAAATCGACAGATATGTTCAATACCTTATAAGCTGTGTGTCCTGTTAATATAAACGTATTCTAACCACAGAAAATGACTTAATCGAAAAAACCGTATCATCGATAAATTTCACAAGTTGTAAACAGGTTACACACCACTTCCTATCATGTATTACGTCTTTGGCATATATCTATATGTATAAATACAGCGTCAAACTGCAGCGGTGATCTAGTGATATAGCGTCCGTCTCTACATTAAGCTTCCTCGATTGGAGCTCAGCATTCAGAGAATAGTTCTAGGTCTGGTCGTACCGATGTCAGTGACTGGGTTGGATATCATACCATGTGTCTGCGGCATATGATACTTCAGCGTGTCAGCACTCAGAAAACTGTGTCAAGTAGACACCGTCGCGACATGACCGACAATTGTTGAAATTTATATGGCACCATATCAAGTGAAAACTAACATTGAAGTCACCTTCATGTGGTGTCCAATTAAAGCTTCCATATTACTTTCAATGTTTATGACGACATAAGCAATTGATTAAATTGCTGAAAAAGTCTGTGAGTGTTATGGCCTGCCACCAACTTCTTAGATACGTATGCCGACTGCACATGTTAATATGAGGCCGATGTCAATATGATTGTTACATGGCTATGCCATGCGTGACTTATTCCGATTTATCAATAACCTATCACATATAAATCCATAATGACTATGTTCGCTATATCTGAGACCCTCCCAGGGTGGGGTCCCTGTTCCCTGGATCTCTTAAAGTAATGGCTATTGTACCCCAGATCCCAAAAAATATTTGCCATTGTTCCATTAAAGTATTTCCCCCAGATCTCTAAAATTAGGACTTTGATCCCTGGATCCCTGAAAGTAATGTGCAATGTTCCTCAGATCTCTTAATATAATTGACCATGTTCCCCAGATCTCCGAAACCCCTTGGAGGGCCTCATATCTAGATCAATATAATTTATTTTGGACATGCATGACATGCCTAATATATCATATTCCCAATAATTTTCGCAATTTAGTTTAATCTTGACATTCTCATGTACGTTATCATGGGGAAATAAAAGCATCAATCAAACACAACCGTTGGCAACAAGAAGTTCTTCCATGAGGGAATAGCAGAATGGCGGTGATAAATAATCATTGATTTTTTTTTATTTAAATATGCCGGTTTTCTTTATCTTGATGTTCATTTTGTGTCCGCTCTGAAGAGAAACATGACCTTATCTTGGATGAAACATGACCTCTGCTTTTCTAGTGATATTTTGGCACTGGTACTGCAGATGTCAACACTCAAAATGTAAATTTCCCTTCTTTGATCTAGGTCTTTCAATTAGTGACAAGACTTTAAAATGTTTCATTCACCATAGAAATAAGAAGGGAAATCAATGATGGGCCAACCCAACCAGCATATAATCATAAATCTTTGACTAATGTTGTTGCAGAGTTTTCGCAGAAACGAAAGCCCAAACAAGATTCCGTACTGCTATCACTCGGTTTCAGTCTATCTCGACTGTGAATAAAACTGTCAGGAACCAATTTAATTGCATGTTTTGGCATTTAATCACGTGTTATACACCGATATTGCCGACATAAACAAGTCAAAAGGTACGGGAAATAAAACAGAAACATAATAATAAAATATTGATGTTGAAATGTGTTTTCTCCATAAGATGTACATAAACGTAGATTTAATTAAAATGAAAAAAAAAATGATTTTCGTCTGCCTGCCTGCCTGTACTGCCCGATTCGTTCCGGTTCGTTTGGTCCGTCCGTCCGTCCGTACGTCTGGAGCGGCAGTTGTGAGTTGCGTTGCCAGTACAGAATGGCATTGTGGGTTTTTTGGTACTTGTGGGGTGTAATGTTCACCCCACAAGTGCGAAAATGCGTACATAATGGCATTGTGGGGTTAATGCCATTTTTTCACATTTTTCTTTTACTTTTTTTTCACCTTTTTTCATTCTTTTTTAGTGTCATTAGGGTTGGATCTCAAGGTTTGTGACATTAAGGTAAGAAAGAAAATAAGTTTTGTTTTATGAAAAAAAAAGATGTTTTATAACATATAAAAACCGCACCCCACAACATCACTTCCACCAGAACGTCCGTCCGTCCGTCCGTCCGTCCGTCCGTCCGTCCGTTTGAAATATCGTAAAGTTGTAATATTTTTCTCATACACGTGTTCTTAATTTTCAAAATGTCTGCGGCAGAGTAAATGATGCAAGTACAATTGTAAATATCATACTTTTAAATATGCATTTTTTATTTATCTATGAAATCAGCATTGTCTGTGTGTATACTATGCTATGTTTTTTCTGATAACTGTTTTGCGTAATGATGGATTACATTGGAATAATTATTCAATGTATTTGGTATGCAAGAGTCCATTCGAATAAAATAGAATACCATCCCTTTTGATAGCGTTTTTCGAGGTAACTCGGCAAACACGCGTTCCCGCCAAAACAGTTGTCCGTAGTGATTGAATTTGAATCCGAGCCTTAGGTCAATAACATATTCTTATACTATTGTGCTTACGTTTTAAAAATGTTCAGAGAGGCATCTTGTTTCCGTTTTATTATTGACATGATACCGAAGACCGATTGGGGACCTTTGCCTAATATAGCATTTTTTAATGAAAACAAAAAAGAGCGTGACCGTCACCTGTCGTTAAACTACACCAATATCTGTTTCAAGCACATAATTCCTTGAAGTTAGTAGTTTAATACTATTTTTTTTGTCTTTCGATTAGCTCTTCAATACTGGAGGTTGAGAAGGTTAAATGTGTACACTGAAACACGAGTATCCAACTACATGTAACTGCATATAGTATGCTCTTGATATGATTGGAAGGTTGCTAAAATACCATAATCTATGAATTGTTAACTTGATTTGATCAAGGCTAATTTTATATAAGCACGTAAACGACCTTCTTGTTGTTTTTAGCTCTACTGGCCAAAGGCCAGAAGCGCTTATGCGATGGCACGTTGTCCTTCGTCCGTCGCATGTCGTCTGTCGCCCGTCGTCTGTCGTCCGTTAGCAACACTTTCTGTGTAACCACTGGGCCAATTAAATTCAAATTTCACATAGATGTTTCTATTGCATAGGATACTATACAGAAGATTTTTTTTCCGATCTGAAATTCAAGATGGCCGCCGTTACTAAAAACAGTCCAAAACCTCTTCTCATGACCCGCCCAACAGATTTTCAAAATATTTATGTAGTAATGATAACCAACTATTATAGTTCTATTAGATTTGTTCCTGGGGTTAAAAATGACTTTTAAACTGATGTTGCCTTTATTTTCACAGAAGCATTGTTAGGTCAAGGTGGTTCATAATTGTAAAAGTGTCTGTTTCCTATCGTCTTAAGGGGTCAGAAGGAGACACAAAAAGGGTAAAAATTGAGAATTACAAACAATGTTTTCTTAAGAACATGTAAGTCAAATTTGTTCATAATTGGCATAAATTATCCCTATAGGTAGGATTTGAATGAAGATAAGAATTAAGTGGCCAATATTTATAGGGGCCATGTAAGGGGACTTAGAATTTTACATAGGGATACTATGGGAAAACATCTAATTTTTTCATCCATTTTGGCAAAATTATTATTCAATTTGAGTTCTAAAGCATCTTCCTAAATAATAGGAAATACGATTTGGTTCTATAAGGGGAAATGACTTTCCATAAGGGACCAGGAAGGGTAAAAAAGGGTTAAAATAGATTTTTTTTTTCAAATATCTTCTTCTCAACAACCGGTCAGTCAATTTTTTTTACATAGATTATCCCAATGAGTATGTGTTTAAAGTTTGTACCGATTAAGGGGCTTGTATTATAGGGGTCATGTAAGGGGACTGTGTTAATATAGGAATGCTAGTGAAAAAACGGAAAATTCTCATTTTTTCATCCATTTATGATTTTTTCATTCAGTTTGAGTTTTGAAGCATCTTCAGTCATAATAAATAAGATTTTATTGGTAAAAAGGATTGACTTTACAAAAGGGGTCAAGGGGGGGGGGGGGGGGGGGGGTTGGGGGAAGTTTGGGGGGGTCACAAAATGGTTAAAATTGAATATTGTTTTATAAATCGTATTCTCAATAACCGGTCAGTCAGATTTGTTCATATTTAGTAAAAATCCATAATGACTTTTGATTAAGAGTTCTAAGTTTGTACGAATCACGGGGCACTGGGATGTATAGAGGCCCTATAAGGGGACTTTGAGTTTTACATAGGCATACTATGGGAAAACATCTAATTTTTTCATCCATTTTGGCAAAATTATTATTCAATTTGAGTTCTAAAGCATCTTCCTAAATAATAGGAAATACGATTTGGTTCTATAAGGGGAAATGACTTTCCATAAGGGACCAGGAAGGGTAAAAAAGGGTTAAAATAGATTTTTTTTTTCAAATATCTTCTTCTCAACAACCGGTCAGTCAATTTTTTTTACATAGATTATCCCAATGAGTATGTGTTTAAAGTTTGTACCGATTAAGGGGCTTGTATTATAGGGGTCATGTAAGGGGACTGTGTTAATATAGGAATGCTAGTGAAAAAACGGAAAATTCTCATTTTTTCATCCATTTATGATTTTTTCATTCAGTTTGAGTTTTGAAGCATCTTCAGTCATAATAAATAAGATTTTATTGGTAAAAAGGATTGACTTTACAAAAGGGGTCAAGGGGGGGGGGGGGGGGGGGGAGGGGGGGGGGGGTCACAAAATGGTTAAAATTGAATATTGTTTTATAAATCGTATTCTCAATAACCGGTCAGTCAGATTTGTTCATATTTAGTATAAATCCATAATGACTTTTGATTAAGAGTTCTAAGTTTGTACGAATCACGGGGCACTGGGATGTATAGAGGCCCTATAAGGGGACTTTGAGTTTTACATAGGCATACTATGGGAAAATTCTCATTTGTTGTCCATTTTGTGTAAATATGTTATTCAATTTGAGATCTAGTAATCCATAAGGGGCTGAGAGATGGCGGTGGGGGGAGGGTGGTGGGGGTGGGGGGTTGGGGGTTGGGAGTAGGGGATATGGTTAAAATTGGGAATTTTCATAAATCTTCCTCTCAATAACCTTTCAGTCAAACTAGTTCATATTTGATATAAACTAACCTTACACCAGCAAGTAATTGACTTTTACATAGGAATATTATTGGGAAAACTGAATTATTTCATTTTCACATCCATGTGTACAAAAAAAACTTTTGTTTAAAATTTAAAGCATTTCTGCTCATAACAAATCCCTAAGAGTGGGTGATTGAAGTTCTGACAAATCAAGGGGCTAAGTTGTATAAGGATTCTGTACGAGGACTATAAAGTTATTTTTAAAGATGACTTGTATGGGAATTTAAAGTATTTCCTTTTCATAGCAATTAACGTTTTGTATATTATGTAGTGGTACTTTTTCGTAAGCTGTTAAGACGACCCCCAAAGAGGATAAATATTGTGAACATGTATACTTCTACATCACAAGATTGCGAGAGAGAGATTGTGATTTTGCAGTTGCTTTAAGTTGATATATTTTTCAAGTGTGTTAGTTGAATACAGGTAACAGTTTTATTAATTGTTTTATTATTTTGTATATTTTTTTAGCATTGGCTGCGGTTTGAACATACGGCATCCTGAGTGACAGTCAAAGGCGTTCACCATTAGACCACTTTAGAGCCTACTAATAGTGTAAGAGTTAACACCTTTTAAAGCTTTGTGGTCTTGAAAGGGGCGTCATTCTAACTGACTGGAACTAGAATTAATTCATACGTTTGATATACGTTTTATGTTATGCAAATCGTTGTAACCGATTAAAAGTTTTTGCTGGTGACTATAAAATACTTCGAAATGTGGATGTTGTTTCCATATGTGTCGGCGGTTTGCTAGTACTGCAAATAGCCTAATTTTGAAATCCTCATTGGTTTGAGGTCAACCCGGCATCCAGTGGGATGTGGTTGTCTAATTTTAAAATCCTCATTGTCTTACAATTGTTACAATCACCGGTCGTGGAGGATTAAGCACCTTTTACTGTCTTCTTTCTATCTTTCTTTTGTCTAATAATATCACTTTATTTTCTTGTGTTTGAATAAACCGGTTTGAGTCCATATCTAATATGGATATCTTATTTTGTAACTGGTTTTTCAAACACTATTAGTACTCCGTTCTGGTTTTAGGTTTGTCTGCTGAATTTTCGTTCTTCATCCTAATACTTTTTATTCTGTACATTCCTGAATTAGTCTGTATTTTGATATATTTACT
Source organism: Panopea generosa (assembly GCA_029582155.1). Classification (NCBI taxonomy): domain Eukaryota; kingdom Metazoa; phylum Mollusca; class Bivalvia; order Adapedonta; family Hiatellidae; genus Panopea; species Panopea generosa. Next base: position 17,944,581 of record CM055896.1, on the reverse strand, counting down.
ATATTTCATTCTGGAGTGTGCTTACTCATGTTCTATATACTCTCTCCGATACAAAACCGTCCATATTTCTTAACTTTCGCTTGTTTTTGGTACATTACTCAGTACCACAGGTGACCAATATAGTGACCCGTTTTCTTATATATCCTCATACACTCTCTCCTCCCCCCTCCCCCACACCCACATAATTGAAAAGCTCCTACATCCATGAATATATTATCACATATGAATACAAAAAATAATTAGTGCTGTATAAACAAGCAGTCTTTCTAGGGTGGATATGGATATATGGCATATAATGTATTTTGAACATTTTGAAAGCATTATCATGTTTGAATTGTGAATTTGGAAAACATGATGCTATGAAATTGCGGTACGAAAACATGATTTCGGAAGACTACTTTTGCTTTGTCAACAGTGTACACACTTAGCACAAAAAATATAATTTTTGACGCATGGCCGCTACTTTTTTCATCATATTTTGATAGTGCATAGGTTGATTAACAGTAAAATGTAATTTTCACTTCTTTCTTTTGTCTCTCTATGAATGACAAACCTTCAAACTTTTATTATTTACTATTGAATAAAGAATAAAATTCAATGGTGGGGTTAAATCGAAACCTTTAAAAAAAAGCAATCGGAACAACGCTCGGCCATTTCCGTAAAAGTTCGAAAAAACGTTATTTTGAAAAAACGAAATTGCCGAGAGATGTTCCGATTGAAAAACAAGGTGAGTGTACCGGTGTGGCGTATTTCAGCACGTTGCAAGAACCAGTCATATCGCCGAACCAAAAAAAAAAAAGTATTTTTTTTTAAATTGTATTTTTAAAAATAATATATCCAGAAATTAATTTAAAATATGTATACAACTTATTTTAAAATAAATATGATCACAGTAGTAAATTTAATATAACATAACAGTAAGTACATTAGAAAATATTTAAAGTAAGTTCCAAGACATTTTTATTAAATATGCAAATCGAAAATGAATAATGATCGAGATTATTACATTTAAACACCAAAGTTTCTATTTAGCACACAAAAGTTGCCTTTTCTCTGAAGCCAAAATTTGGCCGTGTCATCTAACACCTGGTCGCGATTTTGTATCATCCGTGTATTTAGTACTTTGTGATCGGTTGTTTTTATCTGTTTTAATTAGATATGCTTTTTCGCTAAAATTTTGCATCTTTACATCAATAAACAAACTCAAACATACACATTCATTCACTCTAACTCCTCTTTTTCAAGACCTAACTATTTGATGCATTTGTAACCCCATTATATAATCCTTGCGAGATATTCAGAAGAGAGACTTTGTTCAAGCTAGAAATGGCTTTCTTTTTAAATCTAGTGTTATGTATCGCTGTATGTTTGAATATATGTTAATGTAATATGTTGATAACAAATAAATATTGTTTAAACTAAAAGCAGCCAACTTGTTTTTGAATAATTTTCAGGTAATTTATTTTCATTTCATAAACACTATCCGAATCTTTATACTTGTGTTAGTGTTTTGCCGTAACGAATGCGTTACACAGAAGATTTTTAAATATAGTTACATGGTGGTCTGTTTTAGGAGGCGTTAACTAGTTACAGCGCCGCAATCTATACTTGCCAACGTGTGTGGGGTGTGGGGCCGATTGTAACTTTGAATGTATTGATATCTCATTGATAAGTTAAATCATAGTATCCTATTTTGAAACTAACGGGAGTGTATCTGATTAATTTTTCCTATATAGATTATATACATATATATTTATATATATATAAAGGGAGATAATTAAATTCACAACAACGGAATTTACGATTTTTTGGGATCTTTTCAGATGCTCATTCACAATGCATGATATATATATATATATGGAGATAATTATTTGTGAATAACCAAGACATAAATGTACAGACCAGACTACGGCGAGTGGGCAAAGCTACAATGCAAACCATAGATACAATATTAAAAATCAATATAACTAAAGCTCTACAAACATGTACAAACATTAAAAACTTACATGGAGCACTTCCGGTATACGAAAATAAATACATACATGTACATCAATATTCCATCAGCACATCAGTTGGTACAAACACACATGAACAAAACATCAACATACATGTACAATAAACATAAATAAATGTTCATAAATTACACTTGTAAGATTACACGATACGAAACTAAACGTCATACAATGCGTGCGATTTACACGTACGTTATGTAATCACGTATCACGTATATGTAATCATGACAGACGCAGCCGCCATGTTTGCGTACACAGAGTAAATGTTTTTAATCAGCAAATGGTCACCATTCTGCCTTTAAGTAATCAAATGTTTATTTAAGTGTGACTTCTAACAAACATTTAGCTGAGCACTCGAAGGGACTTTACGCTAAATGATCAGCGGGGCCTTTGTTCCTACGATCATCGCACCGGCGCACCGCAGGTGTGAAATACATGTACATCACTCCCGCGAGAAATTTTGAACAGGTAATCGATATTCGATACATAAATGGTTAATGATGTGTAAAAGGAATCTTTGGGGCCGTGAAAAAACTTCGATATACTGAAAAATTCGATATGTATAACTTCGATATATTTGCGGTTTTTCCATATAGATTTAGAAGGAAAAAAGATGGGACTTGAGAAAAAGTTCGATATCCCGAGAAATTCGATATATTGAAGTTCGATATATAGAAGTTATACTCTAATGTTTTAGAGCATTATATACGAAAAATGATAAATTATTATAGGTTCAGGCATTTAAACCAGAAACGATGATTAAGGACGCTGGTCGCCGTTATATAATAGTAACAGAAGTGACATTGAAAAAGTGCACAAAGTACAAAACATACACCAACGCGATCTAGTTGATTTTTTTGAAAAAAAATAAAAAAAATAAATAAATAAAAATAAGTAATAAAAAAAATCTCAAAATATAAGTTGATATATTATTATAGTATATCTGTTTTATCCACAGGCCATGCTATATACTGCATTCCTCAGATGATAAAAATAACAATATAATTCAATAAACAACATTCTGTAATCTATCATAACGATTGATGTGTCTAATAGCTCGATCTCTCTGTAAACAAAACATTAATATTAAAGAATAAGTAGGAGGTATTTTTTTATGCTTGCATGGTAGATAGATAGACAAAATTATGCGAGGCTCTTCCAAGCATTCTGCTATTTTTGCCAAAGAGTTTAATAAATTGAATAATAAATGAGCACGAATGTAAGATTCTTTTTATCACATAACTAAGGAAAATGGTACATTTACCATTTATTTACAGGATCACTTTTTTTTATATAAAGAACAAGAATTAATCTGTCATATTAATTTCCGTCAGGCATCGTATGACGTAACGTGTTAAAATAACGTCATTTTACCATGACAAATCGACGTTATATATATATATTTATCAAGTAGGAAGGCATCGTAAATTATGTGTAAAGGAGCATTTAGTCTTATATCGTCGGTTACCCATGCGTAATCCATTTTGATACTCTCTATTTGTCATCCGTGGGATATTACACTAGCTTTGCGTCGTTTCTATCAAGCCACAATGCAATCCTATGATTGGTTCATTCACGATTTTACGAAGGGAACGTTATCCAATCGCAATGCTAGTTTCATGCAAACGCCGTTTTGACTATATGCGTTAACGTTCTGTTCTGTTCAAATAAAACGACGCAGCGCTAGCGTAATTTCTCACGGCTGATGGATGGAGAGTGTCCGAATTGACAAAAAAAGTTTTATCCTGAACATTGTTTTACCCCCATTTTTACCTCTTCCTCCTGTATTAATTATATGTAATGTGGAGCGCGTGGTCCAGTGGTAGAGCATTGGACCCAGAAACGTGGGGTCGTGGGTTCGATCAACCGCCACGGGGATGTGTGTTATCCTCGACAAAGATACTTTATCCTCATACGCTTTGTTGCCAAAACTTGTTTCACAATCGAGGTAAAATAAATAAATATCAATGATTTAGTTTAGTTTTAAGGCTATTTAATTATGATGTTGAAATTGGACATCCACCATCGGTACAATTGAGTGAAAATTAACAACGATCGGTTGCTTTTGTTGTCAAAAAATGTCATTGTGTCTCTCTCTTTTTTCTGCATTTTATTTCTAGATATGAATGTTGCAATGGATAGGAAAGTAGTGTACTTAAATAAGTAAAAAAAAGTATTCCCTATAGTTGTGTTCACTTGCGACCGCGATTTTGTCGGGTGAACCGGAACTTAGCCGAGTTTTAGTAGCCCGTAGTCTAGGTCAGCTGCGACGTTTTCCTTTCTAAAGTAAATCGTCGCAGATGATCTACACTAATGTGACCGAAAAAGTATTGTTTTATATTTTCTAATACTTCAAGTACTTTGATTGTTTGATGAATGATTCGCAACATCACAAGATTACATACATTGTATACTCATTCATTTTATTTAAGCTTTTAATTACAATTTTAGTTGATTCGTATTTTCGTTTGGCTTATCTGAAAATTTGCGGTTTTATCCTTCTGAGACAATATGCTCATGGCGTGGCATTTGCCTTGAAGCATTAATATTTCGTTTTGCGACAATATAAGGGTTGCACGATGGATGTACATATGTGACGCATAGAAAAGCAAGCGTCGCATATGATCAAGACTATGACGGATGCTGTTAAATTGAGGTAAATAAATAATTCCAACTGTCAGTTTCAGACTCGTATAAAGTCCTTATTTCTATTTTGTCTCTGAAAGATGGTTAATAAATTAAGATAAAATTACTAAATTATAGAGTAAAATTTATTATTTATATATAATGGGACGCTCATGTTGTAATTAAAACTCTGTGTTTGTCAGAACATATGCATTATCATTTAAAACCAAATACATAAATACTGATGTTTTTATCTGTGTTTTATAGAAATTGTATCACAATAACTAATCTTTGAAATCTAAACCATTTTTCACTTTGATTAAAAACAAGGTCAGAGAACTATGTTTATCAATAATTAGTGTATCGTGATGTATTTAATGATAAACTATTGTGATGTATACATATATACGTGTGTGGCTATCTATAACATAATGATATTTTACAATATAAAATCATATTATACGATAACATATAGTGTATGATAGGTAGAAAACATACTGGAGTTCACCTGTTTTATACGAGTGTACCTCGTGAATGTGTCAAGAAACAGCATCAACAAGAAAATATGATAAATATAATGAAGACACAGAAGAAGTAGAAGAAGAAAAAGAAGAAGAAAGAAAAAAAAGAAGATGAAGAAGAAGTAGTAGAAGAAGAAAATGATGATGAAGAAGAAGAAAACGAAGAGGATGAACGTATGCAATAATAATGGATTATTACTATGAGCGCTATAAAATAATATCTAAAAAATCATTTGAAACTCATTTCATTTATTTTATCAAAATACAAAAAACGGAACTTTATTTAGTATGGCAAAATACAGCTAAACCATGATTCATACGTTCATGTGTTTTATCTGATAAAGTATCTCACGCGCGCGTAATACGAGCATATTAATTTATTCCTATTTTACTACCGTCGTACTTGACTTGTACGTTAATCGGACCGGTTCTAAATGTACTTTTTCATTATGTCGGCGCTTTGTTGCGATCAGACTCAAGTTTTATGGATTAGGCAACGGAAGTTTTAGTATTTATTGCTGCATAAACACTTACCCTAATGAATGGCAGTATTGTTTCCTCTAATAACAAAATGTGACTTACGATCAATTTCATCTTTGCGTGAATCATGTTCGACAATGGCGTTGATTTTATTTTTATACAAACTATTTTGAAATAGGTAAATTTATAATAAGTCGTAGTAATGTAGTTTTATGCGTTATTTCAATGGCTGGTATTTTGTTTAAATATATTGATAAGCGTGGTTTTGTGCTATATCGTGTTATATAATTTAATATTATGGACATGCGCACGATGCAGTGGCCATGCTTGGCAAGGACAATATCGGATATATAATAGGATGGTTATATGAGAGTTGGACGAGAAATAGATTGTGGTTTCTGACGATTAAGACCTCTGGAGAGAAAACAAGAAGACGTCGAGTTTATACTGAGGTGTAATGCGGTTTAGTACAGACGTTTCTGACGGAATATTTGTTTTCGGAAAAAAGAACTTAAGAAAAAGTGTACACAGTGATTAATATTTTGAAACTATCTGATGTTGGACTGGAATTACCATGTAAGTAGTTGTCATACATAGTCTAACTTGATTTGTTATACAAGTAACATGTAACATGCATATTGCACTTTGTTAAGGGACACACCGTGATCTTGAAAAAAAAATGCACTAATAATAGTCACGTGTTCAATCATCAATCATTTGACCAAAGTACAACCATTTGAAAACCTTAAACAACAAAATATCATCCCCTTAAAATTTACGTTTTAGAATAGTATAAAGTTTAATTAAAATTTGTAGTGACTTAAAAAATGGCAAACGCCTTAAAAACTGTTTTTACAGTTTCTCCACACTTAACCATAATTAATTTACATGTTATCGAATATTGATAATTACGCCCTGTAACACAATTATAAATTATTATTAAGGACACATTGATATATGGGATAGGCAGTCTCTGAAAATAACGAGACATGGATAAAACACACACAAAAGAAAACAATAACTAACATAAGAATGAAAAAGAATTTAAAATGAGTATCATTTTACGGTGTGAACTTTTTTTCTTGGTAAAACACCCGACTATTACCAATGCAAACTGAGTTTGAACCCTTTCAAAGTTGCCCATTTGAGAAAGTGTCATTTTATAAGCTTTTATGTTTTAGAAATCCATTGTAACGTTTATGTCTTCTAACAAGACGGGTGCACTATCAAACCTACGACAGGGGCGGTATTCACCAACCATTCTTAAGAATATTCTTAGACTTAAACTCTTAAATGAATTTTGAAAAACATACTAAGAGACTATTTTCTGAGACAAATATTTGCAAGCATGCAGAAACACATAATATAAAGTCAAATCAACTGGCACAAATATCCTATATGTCATGGCAAATGAGATATCTATGGTTAATTTGGATTTCCAAGCTCTGTCAAGTCTAAGAATATTCTCAAGAATGGTTTGTGAATACGACCCCAGGTATTGAGTCTCAAATCTAAGGGTCACGTGATAGTTATTAATTATACGTTTACAATGGCAACGATGTAATTTAACCGACCTAAACCCTAAGTCTGAATTGAGACAGAATTGGCTAGAACTCGGCATATATTGTACTGTGGCCAATATCTAAAATACTGAAAACCCAAACACATGCTAGGTATAAATACAGCACAAAAATATAAAGACTCCTACGTGATATGAGGAATAATCATTCCATCCCATGTAAGACAATATTTTAATGTGGAGCGCGTGGTCCAGTGGTAGATCATCGGTCCCGTGATCGGAGAGTCGTAGGTTTGATCCTCCTTCACGGCTATGGGTGGGTGTGGTGTCCTTGAGCAAGATACATTTTTCGCATATGTTTAGTACTGGTTCTACACAGGAAGACTGCGAGCGTGATTTGAATAAGTTGTAATAACTTGTTTCACAATCGAAGTAAAATAAATAAGTTTATAAACTTATAAAAAATTCTCATTTTAATCTGATTGTGCGTAAGTGAGTGTTGCATTCGTATTTACTACATTTCCTCGAAAGTGGCATAAAATAAAGTCTGGCGTCTGATTTTGAAATCTATATGATTAGAGATAAACAGAAACACCAGTTTTTAAGATATCGGTGATATCAGAAACGTGAACAGATTCGATATCTAGTAACATCTCGCGGTACTTGCTCGTGTATATACCTGGTGAAACTTTTACATACATGTTTATCTACTTTAAGGCATTTGATATCGCAAATAACTGTTTTGTAAAATATGTTCAACACCATATATGCACGACAGCTTTTAGAAAAACGGCACACACAGTTCAAAAATATTTAAGAGGTAAAATTTGATCAAACAGTGATTAATATACATGTACATAGTCTCCAAACCTATATAGACGTCGCGTCAGAAGTTGAAGCCAATAAGTGTAATGTCAAAATGCCGTAAAACACGAACCTCAACCATACGTTAATTTTGATTAACTTTAAAAATAACGTGCGTAAACTTTTATTGAACTATATAATAAGTTTATAACAATACATTGAGTCGATACTATTGAAGTCATTCGCAAAAAAATAACGATAAACTTTAGCTCACATGTCAGTGGTATGATCGATTTAAATACATTTGCGTAATCTGTAATACGTCTACATACATATAACGTACAAAGTAATATTTATCGAGATCCTCTATAGAGTACTTTCAAAGTTGATAGACAGACGTCTACATTCAAATCGAATATTTTATTTTTTGTTTGTTTTCTGTAATATAAAGAATAGATGATGCTAGGATAAGGGTTATGCATTTACATTCCTTAAAACCGTATTTTCTCAAATACATGTTATGTTAGGTCGATTTAAATATTAGAGTTGTGACATTTTTACTAGAAATCAATAAACTGTTATAACTTTTTTATGCGTTGGAGATTTGCAATAATATTACCACATGTTGTTCTTTATAAAAACACTATAATGTGATTAAAATAAAATTGATATACGTTTAAAAGGAAACATTTTATTTGATGAGAAAATTGGTAGTGTAATTAACAATACACGATTTTTACCATTTGTGACATTTTTACTATCGCATTTCCATTAAAACTTTTTAAACTTAATTTCTTTTTCAATTTTACGAAAATACTCATAAATAACAAGAAAACACGTTTTTTAAAATGTACATACAATCTTGTTTTTTTGAAAAATAAATTTGTGAAATGACTTAGCCATGTTTTTCTTCATTCCCTTTCCCCCAAAACTCTCATAGTTTTATATAGTTTTAAATTATACTTTTCTATCATTTATTTTGTTTTCCGCAATTTTTTTGGACACAATTTCCGTCTGTGTTAATCTCAACGCCATACGTGTTTTCAAAACGACTAGGCTCCGTTTTCACCCTAAAATATTTTATTAACTCATACCAGTTGCTAATTTCTGTTACATCTCTCATCGTGTTTTTCTGTTGACGCAAAAGCGTTAACGATTTCCCTGGCGTACGTGTTACACGATGATCAAATAAAAATATTACAATTACAAAGAAAATGAAATTATCTTTAATTTGGTATAAAATAATTGATACATTTATATGATTATTCAACAATATGAACAGTCTTTTATCCCCCGCATTACCCTGAAATCGGCGTAAGCCTCAACTTCTGACGTGACGTCTATTCTCAGCTCTAAAACAGTTTCTCACAATTTTAATCAGAATGTCTGTGTTTTATGGTATATACCGTATAATATTAATTTACGACGCTATTCATATGACATATCTTGTACAAGATCTTTGTCATAGAAAATAACTAATAATATGAAAATAATGAATATAGAAATAAACATTCAACAGATACTCTTTAAAAATCCTATGAAAAAGGAAATATCCGAGGTAGTCCGATTGTTGAATCAACCAATCAAAAACTTTATTCAATTTTCGCTAAAAATCTTTTTTTATTCTTGGCCGAACTTTTGTTTTTTAGAAAAGCAAGCGTCGCATATGATCAAGACTAGTATTTTTAAAGCTAAAAATAGAGGAAATTAAAGGATAAGAGTTACCGTTGAAAATAAATGATTATTAATTCAGATTGATTTAACGTCTGGACATGAGTAAAAAGCGGTTACAATGTCACCGTATGTCCCATTAAGAAAACTTACAGCCCACAATGAAAATTGTTATAATATAAAAACAGTATGCTTAAAATGTTGCAAACTTTTATTATAATGAAACTACAAATATTTAAAATAACCGATCTACGATATCGTGACAAAAAGTCATTAATGAAATGAATAATCCGTTATACGGCGGTTACCTTTTCTTTATATGCTCATTAAAACATTATAACTTTTTTCTGACACATTAATTGTTTTCATTTTTAGTTGACACGTTTTTTTATTAACTGTAACCACTTGCGGTTTAAATTTTGAAACACCTTTTTAAATGGAGATTCTATAACATGTATGTATGGTGGCTGTTTTGTGCCATAATTGTCTTGTCATTCTGCGAAAGTACTTAAAGGACAATTGGACGACATATATTAATTGTACCGGCCGATTGAAGGGCGACATATTATGTCGTCGTTATTTTGCCTTTTACATTTAAATGTCGTCATGTCCTGGCGGGGCGAAATGATGTGTCGTTCATGGGTCGCCATGTTGCTGTTTTATTGCCTTAAATATCATCGTGATTTCGCTTCTTATATGTAGCCTGTAGTCTTGGTGGCGCGAAATAATGAAGTATCCATTTGTCTAACTGTTGTGTAGTTCTTTTGTCTCGGAGGAGCGACACAACGACATGACACACATAACCCACCATACACTTCACACACTTTGTACCGAGACGTAAATATATTTGGAATTAATCGTTTCGAGTTGAAGGTATCATGGTTGGATGGAGTGCCTATTCTAGAGTAAAACACTTCCTGCAGATCAATACAAATGTCGTTGTTTGTATTGTATCTAACAAATAATCTCCCATAAATATATATATAGACATCTCAAAACATAAATAATTCAATAAAATGCAGTGACGTTATCTTTATAATGAAATTAATTGTTCTGCTTGGATCGTCTTCTGCGCATTTTCCGTTATCAATTTGTAAAACAGGCACGCGCAGCGGACCGGTGTACCGAATGTTCTGCATTGTTTTGTTTGGTATATATGTTCAAATAATATGAAAGCAGCAAACCGTTCATCCAAAGGCATTACCAAAGTTGAAACAGCGACGTCTGGTTGTTTCAGTGGACACTGCCTGTAATTTATTATACTATTTTGTAACATTTTCCAACTTCAAAAGGCCGGGCCCGATAAGCTCAGTCGGTTACGCGTCTGACTATCAATCCAAGGGTCGTGAGTTCGAATACCCGCCCGGCAACAGTCTCCGTGATGTTTGATTTACGACATTGTGTCTCAATACACTTCGTCTCTAACTGCTGATTTAAGTGGTAAATTTATCAGTTACTTGCGGAGACAGGGTGTGCTCGAGTACTAGTTAACCTTTCAGAATCGCAGGAAACAGTGGTTAGGTTAGTTCTGTTAGTTCTCGATGGCATAAAAATGACGCTAAATATTCAATCAATCAATCAATCAATCAACTACTTCAAAAGGTATGCATTACTTAAATCGTTGAAAAGAATTTTATAAAACAAAACAATACAATCATTTTCATTTTTTTAAAATTTGTTGATTAAAAACTATAATAAAAAAAAAATTACATAACCCTTTCCATATGTAAAATTATTTCATCGCAACTGTAGAATGTTGCCGAGGGTCCTCCGTTGGCGAGTGATCTAGGCGCCGCCTCGATATCACTTTACCACTTTACCGCTTAGGTCGTCGGTTCGAGTCCTGCTCCCTCGAAAAATCTTTATGTGAGAAAATATGCAAGTTACTTGCGGAAGGACGGTGGTTCTACTAAGATTCATTATGAGGTCTTCCTCCACCAATAAAATTGGATTTGCCATGTATAACCGGAAATTTGTTGAAAATGGCGACGGTTACACCACATTAAAAAAAACAAAAACAAACAAACAACAATTACCGCAACGCAACTATAATAAACTTATAATGCTGCCGTCAATAAGTACTCTACTCAGGTACCCTCCTGTTGCACATGAATGAGTTCCCAACTTCGCCTACAAAATCAAATGAACACGTATAGCTTTGACAGGATTCGTTGAAAAGTAATCGTTTTCAGCTTGTACCTACCTGGTGGAATTTTCCAACATCTCGGATGCAATTATCAGCAAATTTTAAGATACCACCTGCTTTGCAATAAAATTGAAGTGATTCTATCAGAGAAGTAATGTATCGCTGCTTTTATTGTTAAACCCGCGTGGATAAACAGGATTTATTGACATTATTATGTTTTGAGATTTCACCCTGTGTTAATTACAAAATATTTTCGAATTCAGAGAAATTCATTTTACTTCCAGATAGACTAAGAATTTTCTAAAGTAAGTGCATGAATAGTATGATCAAATGATTTACAACACACACACACACACACACACACACGCACGCACGCACGCACGCACGCACGCACGCACGCACGCACGCACGCACGCACGCACGCACGCACGCACGCACGCACGCACGCACGCACGCACGCACGCACGCACGCACGCACGCACGCACGCACGCACGCACGCACGCACGCACACACACACTATGGTTTGCATTGTAGCAAGGCGCACTCGCCGTAGTCTTGTCTTTACATTTAAGTCTTGATTATTCACATATATATATATATATATATATATATATATTTATATAAATGAGCTACAATGCAAGCCATAGACACACTATCAAGGCATTTGCCAAATCATATTGACTCATATTCTATGGTTTTACTACGGAACACATCTGGACTGGACGGATTATTTACATACATGAACTGATAGCTTTATATGGGTAGGATCCAGTCAAGGATTCATAACTTCACACATGCTATATAAAGGATACATTTACAAACCCGTCGAATCAAAAACATACTGTGAACTCATATGTATTTTATTTCATAAAGGGAGATAATTAAAACCACAACTACGAAATTTGCGATTTTTGGGATCTTAACAGATGCACATATACATACAAACAGTCAGTAACAATTGAACAAAGACTTATTGTCTGGCATATTAGAAGAAAAAGGATACATGTTACTTTTCCAGCGATGACGTTTCATTTCAACGTTTAGTTTTTGCACTTCGTTTCATTTTTTTGACAACCGCAATGAATTGAACAAAAGTACTAGAATCTCGCTTCCTTAACGCTCAGCAATAAGAGGATAGTTCTAGGCCTGGTCGACCTAGTGTAATACGACCGGTCGGGGTATCATACCATGTATCTGCAGAATGATACCCCAGTGTGGCGGCGCTTAGAATACTGTCTCAAGCAGACATCGTCACGATACAATTGAACAATTGTTGAAAGTGACACTAAATCCCAAATAGTCGAAGAGCACATTTTTTCTATGAAGCCAAGAAAAAGGTGTACGTAGCACCCTCTGTACAGTAAAGGTTTGACTTCATAATCTGTTAGTAAGATGCCCAAGGGATGTTGCAAGAACTTAAGTACTAAAGAATTGTGTTATAACTTTAAGTTTTGGGGCTAAAATGTTGTATCTTCCAATTGTATCACTGGTCACAAGATGTTTAAACATATCTGACGGCACAACGACTCCAGTTGCTTTATTGACTTATATGTATCATCTCCGTCTCTTTTTCCGTCTGAGAAGAAATGTGTTTGTCATCAGTCCTGATATTAAATTTCGAATATATTTTTCATAATTTTTCCAGATTATTGTTGCGATTTAACGTGTCACTTTTCAACATTTTGTGGCTGAAGATTTAGATGCTCTTTCGTGGCTGGTCAGAAACCATATTTCTTAAGCTCCTGGGGTGCGTTTCACAAAAAAATTTACGACAAAAAACGCCGTAAACGTTAACCAACAATTATTCATAATATGTTTAATTTTCATCAAAATGAAGTCAAGTTGGGTCAAATCATGCGGAAAGTTATATATTTTCTGAAAATACAATCATTTTAAATGTCGATCAAAATTTTAACACACAACGGAGAAATTGTTAAAGTGACTTAACGTGGGTTAAAATACGTTCAATGTATATCTAGATAATGCATTAATTATAACGTGGGTTACAATACGTTAAATGTAAATCTAGATAATGCATTAATTAAAACATGGGTTACAATACGTTAAATGTAAATCTAGATAATGCATTAATTAAAACGTGGGTTACAATACGTTAAATGTAAATCTAGATAATGCATTAATTAAAACGTGGGTTACAATACGTTAAATGTAAATCTAGTTAATGCATTAATTAGAACGTGGGTTACAATACGTTAAATGTAAATCTAGATAATGCATTAATTAAAACATGGGTTACAGTACGTTAAATGTATAACTAGATAATGCATAAATTAGAACGTGGGTTACAATACGTTCAATGTATATCTAGATACTGCATTAATTAAAACATGGTCACCGTAAAACTAGACTTGGTTGCATGTTTGAGCTAGAGTGACTTTACCTAAAACATTATAATTGTTAAAAGAAATTTGAAGTGTTATAAAAATGTAATGTGGCTTTAAGTGAACGAATTATCCTCAAACGTCTGGTTGATTTAAACCATGACTATTTAGAACAACTGAATCTTCAGACGCTCTTGAAAATGAATATTTCTTCCAATATAAATGAAGCGATGTGGCGGATTGTGATATTTCCTGATCAAATCGTCACAATATGACAGTTTATTTGCAACTGTATGTTCGGAAAGGACTGGATTTCCCCCTTTTTGTTCAATATGCGCTTCTAATAAATAAACCCCTTCCTGACCAAAGGCCTGATATATACGTAAAATAACTTTTTCTGTAAACGGTCCGTCTTTTTTTTTAATAAGATGTTTTCAAATAAATGCGTCTTGCGATGAAGATTCAGGAAGCGATTATGAAACGATAGTTTTATTGGAACCAAACAACTTTCAAAACAGATGACAACTTACAATAGTGACACCGTACAATACTACGATAAGTTTAATGTGTGGAATTTAGGAAAACAGACACCAGCAGATTCATCAGGTGCTCAATTCAATTACACGTCAATAAATAGGCAACAGGAAAAGTCAGGATAGGGAGAACTAAATTAAATGTAACAACAGTAGAATACAAAATTTAGAGAAAGTCGATGAGTTAGCAAAATCAGCCACAACGAAATCAGCAGTATTTACAGATATTTCAACAGTGGATGCAAGTATCGAGGAAACAGGAGAATGTCTTCGCCCTAACTAAAACAGATACAAAGACAAGACGCATAATTGCTGAGGAGATAATTAGCATTTGGAAGCTTTAGACATGCTGTAAATGAAATGAAAATTGGAAAAAAAGCAAGGAACTGTCAGTCTTAAATCCAATAAACAAAGGCAACGATATTAATAACTTCACAACAGTGCTGAAACAGTAAGAGAATTAAAAGAAGTTGTAGTAAACTCAATAATATTCATAAGATAATTTTATTGGATATCGAAAGCTGTGTAACTAAACTAATGCAATCTTAGTGATGAACATCGACTATCTATTCAAAGGAGTCACGGAATAGAGCGAATATGAACGATTGTATTACTGATTGCACACATATATGAAACGAAAGAATGGTTGCTTGCAGAACAACCTTTTGTGAAAAAATCTCTACTAAGAATCAGAATGCATTCATATTATACAGTAGTACGTTCATATTATACACTTAAAGAGCCTGAGGTTGAAGGTTTTGATATGTGAAAATATATGCTGCACCATAGGCATATAAAGAACTCAAATCAGTGTTTGCTTGTATAGGTACCACCGCTATTTAAGACATTTTACCTTGATATGTCATGTTTAAAAGTCATCCGCTGTTAAAGTTAGAACTATATGTTATAAGCATTTTTATTTTTAATTTGTCCATCCATCCTGTCAAGACAGTTTTACTGCTCATTTGAATTATTTGCAAGCTTCGATTTTCTCACTGTTAGCAGTTGTGACAATTCATTTATCTCTGTTAAAGCTAGGTGTCAGATGGCAAGAACATATTTGTCTCCGATATCGGTAAATTGGTTTACAATGTTTTAGTCTAAAATAGGGTCGCTCTTGTCCATCAATTTGATTTTTATGTTTTATTTTTTTGTAATAGACTTAAAGCAGAATAAAATTATTTATGATTAATAGGTGTACAACTGTACGCTGTATAATAACTGATCTGACTTTAGTGTATATGTATAGTTCATGTTAATACAAAACATTAGCAGTACTAGAACAGTATAACTGGAAAATTGAATATGCCTAAAAACACCATAAATTAACAAACTAAAATTGAAGGGGTGCAGTCAAAACATGATTTTACAAATATGTTCAAATTATATTCAGGGCTTTAAAATTATTTTTTTCCAATTCAAACATTCGAAACTGAACATGATCCGATGATAAATTAAAACGAGATATTGTGGTAAATAATATATAGGGTACCACTGAATAAGTAGTACAGAGGCATCTAAAATCAATATAAAATAATGTATTATAACTGTAGGATGCACTGTAGATCGATACGCAAGATAAAAAAAATGAAGAATAAACCTGTATAGTTTTACAATTACTATAAAATGTTCGATTTAAACAAAGTCGTAATGTAAATAGCAAAAGCAGTAAAATAATGTATTAGACAGGTTACTGTGTTCCGTATTTAAATTAACAGTTCATTATACAAACATACTGATACACTTACAAGAATCCAATTTTCAAAATTAAAGCTCCACTACAAACTCCAATAAACAGAATAATATTTGAAAGAAGACCAGTTGAAATAGTTATAACATGAGGCAGCATACCTGACAAATGACGCTGTATGGGAATGCCCGCTTGGTTCAGTGAAGATATCAGTCAATACGTGTTGTCCCTGTTGTACGATCGTGTCGCCTGAAGTGAACGTGGATTTCAGCACCATGTTTACGAGTATACAAAACCTGGAGCCGTCTGTCGCCAACATAACTCTTTACGTTTCTGGAGACATGTAGTTGAAATTGTCATATTAATTAAATATCAATATCTGGTTTTAAATTAAAATGCGTAGTTGTTTTGAGTCATGTTTTTGTTATAATGTCAGCCTGCCAGCATTCAAAAGTGTAACCTCGCCTTAACCGGACAACATAGGTAACAACACATACGGTAAATAGACGGTTTTATAACTAATGCTGGGAGATGGCTTACTTTAACACCTTTTATACATAACCGTACACATTTATAAAACAATTCATGCTTAAATCTGATTAATAACTGATATGTTTAGTTGTTTATATCAAAAATCTATGCATACAACTCCTACTTCGTTGAAAAAACCGCCACTCGGCCCACAAAACCATTTTATATGGTTAAAATTATAGCTGTAGTTTACACCTATGCAGTATTTTTCTCTGGAGCTTATGGTAAACTGATATTATTGGTCTTAAGAAACATCAATACAATGTATGTTACTGAAACTGAATGTAATAAATTCATAATCGACATATACAACATTTAATATTTTTATTTTTGTCGTTCCAAACTATGTATTATTGTATGAATATTTATAATGTAATAAAAAGAAACCAAACGTAATGGATTCATAATCCATATATGTAACATTAAATGTCTAGATTTCATTTCTAACTATAAATCACTATGTCAGCTTCACATATCTTTAAGAAAGTAAAATATATTATTTTACAACCCATTTTACAATATCAAATGGCTGAATTAACTTTATATCAAACATGTGTGTGAACATAAATTTTGCGAAGTGACCATCACGTTAAAGCTTCTCTCTCTCTCTCTCTCTCTCTCTCTCTCTCTCTCTCTCTCTCTCTCATTCTCTCTCTCTTTCTTTAATTAACGCGCTACTGACCAAACAAACGTTGATCGCCAAATTCCAACCTTCGCCTGAACAACTATTCCATGCTACTCGTTAAAACGCTCAAATGCTTTTTATATACATACTGCAATTTTCACTTACAACATATATAGACCATGAATCGGTATTATATAGTTACATCGAGTGTGATGTATGACCATAGTTAACTATAGTTACGTCGTGTGTGATGAGTGACCATAGTTAACTATTGTTACGTCGTGTGTGTTGTGTGACCATAGTAAACTACAGTTACGTCGAGTTTGTGATGTGTGACCATAGTTTACTATAGTTATGTCGAGTGTGATGAGTGACCATAATTTACTATAGTTACGTCGTGTGTGATGAGTGACCATATTAAACTATAGTTACGTCGTGTGTGATGAGTGACCATAGTAAACTATAGTTACGTCGACTGTGATGAGTGACCATAGTTAACTATAGTTACGTCGTGTTTGATTAGTGACCATTATCAACTAAAGTTACGTCGATTGTGATGAGTGACCATAGTTAACTATTGTTACGTCGTGTGTGATGAATGACCATAGTCAACTATAGTTACGTTGAGTGTAATGAGTGACCATAGTATGCTACAGTAACGTCGAGTGTGATGAGTGACCATAGTTTACTTTAATTAGGTCGTGTGTGATGAGTAACCATAGTTAACTATAGTTACGTCGTGTGTGATGAGTGACTAGAGTTTACTCTAGTTACGTCGCGTGGGATGAGTGACCGTAGCTAACTATAGTAACGTCGAGTGTGATTAGTGACCATAGTTAACTATAGTTACGTCGTGTGTGATGAGTGACCATAGTTTACTATAGTTACGTCGTGTTGGATGAATGACCATAGTTAACTATAATTACGTCGTGTGTGATGTGTGACCATAGCTTTCTATAGTTACGTCGTGTGTGATGAGTGACCATTGTTTTCTATAGTTACGTCGTGTGTGATGTATGACCATAATAAACTATTGTTACGTCGAGTGTAATGCGTGACCATAGATAACTATAGTTACGTCGTGTGTGATAAGTGACCATAGTTTACTTTAATTAGGTGTGTGTGATGAGTGACCATAGTTAACTATAGTTACGTCGTGTGGGACGAGTGACCATAGTTAACTATAGTTACGCCGTGTGTGATGAGTGACAACAGTTAACTAAAGTTACGTCGTGTGTGCTGAGTGACTATAGTTAACTATTGTAACGTCGTGTTGGATGAGTGACCATAGTTAACTATAGTTACGTCGTGTGTGATGTTTGACCATAGTAAACTACCGTTACGACGAGTGCGTGAAGTGTGACCATAGTTTACTTTAATTAGGTCGCCTGTGATGAGTGTCAGTAGTAAACTATAGTTACATCGTGTGTGATAATCGACTTTAGTTAACTATAGTTAAGTCGTGTGTGATGAGTGACAATAGTTAACTTTACTCACGTCGTGTGTGATGAGTTACCATAGTTAACTATAGTAAAGCCGTGTGTGATGAATGACTATAGTTAACTTTAATTTACATCGCGTTTGTAATCGACCTTAATTAACTATAGTTAAGTCGTGTGTGATGAGTGACAATAGTTAAATTTACTCACGTCGTGTGTGATGTGTGACCATAGATAACTATAGTTACGTTGAGTGTGATGAGTGACCATAGTTGACTATAGTTACGTCGTGAGTGATGAGTAACCATAGTTAACTATAGTTACGTCGTGTGTGATGAGTGACCACAGTTTACTTATAAGGTCGTGTGTGATGAGTGACCATAGTTAACTATAGTTACGTCGTTTGTGACGAGTGACCATAGTATACTATAGTAAGGTTGTGTTGGATGAGTGACCATAGTTTATTTTAATTAGGTCGCCTGTGATGAGTGTCAGTAGTAAACTATAGTTACATCGTGTGTGATAATCGACTTTAGTTAACTATAGTTAAGTCGTGTGTGATGAGTGACAATAGTTAACTTTACTCACGTCGTGTGTGATGAGTTACCATAGTTAACTATAGTAAAGCCGTGTGTGATGAATGACTATAGTTAACTTTAATTTACATCGTGTGTGATGAGTGACCTTTGGTAACTATAGTTACGTCGTGTGTGATGTGTGGCCATAGTAAACTACCGTTACGTCGAGTGTTTGATGTGTGACCATAGTTTACTTTAATTAGGTCGTCTGTGATGAGTGACCATAGTTAACTATAGTTAAGTCGTGTTTGATGAGTGTCCATAGTAAACTTCAGTTACGTCGTGTGTGATGTGTGATCATAGTTTAATTTAATTAGGTCACGTGTAATGAGTGACAATAGTTAACTATAGTTACATCGTGTGTGATAATCGGCCTTAGTTAACTATAGTTAAGTCGTGTGTGATGAATGACAATCGTTAACTTTGTTCACGTCGTGTGTGATGAGTTACCATAGTTAACTATAGTAAAGCCGTGTGTGATGAATGACTATAGTTAACTATAATTGCGTCGTGTGTGATGAGTGACCATAGTTAACTATAGTTACGTCGTGTGGGATGAGTGACCATAGTTAACTATAGTTACGTCGTGTGAGATGAAAGACCATAGTTAACTATAGTTACGTCGTGTGTGATGAGTGACCATAATTAACTACTGTTACGTCGTGTGTGATGAGTGACCATAGTTTACTTTAATTAAGTCGTGTGTGATGAGAGACCATAGTTAACTATAATTGCGTCGTGTGTGATGAGTGCCCATAGTTAACTACAGTTACGTCGTGTGTGATGAGTGACCATAGTTTACTTTAATTAAGTCGTGTGTGATGAGAGACCATAGTTAACTATAGTTACATCGTGTTGGATGAGTGACCATAGTTAACTACAGTTACGTCGTGTGTGATGAGTGACCATAGTTTACTTTAATTAAGTCGTGTGTGATGAGAGACCAAAATTAACTATAGTTACGTCGTGTTGGATGAGTGGCCATAGTTAACTACAGTAACGTGGTGTGGGATGAGTGATCATAGTTAATTATAGTTACGTCGTGTGGGATGAGTGACCATAGTTTACTACAGATACGTTGTGTGTGATGAGTTATCATAGTTAACTATAGTTACGTCGTGTGTGATGAGTGATCGTAGTTAACTATAGTTACGTCGTGTGGGATGAGTGACCATAGTTAACTATAGTTACGTCCAGTGGGATGAGTGACCATAGTTAACTATAGTTACGTCGTGTTGGATGAGTGACGGTAATCTGGCAGATACAGCACTAAACCTTGCATGGAAGTGTATAGTATGTTTTTGGTGATTATGGAAGTTTTGGCATTGCTTATGAAAACTCAGCTTGATGACATGTTGTCATCATTGAGCATTTTGAAATATTCAAGATGGCCGCCAAAATGGCGGCAAATGAATTGAAAATTCTTTTTTCCGCACATTTTAGTTTTACAAATGCAAATAAAATGTTTTTGATATATTGATTTTATTAAGTAAATAATATTACTACCATCTAAAATATAAAACTTACACAACTGACAATATATACGAATGAAATAGTCTTAAAAAATGTCGAAAATTGTCCAAATTTTCCACTACAGCGATATAGTTATATATACAGCTGTTGTAATAACTTGGTGCAGTCTATCTCTGTTTTGTTTTACTACTCTTGTTATACTACATAATTTGTTATTAGTAATTAACTTTCACGTGGAATAGAAAAAAGGTAAACGCAATGTTCATGTTATGATAAGTAGGCAGTTTTCATCATGTAATGAACATGCTTTAATTTGGTGGGTAACGGACATGTTGGATTGAAAGAAGTTGCCTGAGAGTGTTAGATTATTATTTAAGCAGTGGAGTTGTTCATGCGAAACATTTTAAAATATAGAGTTGGAAACTGATTTTAACAATTTCGCTAAGAGAAGTAAAACAACGAAGTAATGAGTAGAAGATGAAATAAAACCTTATTTATAATGGGTATGTACATCAGAGCTGAGAGAAAAGCTGACTGGCCTTTGCATTTGGTAGCAGTTAAGCTTATGATGTTATATAAATTACGCATGGTACGGCATCTACAACCTCAGGTCCATGGAAAGTACTTTCATAATTTTATGAAGTGTGATATGTTTATTGAAACCACGTTCGTGAAATATAGACATGACTAGAGGGTAATACTTGGTATTAATCTGAAGTCAGAATGACTGGAAATATGGGGATTAAGTTTGCGTGTTTGCAGTAGAGTTAAAAATATTTTGTCAAGTATGAGTACCAATGATGATTAATGCAAAGACCTGATCCAATCACGATTATAAACATGTATTGAGCAACGCGACTAAACTAAACACCCATATTCTATTATGTTAATATCTTCAGAGGTTAAATAGCTCCACAGAAGTAAATGCTGATAAAGCAGTTGTCCATGGTAGTTAGCAACTATGAAAGAAATTTGCCTGACAGTAGTTTCCATCAAATGATTTAGCAAACTGTTGAGACATAGGCTGTGTCAAAGAGACAAATAAAGTCAGGAGATGCTAAACTATTTGATACGACTCTTATATACTCAAGATAAGGATTGCAGACAAGTTCACGTTATATAGATATTGCAAACTTGTACCGACATTATCGGTTACTGATACATGAAATCTCATAATTGCGAAATCAACGACAGTAGTAACAGACAACTAAGTATATTCATAGACAAGTCTGCTGTTCTGTTATGGCCAATAGATGGTTGTTGGATATATTATTTTGAGAACTTAAAGGTCTAATACATAGACACTAAGATTTTACCTAGTTATCGACAGATATTCGCCATTCAGCACAAAATGTATCACATACTCTAGTAGAGAAAACACAGGCATGAAGGATACACCTTAACAACTCAACCTTAATATACCAATTCCATCTCAGAAATTAATTTTAACAGTAACATAAATGACGCCAACTTCTAGCAAACAAATAGTTCCGTGAATGATGTACACATGTTCATAAACTTGTTGTTACATGTGTTGGAGAAAATGACATACCAGTTGAGATAAATATATATATATATTGTTATTAAAAGGAATGACATTAAAATCACACACTAGAAGACAGATAATATCCTCGCACTAGTGATCATAGCAGCACATAAACTTAACAGAGGTATAACAGCAATTTCAATTGATATTGATGTATTTGTACTTTAACTTCATCATTATCTTCAGGAAACTCTAATAAATCTGTGCCAAGGGGGTCACATGTTAAGGAACTGTAGACATAAATATAACGACCATGGGCTGTCTGGTTGCAATAAAGTGGCAAGGTATTGTGGTATCTGAAAACGAAAAGTCTTAAAAAATATGAGGTTTCATTAGTTACTAAAGTTGGAAGGCGATGCTAATTGTGAAACAATGCATACTTTAAATAATTTACCGATAACCACATAATTATTCTGAAGCTTTGCTGGAAATGAAAAAAAAAAACTCACAGACAGGCATGTATATGAAAACATGCATTGGATTCTGACCAAACAACCATTGGTAACAACACACAGTCCTAAGGCAGTTCAACAGAGCTTAGCCTAGCATTTTCTTCTGCAGAATAATTTAAGATGATCAAATGTAAACATCCGATGGCATAAAATGACGCTAGATATTCAAACAAATCAAACTTGTTTAGGAAAATGGTGGCCATATTAAAGGCCATGTGCTTTTAATTGCAAATGTGTTTGCCATATAAACATCAAACACATCAAGCGTAATTTCCATCTTGATATTGCATTTCTAGTAATTTCCATCTTGATATTGCATTTATAGGCATAGTATCACCATTGCAAAAAGGAAGTGCATCCGTGGGGTAGTCGCATAATGGCGGTTAAAATAATCCTCGTATTTTCTTCTTTAAAAATACATTTTCCTTATTTTAATGCTCATTTTTTTTTATTTAAATGGCATTATTGATGTATTTTGAACATTTTGATAGCACTGTCATGTTTGAATTGTGAATTTAGAAAAAAAATGAATGCTTGGAAATTGAGGTATGAATACATGATTTTGGAAGTCTACTTTCACTTTGTCACCAGTGTACACGCTAAGCAGAAAAAAAATTCTTATATGTCACATGACCCCTACTTTTCTCATCATATTTTGATAGTGCATAGGTTGACAAACAGTAAAATGTAAGTTTCACTTCTTTCATTGGGTCTGTCTATGAATGATAAGCCTTCAAACTTTTATTATTTACTATAAAATAAAGAACAAAAATCAATTGTTGGTTTACACCTTCTAGCAAATTGGCAGCCATTTTGAACGCCGCGTCATCTTGTTTAGTTCAAAATGTTCAATGACACAACGTCTTCCCAGTCTGTCACCTAAACATCAAACACATTAAAATTATCCTTTGGTATGGATTTTTTTTTATTATATATTTTTTATCTGAATTTGCTTTTCGAGCAAATTGGCGACAATTTTGAACGCCATCTTTTTTATTTTGAAATACTCAATGATGACAAATGTCATCCAACATAAAATCAAAGAACGATTTAAAGATTATCATTTGAGCAATAAAATATTACTATACACTTTCATGTGTGAAAAAGTGTATACCTAATAGTAATTCACATTTAAATATTGCATTTCGAGCAAATGACGGCCATTTTGGACGCCATCTTGTTTATTTCAAAACGCTCAATGAAGGCAAAATATCATCCAACAAAAAATCAAACCGCTATACATAGACTATCATTTTAGCCCAAACAAAATACTATAAATTCTCAAGTATGAATACTTTTACACCTAATTGTAATTTCCATCTAAATATTGCATTTCGAGCAATTTGGTGTCATTTTTTGCACCATTTTTTAAATTAAAAATGCCCAATAATGACAAAATATCATCTCAGTTTGTCAGTTTAACATCAAACACGTCAAAAATGTCCTTAAGTATGAATAATGTCATACCTAATATTAGTTCTCATCCAAATATTGCATTTCGAGCAAATTCGCGGCCATTTCGGACGCCATCTTGTTTATTTCAAAATGCTCAATGATGACAAAATGTCATCCGATATAAATATCAAAGAACTATATATAGACTACCATTTTAGCCAAAAAAATTACTATACACTCTCATGCAAGGTTCAGTGAAAATACTCGAATTATCTGCCTGACTACGGTAAAAGTTGAAGTTACGAACTACATTACAATTCATGCAAAATATTTTACTTTTAAAAAATAAATGCAGACATGAGTTCAGTACCTTTGTAGGCAACTTTAACAATAAATGTATGAAAAAATAGACATTGGCAGGGATATTACAGTTATGTCAAGCAAGACAGTTACGACATTAATGGAGATTTAATAAAACTTTACGAACTGACATTGTGTCTTCGTATCAGTGTATTTATTTTCTTTACTTGATATAAAACTATTGATACCCCTTTTTTTATTCTTTCTGTTTTTGTTTGTTGATATCCACGAGAAAACGGATAGTAGTTTACACCTATGTTATAAGCTGATGTTATCATCGTCAGATACCCCCGAGTGCCGATTCAGATACTCTCCATCCATTATGAAATGAAAGTATCGTGATGGATTACCAGTGGGTATTATACGATGTTGTTAATATGCTGTTTCTGTATTATTTCATTTCGGTTAACTGGAGATAATATTTATTTAACTAAAATCAATTTGACAAAATCTGCCGCTCAGATACATTTTGTTACGTCAGTATTATCTAATTGTTAGTAAAATGGAGAAATTAACATCTGAGAAAAGGAACCGTGTTGATACAACACAAATCTTTAAAGAACTAAGGAGAAACATTTTTGAAAGCAAATTCTCTGTAGTTTACCAGGATTTTAACAAAATTGTTTTATACTTAGTTTCACATTATTAATTCGGTATAGATACAGGATACATCAGCCAACATGCACAAGCAGATGTACACATATAGATCATAATGTATATATCACATTAGCAGATACGCATCATGCAAATAACATAATAAATACATGATTATGATAGACATATATATATATAGCTCGAATCATTTATCTGGTCCCGGCCGATTCCTATTTCAGTGTATATACATGTACATGTATGGTATTATTTTGAACATTACTAGGCTCGAACAACCTTTAACTCAAGTTATTTGGTTCGAGCAAAACATGGATGTCTCAAACGGTTCTGCACGCACAATTAGAACAAAGCATCCCAAAATGATGACGTTACAGATTGGTGGGTGCCGCACATGCTCAGTTTGGAATAAAAAAAGGTAGATTCCATTTCCATATTTATAACAAATGGTTAAAATGTACTAAAAAAGTACAAAGAAGATGGCGATATGTTTCTAAAAAGCAAGCATAGTGGACACAAATTCTAACAACATCAGTTACGACCTCTCCGTCGATTGAGAACAAGAATCAATACCATATTTGATTAATGTGCACATTTTCATTTGAGCCTGTACAGGAATGACACATTTGTTTAGTAGATACGTCCTCCTGGCACTCATTGCAGGCCATGGTATCAAATGTAACATTGTCAAACTGGCCGAAAGCCAAGATTTCCACCAAAGGCATATTTTTTTATATGCTTACTTTAAAGTATAGAAAAGTTTTTTTTAAGACAAATGTTTAATATTTGTTTGTGTAGACAAATGCATCATGTGTTAAATTAGTAATATACGTGCATGTATTCACACTGACATATATGTGAAAATGGCCGAAATACAAGAGAGCCTACAGAAAAAATATATTTTTACTTCTCAATATATAGAATACGGTAACAACAAAATATTGATGTTCAATAATAGAAAAAAGACCAGACTTAACCTTTAAATGAGGATTAGTAAATACGATGTCATGTGTTAGGTATCTACAGACAAACCCATATAGTGATTAAATAAAGATATAACCCTATAAAAAGACATTATTGGCCTTTATTCAAGATGGACGCCAAAATCATATATGTTTAAGCTTCCACTACTGGAGCCTGCCTTAAACAGCCAAGAACTTGATATGGATTTATGATGGATACTTTATAGTTTAAGGAGTTGGTGACAAACTTTAATGGTATGTAGACAGAATTGGCCAGATAGAATGTTTGCAGAACTTTAAGACAATGAGTACAACAGATCAAACATATTTTAAAAGTGACTTTAAACCAGGACTTTAGATATAAGAATACAGCCATGTTGCAAAATGCGTTTGCAAATACCTAACAAATGAAATTAAGCTTACAGTGCTGTGTATGTTGTGCACGTATCATACATGCAACATGTGTACATTATTTGTCATCGCTTATATTTTGCAGAATTGATAACACGCGTGGAGTGCATGTTATAATATCATATTTAGGTATCATGGTATTCAAAGCACATAAACGTTAACTATGTTGGAACATCTGAAAAAACAAAATATCACGTTGCCCTACGTAGATTAATTGATTTTAATGCGGTGAAATAGTACCCGAGTTTGTCCGGGTAACCCGAACGTGTTGTTTATTTCACATCGGCTACAATCACTTGATATCATGCAGCCAAAACTGACGTCTGTGTGTATTATATTCCTACGGTCTCTAGTACTTTTCTGTGATGAATATGAATAGGTTAAGAACAAATCCACTACTTATCTATTATACAATTCAGGGGCGTAGTTACTCGGGTGGGGTGGGTGTGGGGGTCCACTTCCCCTGATGGGATCCGAGGTCGCCTCCCCCGGTGAAACTTTTAAAACTTTATTGCTTCATTGGGCTAGAAAACATTACTTAAACAAACTATCAGTCGGTCCATACATGGTTTTTCGGACTGGGCAGTCTTAATTAGGTCGATATTCTACATAAAGTACACTGTTGGTTTATGTATGGAAACGTTCATACTGCAACTTTTTAAGAACCTATTTGTCCACACCTCCAGTTAAATATCTGTTGCTATCTACCGATTTTTAACCTCTTCATTTTTAGCCTTTGATTTCAATGGTTACTCAGCAGAATGACTGATTATGCTACGCTACACGCCTGTAGTTACATGTATATTTGACAATGTATACTTTAGGAATTGTTTTATACGTGGTGGCTTATATTGCCGTCTGAGCGATTCAGTTGTTGATAGTGTCCATTACAGAACTAATATTGATATAATTAATGAATATGGGTCACGATTAAAATAGCTCTTAATAAATATTATTTTTTGTGAGAAGGACTTGCCTGAAATGGTTCGGTTACCTCGGTTAAAGCTAAGAATCACCGACGGAAGTAAATGTCCTTCGTGACCGCAAGTGGCGTAGTATTATATTATTGTACGGTCGTGTTAATCAGAAACATTAGACGTATTGCACTGAGATATAAAGTGTGTGATGATATAACGATTTGCTGATATAATGTTTATATAAAAGTGTGTGTTTACTCAGTAAAAGTAAAAAATTAAATATTAAAGTTGTGTCAGATGAACATTATAATGCATAAGCATACCGATTGAAAGTATATATATAAAGAAAATCTCCATGAAAAAGTTCAACAATTATCTCCGAGCTGTCCTATAAGTTTTAACATATTAAAGAAAGTGTCGACACTCTGCACATCGTAAACTCAGAGTCAATAAAATACTGTTTATATGTATACAATTATTTTGTTTTTAAAAAAGGTTCAGTCTCCAAGTTGAATTATGCAAATAATATTAAAAATAACAAATAACGATTATAAGATATGCACAAAAACGTATTTGCATATAATTTGTTATTGTCAAATCATTTATTTGTCTATTTTGGAATTTCTTTCTATATGATTATCGTTTATGGAATACTGCAAGAAAAAGAAAGTATTGATAGTGAAATGAACAAACAGAACCTGTTCGCCGCCCGCCAGCGGGATTCGAATCCGTGTCACCTGGGCGATAATTGGCTTATTAAATATATGAATAAGAAAATGATAAGTAATCAATCAAATATACAATAACACAATAAGAAAGTACAGAATATAGTTCCAGGCTAACTGGTTTATATCTCCAAACTAAATTTGATTAATCTGCGATTCAGAACTCAAATGTAGAACTACGAAACTCCGAAACGCGACTACTAAAATTAAGCAAATTTGCCAAATTAAATATGAAGTTAAAGAGAAAAAATTATAGCATTTTACAATTGATTTTTATTTAGCAACAACACCACTAATTTAGCCCACAGACATATATACCTGCACTTAATCTGCATGTTCAATAAAGAATATGACCATAAAACCTACACTTCAATTTTACTATGAACTAATTTCACACGAACCGGAAGCACTTCCGTAGTGGTGTGACACCTATATATTTTGATAGTAAGCTTATTTCTGAGTGGATGGAAATGTGAATTTGACAAATGATCACAATTTAAATGTAAGTGAATTATGATTGTGTCAATAAAACATTAAACAATAGAGGAACCAGCATAGGCGGGATAAGGAGGAAACTAACAGTCGTTTAGGATGTAAGGGATGAGAAAGTTTGTGAACCACGTACTTTCTGTTTTGTGTTTGCAGTGTCTTACCTTTTTACTTACTTCCTTTTGTTGCATTTGCAATGTTTTATTTTGTTTGCTGACTGGGGGAAATAAGATATTATCGATGAAATTTGTGAATGCTTCTAGTTGTTTGTATAGCTTTTCTGAATCATGCACATTTCTGATATAGAAAGATAATATTGTTTAAAGAACTGCAGCTGCAGATTATCTACATTAATTAAGCGGCATGTTAACAACTCTGATCGCTAACTGTCCCGCGACACCGGATATATCTAATTTATGTGTTTAATTGGGGAAACCGATAATTCAGCGGCCATTTTTCGCATCGTGTGTTTACATCTTTGGGAAACATCTTCTGTATAAAATGCGCGCGTGTATGCATTTGATATATGAAGTTCATTGAGAAAAGGGAGACAAATCAAAATAGAATTGGCTGATGCAATGCTGTGTGCTATATACTATAGAGTGCCTGTGTGCTAACTCAAACGATGTGTGCGGACTGTTTTTGATTTAACCGCTGTGTGCTGATTTGATTACACATCTATGTGCTAGACTACATATCTGTGTGCCAGACTACATATCTTTGTGCCAGACTACATATCTATGTGCTAGATTACATTTATGTGTGCTAGATTACATATATGTGTGCTAGACGACATATTTGTGTGCTAGACTATGTATCTATGAGCCAGACTACATATCTGTGTGCTAGCACACATTTATGTATGCTAGACTACATATATGTGTGTGAGACTACATATATATATATACATATATATATATATATATATATATATATATATATATATATAAATATATGTGCTTAACTACATAATAAGTGTGCCAGACTACATATCTGTGTGGTGCCAGACTATGGACATGTGAGCCAGACTTCATATCTGTGTGCTAGACTGCATATCTGTGTGCTACACTACATATCTGTGTGCTGGACTACATATATGTGTGCTAGACTACACATATATTTGCTAGAATACATAGATGTGTGCTATAAAACATATATGTGTGCCAGACTACATATATGTGTGCTGGACTACATATATGTGTGCTAGACTATTTAGCTGTGTGCTATACTACTTATCTATATGCTAGACTACATATCTGTGTGCTAGACTACATATATTTCGCTTAACTACATATATGTGTACCAGACTAGATATCTGTGTGCCAGATTACATATCTGTGTACACAACTACATATATGTGTACCATACCAGACTACATTTATGTTTGCCAGACTACATATCTGTATGTTAGACTACGTATATGTGTGCTAGACTACATATATGTGTGCTGGACTACATATCTGTGTGCTAGATCATATATAGCTGTATGTTAGACTACATACCTGTATGTAAGACTACATATATATGTGCTAGACTACTTATCTGTATGCCAAACTACATATCTGTATGTAAGATTACATATATGTGTGCTAGACCACATATCTGTATGTTAAACTATTTATCTGATTGCTAGAGAACATATCTGTGTGCCAAACTACATATCTGTATGGTAGACTACTTACCTGAATGTCAGACTACATATCTGTGTGCCGGACTACATATCTGTATGTCAGACTACTTATCTGTTTGCTAGACTACATATCTGTGTGCTGGACCACTTGTCTGTGTGCTAGACTACATATCTGTGTGCTTGACCACATATATGAGAGCTAGATCATATATATGTGTGCTAGACCACTTATCTGTGTGCTAGACCACATATATGAGTGCTAGACAACATATATGTGTTTTGTACGATATATATCTGTATGTTAGACTACATATCTGTGTGCTAGCGATATATCTGTGTGCTAGACTACATATCTGTGTGCTAAACTACATACATATCTGTATGTCAGACTACATACATGTATATGTATGTTAGACTATATATATGTGTGCCAGTCTACATATCTGTGTGCCAGACTACATATTTGTGTGCTAGATTATATATATGTGTGTTAGACTACATATCTGTTTGTTAGACTAGTTTTATGTGTATCAGACTACATATCTGTGTGCCAGACTACTTATCTGTTTGACAGACTACATATCTGTATGTTAGACTATTTATATGTGTGCAAGACTACATATATGTGTGCTGGACTACATATCTGTGTGCTGGACCATACATATGTGTGCTAGACTACATTTCTATGTGCCAGACTACATATCTGTTTGTTAGACTACTTATATGTGTATCAGACTACATATCTGTGTACCAGACTACTTATCTGTTTGCCAGACTACATATATGTGTGCCAGACTACATATCTGTATGTTAGACTATTTATATGTGTGCCAGACTATATATATATGTGTGCTGGACTACATATCTGTGTGCTGGACCATATATATATTTGCTAGACTACATATCTGTGTGTTTGACTACAAATCTGTGTGCAAGACCGCTTGTCTGTGTTCTAGACTACATATATGTGTGCAAGACCACTTATCTATGTTCAAAACTACTTATCTGTATGCTAAACCACACATATGAGAGCTAGATCATATATCTGTGTGCTAGACCACATACCTTTGTGTTAGACCACATATCTGTGTGCTAGACCATTTATATGAGTGCTAGACTACATATATGAGTGCTAGACAACATATATGTGTTTTGGACGGTATATCTGTGTGCTAGACCATATATACGTGTGTTTCGCTACATATCTGTGTGCTGGACGACATATATGTGTGCTGGACTACATATCTGTGTGCTGGACCATATATATGTTTGCTAGACTACATATATGTGTGTTAGACTACATATCTGTGTGCTAGACCGCTTGTCTGTGTGCGAGACTACATATCTGTGTGCTAGACCACTTATCTATGTGCAAGACTACTTATATGTGTGCTAGACCACACATATGAGAGCTAGATCATATATCTGTGTGCTAGACCACAAACCTTTTAGTTAGACAACATATCTGTGTGCTAGACCATTTATATGTGTGCTAGACCACATATATAAGTGCTAGACAATATATATGTGTTTTGGGCGATATATCTGGTGCTAGACCATATATATGTGTGCTTCACTACATATCTGTGTGCTGGACGACATATATGTGTGCTTGACTTTATATCGTTGTGCTTGACTACTTATCTGTGTGCTAGACTACATATATGTGTGCTAGACTACTTATCTGTGTGCTAGACTACATATATGTGTGCTAGACTACGTATATGTGTGCTAGACTACGTATATGTGTGCTAGACTACGTATCTGGGTGCTAGACTACTTATCTGTGTGCTAGACTACATATATGTGTGCTTGACTACATATATGTGTGCTAGACTACATATATGTGTGCTAGACTACATATCTATGTGCTAGACTACTTATCTGTTTGCTAGACTACTTATCTGTGTGCTAGACTACATATTTGTGTGCTATTCTACATATCCGTATGCTAGACTACATATCTATGTGCTAGACTACATATCTATGTGATAGTCTGCATATATGTGTGATAGACTACATATCTGTGTGATAGACTACATATCTGTGGGCTTGAATAAGTAGCTTGCAAATCAGAAAGCTATGTGCTTGATTGGAATTCGCTATGTGCGACGAGTGGGTCTACCGTACGAAGAACACAACTGGGTTAATGATGATTACGTGCCGAAAGCACAATCTTATCAGGAGATTAATCCGTGACATATGCAATATAAGATATTCTCAAGCTCAACGTATGAATTACATTGAATCAGAAAGAAAAAAAACAATTCAGGATCATAGGAATTCACTGCGTGATAACCCTATCCAATATTATATAAACAGCTATTCTGATATATATTTATATTTATATCCCAAGAAACATTGGTTATGTTAACTGATCGTCTGTTAGACCTCGGTGGCATAAAATGACACTAAATATTCAATAAACCAATTCACTTTAACAACTGCCTCACAATCGCGAGAAATCGTGACAGTTTCTAATCAATGAATCTTCGTGTCTATGACATAAGTCACAATCTACTAGTACGGCGATCTGATGGCTAGAATCTATCGATTTCTCCGCTTTTCTCCAACAGCAAGACAATAATAACGCCTTCATCCGGGTCCCCGAATGTCCCTAAGAGTCCCCAAGAGTCCCTAAGAGTCCCCAGGAATCCCTAAGAGTGATTTGTATAAGCTCTATAAGTATCTTTCTTTAAAATGTATATAGAATAACTAATTCTATATAGGCCAGTGTTTGTTTATTATCGCTATTGCAAAAGCCAGCCATGGTGGGCTTATGAGACACCTTTATGTTGTAGACAGTTACTTCTCGTAAACTACCCTTGCCAGGCGTCTGGATGTTAGAAATTTCGGAACCCCTAGATTTAACTATCTGCTGGGTGAGCAACCGGCCGCATCAGAAAAATGTGCTTCTACCGGGATTCAAACCTTCAGAGGCGGACTCCTTAACCACTAGTCCACGGAAGACTGTATATATGTATATAACATTTGTATTTTTAATCTTCGTTTAACCTCTATACTCATTGTGGCAGCTCAGCACAAACCTCATACTTTATCTTATCTTTCTAAGATAACAGATGTCAGATTGGAACTATTGTTTTGGCGTCTTTTAAAGAAAACAAATGTAATTTGTAATTGTATGAGTTATTTATAATCATACACAGAACCCCCGCGTAATTGTGCAAGACAGCTTTATCTAAGTACATTATTACAAATTAAGTAGGCATTCACCCAGAACTAATTGAGGACTTGCACTCGGCTGGTATTCATAAACGCAAGTTACTTACTTTCCTAACCACGTCTAGTGAAGTGGTTTCAACCACAGGGGCTAGTCACGATGTTAAAAAAATAAATTCAACTTAAAAAAACACAATATAAAATAGAATATAAAAGCCGTAAGATGGCTCTGGGGCAAATTTTACATAATTGAGTACATGATTCAGTACATAATTCAGTACATGATTTAAATCAGAGACCTTTTTTTTAAAATTTCAAAATTAATACAAAATGCAGTTTTAAAAAAACTTACTCCAACTGCCAAAAAAAATGAAATTCGAATAAAATGCACTCTATACACATGGATCTGTGTTAATTCACCATCAGCAGATATCCTAGTGCTGCGTTGTAATTTGATAGTCTCCTCTAACAAATATGTACTACCCTAGCTGTAAATTTTGAGGCTTTAATATATCAAAATAACCACCAAAACATTTTTAAAATTTCATTTTTTTCTTCTTCAATGAAACAAACACGTCTATCAATAAAATGCCAGACACTGGGGCATTTGGAACGATTCCTGAACGTTATAAACATGTCTCCTAAAATGACCATGAATGAAAAGGAGAAAAACACAAAAATAAAATTGAAATAAAACCGCTAGGTTAAGTCAGCAATGATAAAGAAATTTAGATAACAACTTTAATGTTCGTGTTTTTGTGTTAGTTTCAAAACAGTGTTGATTCTGAATTTCAACTAAAGAACACAGTTTTAAATTTTGTTATGTGACTATTTTCATTTGATATGGTCATTTTAGGCAGATCTCCTAAAGATTCACATGATATTTTTGATCAGTTATACATTAACTATAATAAGTGGGGATAAAAAGTGAATAATTTAAAATAATAGTAAAAAAAAAGAAAAAGGATATAGATGTACAGTAAAACCTGTCTTAAGCAGCCAGTAAAGGGAAGGAGCAAACGTAGCCTTTTAAGGTTGTTGCTTAATACAGGTAAATTTGCTCTGG
The DNA here is from genome assembly GCA_029582155.1 of Panopea generosa. Lineage (NCBI taxonomy): Eukaryota > Metazoa > Mollusca > Bivalvia > Adapedonta > Hiatellidae > Panopea > Panopea generosa. The sequence goes on along the minus strand of CM055896.1, from coordinate 17,909,849 downwards.
AAATATAGAAATGGGAAATAGCGAATGTGACTGCTTAAGACAAGTGGCTGCTTAATAGAGGTGACCACTTATATAGGTTTGACTGTACTATTATATAATCAAAGATAAATGCAATTTATTATGTAAACGAATTCGATAATCTGTAAGCAGTCTGTGTAAGTAAAGTGGTAATTTTTCTATAAATCAGGAGCATTTGATAGAGAAAGCATTGGAAGCCATGACTGCATTACTTGTCATTGTTAACGCCAACTATAAGAAGTTTGATTTTTTTTAATTTTTTTTACTAGACTCAAAACACTGAAAGACAAAACACAAACAAATCAAACTCCAGTCTGCCTCTGAAACCAACGATAACCAACTCGTTTGTCAACTCTTTATAAGGCTACGTGGCTGAGATATGAAATCTAAAAAAAATAATTTGTATACATTAAACGTTCTTCAATCAAGCGGTCATAATGTATTATTGTGCAACTGGTGTACAGTAAAACCTATATAAGCAGTCATCTTTATTAAGCAGCCACTTGTCTCAAGCAGCCACATTTCCTATTTCCCATTTCTATACTTTCAGAGTAAATTAATCTGTATTAAACAACAACCTGTCTTAAAAGGTCACTTTTGCTCCTTCCTTTGACTGACTGCTTAAGACAGGTTTTACTGTGTATATATATGTTAACTAAAAACCGGGCAAAAGTGGAGGTCCGGATTTTGTATTGAATTAGTTTTTATCCATAATAAAACATTTTTAAAAAAAAAAAATGCATAAAATAATACAAACGCTACAATATTATCAATCAAATTAGATGGGCGTGTGAATATTTATTAAATATCGGCTGCCGGTACTTTCAGGTACTTTAATTTTTCTACTGGATTACTATCTATCTCAGAACCTGATATCTCAGAACCTGATATCCCAGAACCTGATATCCCAGAACCTGATATCCCAGAACCTGATATCCCAGAACCTGATATCCCAGAACCTGATATCTCCCGAATCAGATCTATTACCCACCAATGGAAAAAAACAAGGAATTCTATGCCTGTCCCACAATTCATAGCAATTGAGCGGTTACTAAACTATGACGTCATTCAAACGTTACCTGGAGCAACTGACCACTGACCAATCAGCGTGCTCGTAACAATTGTTAGTGAACAGTCCAAATCGGCAGAGCTGGGTTAATTCTACAGAATTCTGGATTTTTTTTAATTTGATTTATTTGTGATAATATATGTCATAAATACAAAAATACATCATGAACATTAACATACAATATTACAGAAGCAATAACATGTATTTTAAATAATTGTATATAAAACTAGTTAACTATCTTATATAATATATATCAGCCATCACAGATTAATATTTTATATTGTTACACAATAATAATTTTGAGACATATATATTTCACAGGATAACCCATAAAGTTTTACAACTTATTTCTAAACAGTTGTTGTAAGAGTTATTTAGTGTGTGTTTAACCTTCTCCAAAATCTTGTCAAAATGTTGTGTGGTACAGTGAATTTATCTTAAGAAATATTGTAAAAAAATGTCACATATAAAAAATTATACTGAACTGTCTGTCATACATGTTTATTGTTTTATGTGGCCTACCCGCATAGGCTTTAAAACCTTTTTGAGTTTGTTGAATAAAAATATCAATTCAACTCAGTTCAATATCATTTATTCACTCAGAGAAGTCCATGGCATGTAAAACGTTCAAGACATTCAAATCCATTTTTATGTACTTTTCCCGTGCGACAGTGATATTAAAAAAAGTACACACAAGACCGTCTATGTTTAATTCAAATATAACAGTGCTATATAAGTTAGCAAGGACAGATAATTCGACCACAAATGACCCCTCAATAATAAGGATTTTGTTATAATTATCTAAAATAAATACTGTCAATCGTACACCATCATTGAGCATTTTATTGTAAACGTGTGGCTCCTCAGAAACACAAATAATATATATATGAAATAACCGTAAATATTTTTTTTTATGTTTTCCAGATTGCTGCCGCAGTTCTATAGTAATCAATCAATCAGGATTGTCACGGAGCAAAAATTATTATTGTGAGTTCTCACGACACGGCGTCTTGTATCCCGGATGTAGTCAAATATCGTCTGATTATCTTAGCGGCAAAGCAAACCAGCACCCATCAATAATACGTTCTAGTTGAAGTTATCACAAACAGGTCAATAAAACGTCACATGAGAATGATAGAGATCTTTTTTTATGGAAATAAATAATAAACAGTGGTGTGCCGGATATAATATTCGTCACACAGAAAATAAATGGCATCTGATCTCAATAAATACGTTACTCCGGCTGAAGAATGTTTGCAAAACACATCTATATATAAGTATTGCAATGCAACATGGGATACCATCCTATGCTGGCCACCCACTCCTTTTGGAAAGTTTGCAAAGCAACAATGTCCGCACATATTTACCGCACACCCTGATAAATATGTTTACAAGAAATGTAAATTAGACGGAACATGGGCAACTTCCGAGTTTTGGAAAGGGTTCGGCCACAGCGATTACACCGAGTGTGTCGAACACCATATGCCCATGATTGAGAAAGTGTTTGGCATTACCGACTTAGACAAAGACAACGTACAAAACGAACTTGCAGCCAGTACCATCGACACCTCTAAAGATATAGCTACGCTTTCTATTTTGGCTGTTTCGTTTGTTGTTTTGGTGACGTCTCTAATATGCTTGAACTATGTTCTTCCTCGGGCCGTTAACCAAGCTTCACAGTACAAAATTACACGAAACCTGTTTGCAGCTGTTGTTATCGAAGTTTTGATTAACATGACCAAGAAGTGCATTGCAATAGCCGGTGTGCACCAAAGCGTAGGAACAAATATTGTTACAACTCCGGTGGTTTGCGAGATGTTGATTACTGCATCAGAACTGGCGAACGTTTTGACCTATATGTGGTTGCTTATTCAAGTGCACCACCTTAAATTAACGTCGAGTTCCGGTCGCCTGTGTACTTCCGGTTACATGGCATACTGTCTTGTCGGTTGGGGAATTCCAATTATACCAACAGCCGTATGGGCGTTGACGTCATCACTAAGTCATAAAGTCACGTGCTGGATCGGATACCAGTCGAAGCCGATCATGTGGATATTAAATGCTCCGAAGTTAATAATACTCGTGACATCACTTGCTTGTTTAGTTATTGCCATACGGAGATTATCGAATAATTTCGATATGTTAAATAGAAGTTGCTGTTACAGAAGACTTTTCTATGAAACAATATTTTGCACATTATTCTACATTTTCCTGGGATTCGTAACCGTGGCAACAATCGCACATGGTGCATATTCCGGAATGCATGGACCTAATACGAATTTTGACATTGCGTGTACTATTTTAAATTCACTGAAAGGTCTTGTCGCTTCTGTGCTATTTTGGTGTTTCAATGCAGATATAAGACAACTTTTAGAGACGAAAGTAAGACGCATTTCCCGCCAACAACTTGTTCCAATGTCGGCTGATGAAAATGAAGTTCAGCGTTAATTACTTAGTTACTTGTTTAAAGCCCAAACTTCGATATACAAGTCACACGATGGCTAATCGGGCCCGGCTCTCTGAATAGAAGGCGACGACAAATTAAACACAAACACGCTTTTGTGGCTATGGATATATTATGGGCAAGCAGGATTGCAGCTCGAGCTTCTAAATTATGCCAAAGGATGGTAATTCTAATATGGAAATTTGACTAAACGTTCAACCAGTTATTGACACGTGCATGACACGTGTATATACAACACATGAAAACGGCGTCGAAACCACGTCATGACTTAATCGCATGGAGGGTCGTAGAAAAAAGGAGGAGAAGTGCCCGCATTTGGTAACATCTTTGCAGATAATTTTTCTTTAAACAAGAAGAATCAGTCTCAGTATAGAGTTGAGCTATCGGTGTTATCAGGTGGCCATGCAAACCTCATATTATTTTGCAAAAAAATGCTCTTTTCCTATTTTTTTTAACATCACTTCATATCGTTTAGTCAGGTGGGTTTGCCACCGTGGAAGAAAGGAAATATTTAAAAAAAATCATACTTGAACATGCATGCGTATATGATTTTCACGTGATTCGCCTATGTAATCTGCCTTATAGCTTTACAATACAATTTTCCTTAAAGATACATGGTCAAATATAATTGTTAAAATTAAAACTGCAAATAAAATATCACAAATTTATATTAGTTGCACAATACAACTTGATGATTACTATTTTATTTACATTGCAATAAAGAGATAGTATCATAGGTTTTAAAATAACAGAGCAGCTCTAAAATGGATGAAGAGCAGTTCTTATTCATCGACCAAGGATTCTCCACACCCCTTGCCGCACACACCTGCACACACGTGCATACACGTGCACATTTAAAGCACGGGTTCGCTAGATATCAGTTTGGTTTCATATATTTACGATGATAAAAGGTGTAATAAAACGTCCATACGTTCAGTCTAAGTCTTGCGATGCCATTAGAATTTTGCCGATCAATCAATGTTGGGTAAACATGAAAACAAATCAATCCTTTATGTGATTAGTCCTATCAAACCTTAATTGAGAAAACTGAATTTTACTTCTTTGAAACATATTTTATTTCTATTTATATATACAGAAACGGGGTTGGGCCACAAGTTCTGCCAACATTAGATTCAGCCCCTATAGTTTAACAAATAACACGTACGGCAGTTGTAAACAAATAAACATAAATATGAAGGAGAAAAAGATAGAATTGTAAGAGAATGAGAGCAGAGAGAACAGAAAACATATAACAAACTTTAAAAATACTAAAATGTTTGTTTAACATAGTTAATTGAACGAGTTTCCATAAGAAGACGACCGTGTGATCCCGTGGTCAATTATAGATACACATTCGAGATTGACCGACTACAAAACATAATTATATATAATAACTTTGCATAAGTTTATTTGGTTATTTACCACATCTTACATGTACATATTGGAAAGCTTATCAAAGAGATATGGTAAATTAGGCGGTGCCGTATAATGACTTGAAATTTAACAGAAACAAAGGCAATTTATTATAAACATCATATTTAAAGATGCATCACCTATAATTTTATGTTCAGTAAATGATGTCATTTTTTATTAAATCACAAAGAGGAAGGTCCTATTCGAAGATAACAGTTGATTCCGTCCTGTGTAATTATCTTATTCATGAGAACTTTGTTAATACGCAGGTCGGCATGTTCCGTTTTATTCGTCAATGTTTTAGCATAACCCGATACTGGCCAATGAGTGACGTTATCGCGGGCCGAAATTTAGTATTTGGTCAAGAAAACTAAAGAAGTTTACTCTACAGAGACACATTACAATATATGTTATTGAACATAATATCCATAACATATAATTTTTTATATAAATGTTCAGTTTTACTGCTTAGATCGTAAAATAAATCATACGTTATATAGGTGATGCTCGGTCTTTAAGTAGCGAATGCTAGTGGAGACTGAGAGCCAAACAATGTAGATGGAGACCAAGAGCGAAACAATGTACATGGAGACTAAGAGCCAAACAATGTAGATGGAGACTGAGAGCCAAACAATGTAGATGGAGACCAAGAGCGAAACAATGTACATGGAGACTAAGAGCCAAACAATGTAGATGGAGACTAAGAGCCAAACAATGTAGATGGAGACTGAGAGCCAAACAATGTACATGGAGACTAAGAGCCAAACAATGTAGATGGAGACCAAGAGCCAAACAATGTAGATGGAGACTAAGAGCCAAACAATGTAGATGGAGACTAAGAGCCAAACAATGTAGATGGAGACTGAGAGTCAAACAATGTAGATAGAGACTGAGAGTCAAACAATGTAGATGGAGACCAAGAGCCAAACAATGTAGATGGAGACTGAGAGCCAAACAATGTCGATGGAGACCAAGAGCCAAACAATGTAGATGGAGACCAAGAGCCAAACAATGTAGATGGAGACTGAGAGCCAAACAATGTATATGGAGACCAAGAGCCAAACAATGTAGATGGAGACCGAGAGCCAAACAATGTAGATGGAGACCGAGAGCCAAACAATGTAGATGGAGACCGAGAGCCAAACAATGTAGATGGAGACCGAGAGCCAAACAATGTAGATGGAGACCGAGAGCCAAACAATGTAGATGGAGACCAAGAGCCAAACAATGTAGATGGAGACCAAGAGCCAAACAATGTATATGGAGACCAAGAGCCAAACAATGTAGATGGAGACCAAGAGCCAAACAATGTAGATGGAGACCAAGAGCCAAACAATGTAGATGGAGACCAAGAGCCAAACAATGTAGATGGAGACCAAGAGCCAAACAATGTATATGGAGACCAAGAGCCAAACAATGTATATGGAGACCAAGAGCCAAACAATGTAGATGGAGACCAAGAGCCAAACAATGTATATGGAGACCAAGAGCCAAACAATGTAGATGGAGACTGAGAGTCAAACATCGTAGATGGAGACCAAGAGCCAAACAATGTATATGGAGTCTGAAAGCCAAATAATATAGACGGAGACTGGGAGACAAACAATGTACATGGAGACTGAGAGCCAAAATTTGTAGATAGAGACTGAGAGCCATATAATGTAGCTGTAGACGGAGAGCCAAACAATGCAGATGGAGACTGAGAGTGGAACATTGTAGCTGGAGAATGAGAGCCAAACAATGTATCTGGTGACTGAGAGTCAAAGAATATAGATGAAGACTGATAGCTAAACTATGTAGATGTACACTGAGCACGTGGAACTGTTTGTCAATGTATAAGGCAATGTAGTGTTTACTTAGATATAGTTATTGTCTAAAGAAAATAACGGCATCAATATATTTTTGCGGTTAGCTTGTACAGCAAATAGTCTAGCTTTGAAATACTCACTAAATCTAGTGGGGTGTTGTTATCTTATAATTGCTACAATCGCCGGCCGTGGATGATTGAGCGCCTTTTACTGTCTCTCTCTATCTTTCAAATGTCTCATAAAGTAACTGCCTTTTCTTTTGTTTGAACAAATACGTTTGAGTCCATATCTACTGTGTAGTTCAAAGTTTGGTAACTGGTTATTCTAACACTCTAGCTTTTCTTATCCTGTTCTTATTTCAGTAGTTTTTAGTGCTAAATTATTTTTATTGCCTGAGAGCCAAACAATGTAGATGTAGACGAAAAGCCAAACAATGTAGATGGAGACCGAGAAATAAATAACAGTGAAACAAATCAATCAGTCGCATGTTAAGCAAAATGATAATAAATTGCTATATTAGGTTGATAACCGATATATTGTTTTGAATTGCACGACTATTTTTATTCACGGTGGCGCCCAAGTCAAGTGGTCGTGTCACTGGATTAGTATTTCAGGGTCCCGAGTTTGATCCTCGGTCATGGCACTGGAAAGTATTTCCCACCAGAAATTAGAACTGTGTAAATCATTTGGGCATTAGATCTATTTCTGTTGAAAATGCATAGATCTATAATATATAAGTGTCATAATTTCTTTGTACATATGAGAACATTTGACACATTTTCATAACTTCTGTCAAATTTGAATGACATTGAGTACTGCTTAATGATTCTTGGATACCGGACAAAGATTTCTGCGTATTACTACCGGGTACGGAATTTTCATCATACACACCCTCCCCGCGATCATCTGGCCCTGCTTTGACGTTGGAACAATTTATGACGTGACGTAATGAAACATATGACGTTGTATTTTTTTATTTGTTGTATATCGAGAGTCGTTAAGTTGAACATGTTCTCGAGTTTCTAATCGGTATTGTTCCGCTCTTGCGCTTGATGATATTTTAATTCTAGACCTTTCCACACAATGTCATAGGTCAAATCATCATCAATATACTCGATTTATTTGAATCTAATACTACTATAGATATAAAGCGACATGAAATAGATATAAAGCGACATAAAAATGTTTTCCCGCTGGAGATGAACAACGACCTCCGGAAAGAGAATCAAGCGCGAACAACTGCTCTATCGAGTAATATTAACATTAACCGAACAGCCCTCGATTTCTACTTTAATTCTACTTTTAACAAGGGAGCTCTGCGACGGATTGTTCAAATGTGCACCCCGCCACCCCCCACCCCCCACAATATTATCATTATTATTAATGTTTACAGTCATACAAGTATAGCAGTAAATTATATCATGTGTCTGTGTAATATGCTATAAATAATGTATGTTAATTTAATACAGTTAATATTTTCAATAAAAAAAGTCATAAAAATTTATATATTTTATTTTTTTTGTATTTTTCACCTTCGCTGCGGTTTGAACATACGACATTCTGAAAGACAGTTGAGTGACAGTTAAAGGCGTATGCCACTGCGCCACTTTGGAGCCTAATAATAATATAACAGTTCACACCTTTTAAAGTTGTTAGATCATGAAAGGGGCATCATTCTAGTTGACCGGAACTGGAATTAATTCATACGTTTGATATACGTTTTATGCTATGCAAATTGTTGTAACCGACTGAAAGGTTTTGCTGGTGAGTATAAAATACCTCGAAATGTGTACATAGCATCCATTTATATTTGGCGGTTTGCTAGTACAGCAGATAGCCTAGTTTTCAAATCCTCATAAATTTGAGGTGAACCCGTCTAGTGGGATGCCCTACAATTGCTACAATCGCCGGTCGTGGATGATTGAGCGCCCCTTTCACTGTCTTATCTCTATATTTCTAACACTGGTATTTTTACAGTATTTTCTGCTAAATTTTCTTTCTTTTTTTACTGAGAGTCAAACAATGTACATGGAACTCTGCGATCCAAACTATGTACATGTAGACTGAGAGCCAAATAATGCAGATGTAGATTGAGAGCCAAACTATGTACATGAAGATTAAGAGCCAAATAATATCGATGTAGACGGTGAGCCAAACAATGTAGATAGAGACTGAGAGCCAAACTATGTAGATGTAGACTGAGAGTCAAACAATGTAGAGGGAGACTGAGAGTCTAACAAAGCATATGAAGACTGAGAGCCAAACAATGTAGATGGAGACTGAGAGCCAAACTATGTAGATGGAAACTGAGAGCCAAACAATGTATATGGAGACGGAGAGCCAAACTATGTAGATGTAGCCTGAAAGCCAAACAATGTATATGGAGACGGAGAGCCAAACAATGTAGATGGAGACTGAGAGCCAAACAATATATATGGAGACGGAGAGCCAAACAATGTAGATGGAGACTGAGAGCCAAACAACGTATATGAAGACTGAGACCCAAACAATGTAGATGGAGACTCAGAGTCAAACATCGTAGATGGAGAATGAGAACAAAACAATATATATGATGACTGAGAGCCAAACAATGTACATGGAGACTGAGAGCCAAATAATGTAGATATAGACGAAGAGCCAAATAATGCAGATGGACACTTGGAGCCAAACAACATATACAGATAATGAGATAAAAAAATATACATGGAGACTGAGAGTCAAACTACGTAGATGGAGACAGAAAGCCGAACAATGTATATGCAGACTGAGAGACAAAAAATATAGACGGAGACTGAGAGACAAACAATGTACATGGTGACTGAGGGCCAAACTATATTGATGAAGACTGAGAGCCAAACAATGTAGCTGCAGAATGGGACCAAATATTGTACATGGAGATTGAGAGCCAAACTATATCGATGTAGACATATAGCCAAACAATGTAGATAGAGACTGAGAGCAAAACAATATAGACGGAGACTGAGAGACAAAAAATGTACATGGAACAATGTGATCTAAACTATGTAGAAGTAGACTGAGAGCCAAACAATGTCAATGGAGATTGAGAGCAAAACAATGTAGATGTAGACTGAGAGCCAAACTATGTACATGTAGATTGAGAGCCAAATAATATCGATGTAGACGGAGAGCCAAACAATGTAGATAGAGATTGAGTGCCAAACGATGTAGATGTAGACTGAGAGCGAAAGAATGTAGTGGGAGACTGAGAGCTAACAAAGTCTATGAAGACTGAGAGCCTAACAATGTAGATGGAGACTGAAAGTCAAACATCGTAGATGGCGACTAAGAGCTAAACAATGTATATGGAGCTTGAAAGCCAAATAATATAGACGGATCCTCGGTCATGGCACGGGAAAGTATTTCCCACATGTCGCATAAATCGGTGTTGTACACGGCACATGTGGGGTAAAATAACCAGGGCTATTTCTGGAGTGTATTCTGAATTTTGCACTATCCTCCAAAAATCTTATATGAAAATTACAGTCACCATAAATAACAATCACGAAGAACATAATGCGCACGCTTTGGGTTTGTACACTAACCGCTGGATTGGAAGTTCTTGGAACTACCTAAACTATTGCGCTCCCCATTATACTTGTAGCTATGGCCTAACTTACATGACGGTAGGAAGATTGTTGCGCCCAAGAAATTAAAACTATGTAAATCGGTTGTGCATTAGATCTATTTCTGTTGAAAAAGCATATATCTATATAATTGTCATAATTTCTTTGTACATATGAGAACATTTGACACATTTTGATAAGTTCTGTCAAAATTGAATGACATTGGGTACTGCTTGACGATTCTTGGATACCGGACAAAGATTTCCGCGTATTACTACCGGGTACGGAATTTTCATCATACACACCCTCCACGCGCTCATCTGGCCCGGCTTTGATGTTGGGACAATTTATGACGTGACGTATTGAAACATATGACGTTGTATTTTTTTATTTGACGTATATCGAGAGTCGTTAAGTTGAACGTGTTCTCGAGTTTCTAATCGGTATTGTTCTGCTCTTGCGCTTGATGATATTTTAATTCTAGACCTTTCCACACAATGTCATAGGTCAAATCATCATCAATATGCCTTATTCGATTTATTTGAATCTAATACTACTATAGATATAAAGCGACATAAAATAGATATAAAGCGACATAAAAATGTTTTCCCGCTGGAGATGAACAACGTCCTCCGGAAAGAGAATCAAGCGCGAACAACTGCTCTATCGAGTAATATTAACATCAACCGAACAGCCCTCGATTTCTACTTTAATTCTACTTTTAACAAGGGATCTCTGTGACGGATTGTTCAAATGTGCAGTCGCTTAGTGACGGCCAATCTCTCGCCGTTGAAGTCGTAGGTTCGAGCCTCAAGCGGTCCAAAAACTCTATTGGAGAAAGTATACGATTTACTTGCGGAAGGAAAATGGTTCTACTCAGATTTATCTTGAGTTCTTCGTCCACTAATGAAACTGGATATGCAATACATAATCTGCCATTTGTTGAAAATGACGTTAAGCACAATTCAGGACCTCGGTGTAGACTGAACTTAAATCAACATTGGAGTTTAATGTAAAATAACCCCCCCCCCCACCCCCCACAATATTTTCATTATTATAAATGTTTACAGTCAAACACGTATATCAGTAAATTATACCATGTGTCTGTGTAATATGCTATAAATAATGTATGTTAGTTTAATACAGTTAATATTTTCAATAAAAAAAGTCATAAAAATTTATATATTTTATTTTTTTGTATTTTTTTCACCTTCGCTGCGGTTTGAACATACGACATTCTGAAAGACAGTTGAGTGACAGTTGAAGGCGTATGCCACTGCGCCACTTTGGAGCCTAATAATAATATAACAGTTAACACCTTTTAAAGTTGTTAGATCATGGAAGGGGCGTCATTCTAGTTGACCGGAACTGGAATTAATTCATACGTTTGATATACGTTTTATGCTATGCAAATTGTTGTAACCGACTGAAAGGTTATGCTGGTGAGTATAAAATACCTCGAAATGTGTGCATAGTAACCATTTATATTTGGCGGTTTGCTAGTACAGCAGATAGCCTAGTTTTCAAATCCTCATAAATTTGAGGTGAACCCATCTAGTGGGATGTGGTTGCCCTACAATTGCTACAATCGCCGGTCGTGGATGATTGAGCGCCCCTTTCACTGTCTTATCTCTATATTTCTAATAAAGTAACCTCCTTTTCTTGTGTTTGAAGAAACCGGTTTGATTCCGTATTTTGGTAACAGGTTATTCTAACACTGGTATTTTTACAGTATTTTCTGCTAAATTTTCTTTATTTATTTACTGAGAGTCAAACAATGTACATGGAACTCTGAGATCCAAACTATGTAGATGTAGACTGAGAGCCAAATAATGTAGATGTAGACTGAGAGCTAAACAATGTAGATGTAGAATGAGAGCCAAATTATGGACATGGAGATTGAGAGCCAAATAATATTGATGTAGACTGAGAGCCAAGCAATGTAGATAGATACTGAGAGCCAAACTATGTAGATGTAGACTGAGAGTCAAACAATGTAGAGGGAGACTGAGAGTCTAACAAAGTATATGAAGACTGAGAGCCAAACAATGTAGATGGAGACTGTAGCCAGAAAGCCAAACAATGTAGATGGAGACTGAGAGCCAAACAATGTAAATGGAGACGGAGAGCCAAACAATGTAGATGGAGACTGAGAGCCAAACAACGTATATGAAGACTGAGATCCAAACAATGTTGATGGAGACTCAGAGTCAAACATCGTAGATGGAGAATGAGAGCAAAACAATATATATGAAGACTGAGAGCCAAATATTATAGACGAAGACTGAGAAACAAACAATGTACATGGAGACTGAGAGCCAAATAATGTAGATATAGACGAAGAGCCAAATAATGCAGATGGACACTTGGAGCCAAACAACGTATACAGATAATGAGATCAAAAAATGTACATGGAGACTGAGAGTCAAACTACGTAGATGGAGACAGAAAGCCGAACAATGTATATGCAGACTGAGAGACAAAAAATATAGACGGAGACTGAGAGTCAAACAATGTACATGGTGACTGAGGGCCAAACTATATTGATGAAGACTGAGAGCCAAACAATGTAGCTGCAGAATGGGACCAAATATTGTACATGGAGATTGAGAGCCAAACTATATCGATGTAGACATATAGCCAAACAATGTAGATAGAGACTGAGAGCAAAACAATATAGACGGAGACTGAGAGACAAAAAATGTACATGGAACACTGTGATCCAAATTATGTAGATGAAGACTGAGAGCCAAACAATGTCAATGGAGATTGAGAGCCAAACAATGTAGATGTAGACTGAGAGCCAAACTATGTACATGTAGATTGAGAGCCAAATAATATCGATGTAGACGGAGAACCAACCAATGTAGATAGAGACTGAGTGCCAAACGATGTAGATGTAGACTGAGAGCGAAAGAATGTAGTGGGAGACTGAGAGCTAACAAAGTCTATGAAGACTGAGAGCCTAACAATGTAGATGGAGACTGAAAGTCAAACATCGTAGATGGCGACTAAGAGCCAAACAATGTATATGGAGCCTGAAAGCCAAATAATATAAACGGATCCTCGGTCATGGCACGGGAAAGTATTTCCCACATGTCGCATAAATCGGTGTTGTACACGGCACATGTGGGGTAAAATAACCAGGGATACTTCTGGAGTGTATTCTGAATTTTGCACTATCCTCCAAAAATCTTATATGAAAATTACAGTCACCATAAATAACAATCACGAAGAACATAATGCGCACGCTTTGGGTTTGTACACTAACCGCTGGATTGGAAGTTCTGGGAACTACCTAAACTATTGCGCTCCCCATTATACTTGTAGCTAAGGCTTAACTTACATGACGGTAGGAAGATTGTTGCGCCCAAGAAATTAGAACTATGTAAATCGGTTGTGCATTAGATCTATTTCTGTTGAAAAAGCATATATCTATATAATTGTCATAATTTCTTTGTACATATGAGAACATTTGACACATTTTCATAAGTTCTGTCAAATTTGAATGACATTGGGTACTGCTTGACGATTCTTGGATACCGGACAAAGATTTTCGCGTATTACTACCGGGTACGGAATTTTCAGCATACACACCCTCCACGCGCTCATCTGGCCCGGCTTTGATGTTGGGACAATTTATGACGTGACGTATTGAAACATATGACGTTTTATTTTTATTTGACGTATATCGAGAGTCGTTAAGTTGAACGTGTTCTCGAGTTTCTAATCGGTATTGTTCTGCTCTTGCGCTTGATGATATTTTAATTCTAGACCTTTCCACACAATGTCATAGGTCAAATCATCATCAATATGCCTTACTCGATTTATTTGAATCTAATACTACTATAGATATAAAGCGACATAAAATAGATATAAAGCGACATAAAAATGTTTTCCCACTGGAGATGAACAACGACCTCCGGAAAGAGAATCAAGCGCGAACAACTGCTCTATCGAGTAATATTAACATCAACCGAACAGCCCTCGATTTCTACTCTAATTCTACTTTTAACAAAGGATCTATGCGACAAATTGTACAAATGTGAAGTCGACTAGTGACGGCCTATCTCTCGCCGTTGAAGCCGTAGGTTCGAGCCTCAAGCGGTCCAAAAACTCCATGGGAGAAAGTATACGATTTACTTGCGGAAGGAAAATGGTTCTACTCAGATTCATCTTGAGTTCTTCGTACACTAATAAAACTGGATATGCAATACATAATCTGCCATTTGTTGAAAATGACGTTAAGCACAATTCAGGACCTCGGTGTAGACTGAACTTAAATCAACATTGGAGTTTAATGTAAAATAACCCCCCCCCCCCCCCCCCCCACAATATTATCATTATTATTAATGTTTACTGTCATACACGTATATCAGTAAATTATATCATGTGTCTGTGTAATATGCTATAAATAATGTATGTTAGTTTAATACAGTTAATATTTTCAATAAAAAAGTCATAAAAATTTATATATTTTATTTTTTTGTATTTTTTTCACCTTCGCTGCGGTTTGAACATACGACATTCTGAAAGACAGTTGAGTGACAGTTGAAGGCGTATGCCACTGCGCCACTTTGGAGCCTAATAATAATATAACAGTTAACACCTTTTAAAGTTGTTAGATCATGGAAGGGGCGTCATTCTAGTTGACCGGAACTGGAATTAATTCATACGTTTGATATACGTTTTATGCTATGCAAATTGTTGTAACCGACTGAAAGGTTATGCTGGTGAGTATAAAATACCTCGAAATGTGTACATAGTAACCATTTATATTTGGCAGTTTACTAGTACAGCAGATAGCCTAGTTTTTAAATCCTTATAAATTTGAGGTGAACCCATCGAGTGGGATGTGGTTGTCCTACAATTGCTACAATCGCCGGTCGTGGATGATTGAGCGCCCCTTTCACTGTCTTATCTCTATATTTCTTATATCTAATAAAGTAACCTCCTTTTCTTGTGTTTGAAGAAACCGGTTTGATTCCATATTTTGGTAACAGGTTATTCTAATACTGGTATTTTTACAGTATTTTCTGCTAAATTTTCTTTTTTTAGTTATTGAGAGTCAAACAATGTAGATGCAGACTGGGAGCCAAGCAATTTAGACAGACTGAGAGTCAAACAATGTAGATAGATACTTAGAGCCAAGCAATATATACGTAGACTGAGAGACAAACAATGTACATGGAACACTGAGATCCAAACTATGTAGATGTAGACTGAGAGCCAAATAATGTAGATGTAGATTGAAAGCCAAACAGTGTAGATGGAGACTGGGAACCAAACTATGTACATGGAGATTGAAACCAAAATAAAATCGATGTAGACGGAGTGCCAAACAATTAACATAGAGTCTGAGAGCCAAACTATGTAGATGTAGCCTGAAAGCCAAACAATGTAGATGGAGACTGAGAGACAAACAATGTATATGGAGACTGAGAGCCAAACAATGTAGATGGAGACGGAGAGCCAAACAATGTAGATGGAGACGGAGAGCCAAACAACGTATATGAAGACTGAGAGCCAAACAATGTAGATGGAGACTCAGAGTCAAACAATGTAGATGGAGACTGAGAGCCAAACAATGTAGATGGAGACGGAGAGCCAAACAACGTATATGAAGACTGAGAGCCAAACAATGTAGATGGAGACTCAGAGTCAAACAATGTAGATGGAGAATGAGAGCAAAACAATATATATGGAGACTGAGAGCCAAATATTATAGACGAAGACCGAGAAACAAACAATGTACATGGAGACTAAGAGCCAAATACTGTAGATATAGACGAAGAGTCAAATAATGCAGATGGACACTGGGAGCCAAACGACGTATACAGATACTGAGAGCAAAAAATGTAGATGGAGACTGAATGTCAAACTACGTAGATGGAGACAGAAAGCCGAACAATGTATATGCAGACTGAGAGCCAAAAAATATAGACGGAGACTGAAAGACACACAATATACATGGTGACTGAGGGCCAAACTATATTGATGTAGACTGAGAGCCAAACAATGTAGCTGCAGAATGGGACCAAATATTGTACATGGAGATTTAGAGCCAAATAATATCGATTTAGACGGAGAGCCAAACAATGTAGATAGAGACTGAGAGCCAAACTATGTAGATGTCGACTGAGAGCCAAACAATGTAGTGGGAGACTGAGAGCCTAACAAAAAAAAATGAAGACTGAGAGCCTAATAATGTAGATTGAGACTGAGAGTCAAACATCGTAGATGGAGACCAAGAGCCAAACAATGTATATTGAGACTGAAAGCCAAATAATATAAACGGAGACTGGGAGACAAACAATGTACATGGAGAGACTGAGAGCCAAAATGTGTAGATAGAGACTGAGAGCCATATAATGTAGCTGTAGACGGAGAGCCAAACAATGCAGATTGAGACTGAGAGTGAAACAATGTAGATCACGGTTGATGGGCCTATTTCATCGAACCCATCATCGAATTCTATTTTTTATTCTTCGAATATTCAGCTAACGGTTTGGTTTTTTCCAATTTCAATCAATTTGCATTATTTCTCGCTAACAAATAATCAATAATGGACGATCACTGAGTTACAGCAACACTTAAGCTGGGCATCGATAGGCCGAGTTCGTTGGTTAACCATAGAAACAGTTATTATACTTTTTAGCGTCTAAATCTCAATAGCGTAAAAATGCACGTTACCACCTTAAAATTAATTGTACGTGATATGACTAAACGATCATGCTTAATAAAACAAAAGTAAATCAAATGTACATAAACGATTATAGCAGAAATAAATTTCCTTTTTCGTTTTTCGAAAGATATTTAAGTATAACACTTCAATAAAGCCATAATAGATTAATTGCTAGATTATCATTCTCGCCTCCCCCCTAATTCTATGCCGACCCGATCCTTTTTGTTTTCATAAAAAATGTTTTTATTTGTTTTAAAACAACAATAAAAACCAATAACAGCAACAATAAATAAATAAAAAATAATTGGAAAATAACAATAAGGTCCCACCGCCCCCTTTTTAAGAAAAAAAATGGATGATGATCTAGCATGATTTATTATGGTCTTATAAAGGCTAAAATGTTATTGTCAAATATTAACCCTTTACTCCATAGATACGCGTTTTCCCGCACCAATCACAGAAGGCCTTTGAAAACAGTGCAGGAAGAGTTCAGACTGCTCGTAACAAGCAATCTAAACACTTCCTGCACTGTTTTCCACTCTGTCAGTTAATATAAACATAATTCATCGAATAATTCAAAAGCCTTCTATATTAGAGGTGTCCAAAGGGTCTATGTTAGAGGTGTCCAAAGGGTCTATATGAAGAAAAGGGTTAACCTTACTTCAATCTGTCAACGTTTACGTGTGAATATTTATTTAAAATGCCCACAGTTTTTGCTGAATGGATGTAAAGTGCCATTTTCAACACATTACAGGTTGTACATGATAACCAATTTCATTGGTGGAGGAAGATCTGAGAATAAATCTGAGTATATATAAATCGCCCTTCTACAAATAATTGGCAAACTATCTTGAACCGAGCTTGACTCGAACCCAGGACCTTAGCATCTGAGACTGCAAATTAAATGTCACAAAAACAATTTTTTTAACGAATTACATTTTATATGCCAGTACAGGACCGTGTCTTTGACCAATTTTGTCAAATGAAGTATATCACGATTTTTTTTAAAAATTTTAAAATTTGCAAAAATCATATTTTTCCAATATGTAATGGGTATATTTACTCACTGAACCCGTATTGTAATACCAGTATCCAATAAAGGGAATTTATCAGGATTTTTCAACTTTTTAAAATTGGCTTCAACACTGACCTCGTATTGCCAAAAGGATATATATATTAAAATGTCAAAATAAAATATTAAAAAGGGATTTCCTAACTTGGGCTATGCCTAGGTTAGACTAAAATACATTTTCCGCTTAAAAGTGCAACATATTTTGTGTAGTTTTAAATGACCTACACGCTTATATTTTGATTCCAATATGATCCGCTTAAAAGTGCAACATATTTTGTGTAGTTTTAAATGACCTACACGCTTATATTTTGATTCCAATATGATCCGTTATACAGGTTTACACATAATACAATTTATTTCATCTTAGAAAGAGACCGAATGACGATGTGAAGGTAATTAAGTGCTGTCTATATTTAGAATGGCGATTTCCTTTCAAGTTTTGCACTCCAATTTAGA
This sequence comes from Panopea generosa, assembly GCA_029582155.1. Classification (NCBI taxonomy): domain Eukaryota; kingdom Metazoa; phylum Mollusca; class Bivalvia; order Adapedonta; family Hiatellidae; genus Panopea; species Panopea generosa. The sequence continues at coordinate 17,891,280 of CM055896.1, read as the reverse complement.
TATCGATTATGTCACGTTTTGGTGAATTTAAAATAGATTGATTTTTTTTATTAATGATTATGAGATGCTTGTTTTCTATTTTTAATTTCTTTTTCCTGAGAAATATATAGCGCCTCCCTTATATAATCCGTTTAAACATGCCAAAATAGTATAATAATAAGGGATCTGCTAACTTGACCTACGAACCAAGGTTTAACTAAAAATAATTTTCTCTTTAAAATCGCAACATATTTTGTGACGTACCAATTGAGGGACGTGCTTTCATTTGGTTTCGATTTATTACGTCATATCGGTTACATATTGTTAAATTTATAGTCTTGATGACAAAGTGAAGGTCGTCAGGCTGTATGTGCGTGATATCTATTTTTAGAATAGGGATAAGGTTTCAATAAAATATCTTTTTTGTCACATTTCGACGGATTTGAAATACCAGACCAGTCGTTATTCATTTAAATGATAATGAGATGCTTTTAGTAATTTTAAAAATTGAATTTTATTTTTAGACGCATCTACAGTTAGTTTTCCTGACACACACGCCATATATATATAGTTTTGTTTACAAATAAAATCATAACGTAAACAACATAGCTGATGTATGGTGTTTAGCCTCGCTTTCAACAATTCTTCAGTTATATATCGCGACTGTGTCTACTTGAAATATAATTCTGAACGCTGGCACACCGGGGTATCATGCCGCAGACACATGATATGATACCCAAACCTGTCACATTATATAATGAGCAAAAAAGAAACGTCCCTCCTTATTTGAGTAACATTTTCCAAAACGCTAAATTGGTAATAGTAAAGTTTGTCCATTTGTGGATTAATATTATTTCACCAAATCTGGCTAGCACGAACATGTTCATAGTGATACCATGGGGAAGTAACCCAAAAGCAATTGCATTTGGCAAATTTCTCGATTCCCGCTGCAACACCTGAGTCAAATCACAAAGAGTATCATTTTGGTGGTTCGCTCTCACTTTATGACCCAGTATTTCAATTTTGGTAAGGATCAGGGGAAACTACCAGCCATGTCAAAACATTGATCTGTGCCAAGTATTGCCTGCCATTCTCCAGTTCAGATGACGTCGCACCCATAAAAACATGGCAGCACGGTAACGTCGGGTCATTATTTGACCAGTTTATGGGAGCCGTCGTACTTTGATAGGTTAGAAGTCACGACGGAAATGGTAACGAATAGTCCGTGCTGAGACATCATGCCGCCCAGCAGCTAAGGTAGCTGACAACCGACGCTGACGTAAGTACGTCAACGTGAGTAACGTTCGGTTCCGGTCTTTGTCTCTCGACGTTTACCAGGTCGCTGCAGACCGTGAACAGTCAAGGTATGTCAATAACGTGCCTCAAGTCGCTCAATCATTTTGAGACAGCACCCGAACTGACATACAACCGCCATGACCGTTACCCTACCCACTAGCATCCCAATTGCGTCCGTTTTCAGCAATCGGTGGCATGTTGAAACTGTGAAAAACTAAAAAGGAAATAGTTTTAAAATTGGCCTCTATTACATGAATACTGAAAAACATGCCAGTCGCATCTATAGCGTGCATGTGGAAAAAGTGGAAATGAATGTTCTTGGCACTAAGCGCTATGTACATGGTGTACACTGGATCTTATTCTCAACATCGCCAGGTAAAAAATACAAGTACATTGGACTTATTACATCAGTTATAAAAGAGGGGACGTTTCATTTTTTTGCTGAGTACATTAATACCGGGCCGACCAGACCTAGAACTATCCTCTAATTTCTGAGAACCTATCGACGAAACTTCTAGTACCATTTTTCAAGTATTTTGTATAACCCGACCGCGGATCAAACCCACGGTCCTCCGCATGCGAAGCGGACGCTCTACCACTAGACTGCCGCTGCGATACTAAACTACATAGAGCTAAAACAACATTAGAGCAGATCCGAATGCGTTTTTATCGCGCTTAAAATAGAATCATAAATCTTATTACACCCTCAATTCTAAATATAACTGTGCCAGTCAGCATCTTTATTTCATGAGTAAATCAAATGTGAGCGATAAATAGAATCAGTGTTCACACATGCAATTGCACCATCAATTCATAATATAAAAAATATGTCAGCCTTTAATTGTCTTGAAAAATAAAATTATTTTTATATAGATAAAAGCATCTCATTATAATTAATAAATACAATCCGAATGGTTTCATGTGTCAAATCCACAAGAACGTGGCAAAGTCGGTACTTACATTAAAGTGGTAAACTTGAAACGAAACCCCCCTTTTAAAAATAGTCGGCATTTAAATAATGCTTGACGACCTTCACAGCGTCACCTGGACTCTTTCTAAGATTAAACAATTTTTACTTCGTGTAAACCTGTATATAAAAAATGAAATTGCAATAAAATAATAACCAAGTGAAGTCACAAAATATGTTGCAATTTTAAGCGGAAAATCTATTTTAGTTTAACCTAGTCGCGTAGCCAAAGTTAGGTAATCCCTTTTCAATATATTATTTTGGTATGTTTTATTAGATATCCTGTAGCGATACGGGGTGAGTGAATATTATATATAACCTACCAGTTAATGTGCATTTTCATGTGGAGATATATTGCTGCTATGAACAAAACTACTTAAAAAAATATATGGAATATGTTTTTGCTTGTAAATCCCAAACCTTATTTTATATAGAATAAAGAACAAAACTCAACTGTGTAGTGAGACCTATAAGCGGCGAGATGTTAGTAACCCTGGGACGGCAAAGTAAATGTCTAAAACATCGTCTTCGTTTATTCGTTGTGTCTAAATTAACAATTTAGATAAGTCTGATATTGGTTGGCTCTATCTTATCAAATCCAATTAGAAAATAGAAACTTGCCAAAACGGCAATAAAGAATTGATTAATTGAATTAGTTGCCAAAGCAAGCTTCAAAGTGAGATGTTTACAGCTAATATATGCGGGGTAAAACTCATTTAAATAGTGTTTTTGCTAGTTTTTTTAATCAATAGGCGATGTAAATGGCACGTGAAAGCATACATATGTGTGAACATTTTATGAGATATGTGACAGTTTCTTATTTATTTCATTACATTTCAAATGATTTATGTTTAAGAAAAAATCTCTTTAATAGCTATCGTTTGGAACTAACATCACCTGCGTATTAAGTTATTTGAAAGTATCTGTGGTAAGGAAGGTTGTTATATGGAAATAGCTTTTAAATAACTTTGATTGATTGATTTATTGAATATTTAGCGTAATTTTTATGCCATCGGGGGTAACAGACGATCAGTTAATATAATTACTGTTTCACGGGATCCTGACAGGTTAACCAGTACTCGAGCACACCCCATCTCCGCAAGTAACTGATAACTTTCCTACTTGAATCGGCGGTGAGAGAAGAATGATAATGAGACTCAATGTCGTATATCAACCATCACAAAGATTGTAGCCGGGTGGGGATTCACGAACTCACGACCCCTGGAGTGATAGTCAGACGCGCTAACGACTGAGCTAATCGGGACCGGCTAACTTTGATTGAAATTCAAATGGAGATAATGAAAGCACACCCAAAGTATATATATATACATATATCATGTGTTTAAGTGTACAATTAAAGTTACTGATAGGGATGTATACACAATTTATGTAATAACAATACCAGCAGCAACGATGACAACACCTTTGTAAGCTCGATGCCAATTAGTATGCACTATTGTATCATCTGCTGGTATCTTTATCCGCATCCGATAGGTGTCATTTTACGCTTTATCTATATAAATACAGAAAACGGAAGTAAGATGTTAAAGTAAAACTTTACAGTTGTTGTTGTATGGTGTTTAATATCATTTTCAACAATGTTTTAGTTATCATGTCGGTGTCTATACTTCACTTGAAAAGTATTCGGAACGCTGCCACACTGTAGTATCATGCCGCAGACACATAGTATGAGACCTCACCCAGTAAACTCATACTGACACCGGGCCGACCAGACCAAGAAGTACTCTCTGAGCACCAAGCAATGAGCCTTCTAGTACCATTTTTCAAGTCTTTGCCATGACTTGACCGGTGATCGAACCCACGAGCTTCCGCATGCGAAGCGGACGCAATACCCCTAGACCACCGCTGCGGTATAATTCGTCAAGGAATACATATACTGCCAGAAAAGTAGGCGTCTGTATGACTGGAAGAGTTGTGTGTGTAGTTTATTAACACCATAAGGTTTGTGGATAAATGCACTGCCAATCAAAACGTAATTGCATTCTCTTTTTTTTATTTCGAACACTTGTTAACGAAATCCATCGGATGCCGGATACCCCCGAGTGACAATTCCGATACTCTACGGTGATTGGCGGAGAGTATTGGGAACAGATTACCCGTGGGTATGAAATCCTAAGAGTATCAAGCACTAATCAATTACAGGCTTACCCAGCAGCACGCCTGTAACCAAGGTATTGGTGACGAATTCCACTATTCACTTGTATGTAATGGACTAACTTATGCTCGCAAAACATTATTAAAACAAAAGTACTACATACGACCAAATATACTTAAATTTAATAGCATAACGAACGTATCAGATAAAGCCTAGTATAAAAAAATGATATGAATTTATCAAACTGATATTCAGTCAGTTTAAATAACTATTTTTCACAAAGTAAGTATATGCGTGTATGTGTATGCATATGTATAGTAAATGTACATATGTGTGTGCGTATGTGAGTAGGATTTAAGTACATTGCGTGATTTACATGACATAGAATTCTCCCACCAAATGTCGCAGAAATATAGAATTATACAAATATGAATGATACATTGCTTAAAAATTAAATACTGTTACTAACCAACTTGTATGAACCTTAACATATTTTCAAGTATGTATGACCTCATGATTTCATGTTTTAGGACACCACTATTATCTCCCTTGAGTACTCCGGACTAGATGAAGGAGGTAGAAATAAAACTTTAGTTATGTTCTTCAGGGCTTTGTATTGCAGTGATTTATTTTTTGCTAGCATGAGTTAAATGGTCAGTTTTTTTATAAATCACCACTTAAATTTGATACTGATACCAGCTTTCTGGACAATTCTGTGTCATTTCAGAATTGTTGGTTCGAACCATATCGTGGGCGAATAGTTCTCATATTATTGCTCTGGAAATTGATAGGTCTCACAAAAGCATTGAATTTAAAAACACCCAACCTGGTCAAAGCGTGCTTTTTTCATTTATAATTGCATATCTTGAACCAGTAAAGAATTTGAGCCCAGACACATGCTGCAGATTTTATTTTGTCGCTGTGTTTTGGACATAAATGTTACAATGGAGCCCTATGGGAAATGTAATAGTGATGTGAGACGTTTAAGTGAATAAAATATATTGTATTGTATTGTATTGTATTGTATTGTATTGTATTGTATTGTATTGTATTGTATTGTATTGTATTGTATTGTATTGTATTGTATTGGAAGTAAATGCTACAATGGAGCCATATGTGAAATATAATAGTGGTAAGAGACGTTTGAGTGAATAAATGTATTGTATTGTATTGTATTGTATTGTATTGTATTGTATTGTATTGCATTGCATTGCATTGCATTGCATTGCATTGCATTGCATTGAATTGCATTGAATTGTATTGTATTGCTCTTTTTCAAAAGAAAATAATCAATATCCATGGTATTATTATAACGAAAAGGTGATGATATATCATTTACATCTTTCAAAATAATGCACTAGTGCATAAGCATATGTAAAACAAATTTATGATATGATAACTAATTATATGCTGATGTTGCTTTAAGCATGCCAGCGAATGGCATATTTCAGATTTCGCAATTAACATATAATGCATTTATTATGACACTGTTAATGTTTATAGTTTCACTTACCAATTACCTCCGCTTAGGGGCGGTGGCAGGATTCTAACGTCCATGAAATTAAACTGCGTAAATCGGTTGGACATTGTTTTTGTTGAAAAGGCTATGAATGGTCACATTTCCCTGTACATATGAGAACATTGGAACAATTTCAGGAGTTCTGCCAAGTTTGGATGCCATTGTGTACTGTTGGATGAAGATATAAAAGTTTGAAAATGCATAATGCTCAGTACACTGCAACAAAGTGTCAAATACGAAGATGTGTCATCAAACTTCTGCATGTTAGGACCAGCAGTGGACTATCTATGGAAAAAACCAACATTTGTAAAACCATTGGAATGTATTAAGTGTTCCAGAAATGCATTCATCTATGTGTAGAAGAGTACAAAATTAATTGTTGTATGTGACGTTTAGTATTCCAGAAGTGCATTCAACTATGTGTAGAAGAGTACAACATTAATTGTTGTGTGAGACGTTCAGTATTCCAGGAGTGCATCCATCTATATGCAGAACAGTACAAAATTAATTGTTGTGTGAGACGTGTCTGTTTTTTTATTAACCATATCGCCCACAAAGTACAGTCGAACTACTTTAGATAGTTTAATATCATAATCACAATTTATGATCTGTGAACTTGGATATTTTTATTCATATTTTAATACTAATGTGACACCATTAGTAGAACGAAAATGTGTAAAAGTTAAAATAATCAGAAGAATGACAGATATTATCGAGTGAAAGTTGCAAATACAGTTATACGTTTGCAATTAAGAGGCCACAACATGCACTGCGAATCCTAACTTGCGTCACAACAACGCCGACTAAGCACGTGCAAAGTTTCATCATACTTCTGAAAAACATGAAAGAACAAAGGCTTATTATAATGACTGAATATGCGCTCTTGAATTTACGCTTCGTGACAATTAAAGACATCCGAGAAATTTTGTAATGGAATAAGGATGGGTTGCCTTATAACCTTTTATTTTATAATGCAGACTTCTAAAATACAGATATTATTTGTTTGTTTTTTTTTTTATCAATTTGCGTTAAAAATATTTGAATTAATATCGGTACCAAGAACTTTTCTGTTTTCAAGTTGTTTGAGTTACTCAAATCACAGAATAAAACTATATTACGTAACATTTCAAGATATATTAGTGATGATTGATATACGACATTGTGTCTCATTATCATTCGTCTCTCACCGCTGATTCAAGTAGGAAAGTTATCAGTTACTTGCGGAGGGTGTGCTCGAGTACTGGTTTATCCCAGGAAACAATGGTTACGTTAACTGATCGTCTATTAGCCCTCGATGGCATAAAAATGACGCTAAATATTCAATCAGTCAATCAATCAATCAATATTAAAGCAGCACTGGAAATTAGAAATAAAGTGGTTATTGTTTGAGAATAGTGTTTATCCTCGTTTCATTGATTAACCTTTATTAAAGATCATAAGCAATGGAATTATGTTAAGTTATTCTGTTGCGTTTAGTATTTCAATAATATCATTTTGAATATAAGCATCTGTTTCCAAAATCATATATACAACAGAAATGTGTTTAATCGTTATCAAAATCCATACTTCATGTACCGCACAGAATTACCTCCCTCGATTTTGTTAATGCTCTCAACTATAAGATGTATTACTGTAGTCACGCTACTGTAAAAATCCACAATATTTGTTAAGTGACTATACTTTTACGCTGATTGTATAATTTGTGATAATGTCCGAGTATTCATAAAATATTTGTCCTGTCCTGTCCCCTATCCTGCCCCCTGTCCTATCCTGTCCTGTCCAGTCCTGCTGTCCTGTCCTGTCCTGTCCTGTTCTATCATGGTTCTTCCTGTTGATTAGATATACATCATGGCCCTCTCTGTTTCCATCTACATTGTTTGTCTCTCAGTATCCATCTACATTTTTTTGTATCTCAGTATCCATCTACATTGTTTGTATCTCAGTATCCATCTGCATAGTTTGGCTCTCTGTCTTCATTTACATTGTTTGGCTCTCAGTCTCCATCTAAATTGTTTGGCTCTCTGTCTCCATCTACATTGTTTGGCTCTCTGTCTTCATTTACATTGTTTGGCTCTCAGTCTCCATCTAAATTGTTTGGCTCTCTGTCTCCATCTACATTGTTTGGCTCTCAGTTTCCATCTACATTGTTTGACTCTCAGTTTTCATCTACATTGGTTGGCTCTCAGTCTCCATCTACATTGTTTGACTCTCTGTCTCCATCTACATTGTTTGACTCTCAGTTTCAATCTACATTTGTTGGCTCTCAGTCTACATCTCCATAGTTTGACTCTCTGTCTCCGTCTATATAGTTTGGCTCTTAGTCTCCATCTACGTTGTTTGGCTCTCAGTCTACATCTACAATGTTTGACTCTCAGTCTCCATCTACATTGTTTGACTCTCAGTTTCCATCTATATTGTTTGACTCTTAGTCTCCATCTACATTGTTTGGCTCTCAGTCTACATCTACAATGTTTGACTCTCAGTCTCAATCTATATTGTTTGGCTCTCAGTCTCCATCTACATTGGTTGGCTCTCAGTCTCCATCTACATTGTTTGGCTCTCAGTCTCCATCTACATTGTTTGGCTCTCAGTCTCCATCTACATTGGTTGGCTCTCAGTCTCCATCTACATTGTTTGGCTCTCAGTCTCCATCTACATTGGTTGGCTCTCAGTCTCCATCTACATTGTTTGGCTCTCAGTCTCCATCTACATTGGTTGGCTCTCAGTCTACATCTCCATAGTTTGACTCTCAGTCTACATCTACAATGTTTGACTCTCAGTCTCCATCTACATTGTTTGACTCTTAGTCTCCATCTACATTGTTTGGCTCTCAGTCTACATCTACAATGTTTGACTCTCAGTCTCCATCTACATTGTTTGACTCTCAGTTTCCATCTATATAGTTTGGCTCTCAGTCTCCATCTACATTGTTTGGCTCTCAGTCTCCATCTACATTGGTTGGCTCTCAGTCTACATCTCCATAGTTTGACTCTCAGTCTACATCTACAATGTTTGACTCTCAGTCTCCATCTACATTGTTTGACTCTTAGTCTCCATCTACATTGTTTGGCTCTCAGTCTACATCTACAATGTTTGACTCTCAGTCTCCATCTACATTGTTTGACTCTCAGTTTCCATCTATATAGTTTGGCTCTCAGTCTCCATCTACGTTGTTTGACTCTCAGTTTCCATCTACATTGTTTGGCTCTCAGTCTACACCTCCATAGTTTGACTCTCTGTTTCCACCTACAATGTTTGTCTCTCAGTCTCCAACTATATAGTTTGGCTCTAAGTATCCATCTTTATTGTATTACTCTCAGTCACCATCAACTTTGTTTGACTCTCAGTCTCCGTCTTCTTTGTTTGGCTCTCAGTATCAATCTGCATTGTTAGGCTGTCAGTCTACATCTACATTGTTTGACATTCAGTCTTTGTCTACATTGTTTGTCTCTCATTCTCCATCTATTTTGTTTGTCTCTCAGTCTACATCTATATAATTTGGCTCTCTGTTTCCATCTATATTGTTTGATTCTTAGTTTCCATCTACATTGTTTGGCTTTCTGTTTCCATCTACGTAGTTTAACACTCAGTCTCCATCTACATTGGTTGGCTCTCAGTCAACAGCTCCATAGTTTGACTCTCTGTCTCCACCTACATTGTTTGACTCTCATCCTTCATCTATCATGATAGTTTGGCTCTTAGTATCCATCTTTATTGATTTACTCTCAGTCTCCATCAACTTTGTTTCGTCTTCTTTGTTTGGCTCTCAGTATCAATCTGCATTGTTAGGCTTTCAGTCTACATCTACATTGTTTGACATTCAGTCTCCATCTACATTGTTTGTCTCTCATTCTCCATCTATTTTGTTTGTCTCTCAGTCTACATCTACATAATTTGGCTCTCTGTTTCCATCTATATTGAGACCGCAGCGTGGTCTAGTGATAGAGCGTCCGCCTCGCATGCGGAAGGTCGTGGGTTCGATCCCCGACCGGGTCATACCAAAGAATTTAAAAATGGTACTAGAAGCTTCCTCGCTTGGCGCTCAGCATTAAGAGGACAGTTCTAGGTCTGGTTGGCCCGGTGTCAGTATAATGTGACTGCGTGGGGTCTGCGGCATGATACTCCAGTGTGACAGCGCTCAGAATACTGTCTCAAGTAGACACCGTCGCGATATGACTTAAAATTGTTGAAAGCGACGCTAAACACCATACAACAACAAATCCATCTATATTGTTTGGTTCTTAGTTTTTATCTACATTGTTTGGCTTTCTGTTTCCATCTACGAGTTTAACACTCAGTCTACATCAGCATTGTTTGTCTCTCAGTATCAATCTACATTGTTTGGCTACCAGTCCTGATTTTCATTTTTTGCTAGCTGTCTCCATCTACGTTGTTTGGCTCTCAGTTTCCATCTACATTGTTTGTCTCCCAGTATCCATGTGCATTGTTTGGCTGTTATTCTACATCTGCATTATTTGGCTGTCAGTCTACTTCTGCACTGTTTGGCTCTCAGTATCCATCTGCATTGTTAGGATGTCTCTTTATGGCTCTCAGGCTATATGTGCATGGTTTGGCTCTCAACCTCCATCTGCCTTGTTTGGCTCTCAGTCTACATCTGCATAGTTTGGCTTTCAGTCTCCATGTTTTGACTCTCAGTCTCCATCTACATAATTTGGCTCTCAGTCTCCATCTGCATAGTTTGGCTCTCAGTCTCCATCTGCATAGTTTGGCTCTCAGTCTCCATCTGCATAGTTTGGCTCTCAGTCTCCATCTGCATAGTTTGGCTCTCAGTCTCCATCTGCATAGTTTGGCTTTCAGTCTCCATGTTTTTACTCTCAGTCTCCATCTACAAAGTTTGGCTCTCAGTCTCCATCTGCATAGTTTGGCTCTCAGTCTCCATCTGCATAGTTTGGCTCTCAGTCTCCATCTGCATAGTTTGGCTTTCAGTCTCCATGTTTTTACTCTCAGTCTCCATTTACAAAGTTTGGTTCTCAGTCTCCATATGCATAGTTTGGCTCTCTGTTTATATCTACATTGTTTGACTTTCAGTATATGTCTACATTGTTTGGCTTTCAGTTAATAAAATAATTGGATTAAAGAAATAAAATTGAGCAGAAAGTACTAAAATCAGGCCAAAAGAATTAAAGTTATAGTGTTAGAATAACCAGTTATGAATATATGAAATCCACAGTAATTATGAACTCCAATACAAGAAAGTAAGTTAGTTTAGACATAAGAAAGATAGAGAAAAGACAGTGACAGGCGCTCAATCATTCCACGACCAGCGATTGTAGCAATTATAAGACAACCGCATCCCACTAGACGGGTTGAACTCAAATGTATGAGGATTTGAATCTAGTTTATCTGCCGTACTAGCAAACCGCCGAATATAAATGGACACTATGTACACATTTCGAGGTATTTTATAATCACCAGCAAAACCATTAAGACGCTTACATCGATTTGCATAACATAAAACGTATATCAAACGTATGAATTAATTCCAGTTCCGGTCAACTAGAATGACGCCCCTTTCAAGATCTAACAACTTTAAAAGGTATTAACTATTGTATCATTGTTAGGCTCCAAAGTGGCGCAGTGGGTTACGCCTTTAACTGTCAACCAGGATACCATATGTTCAAACCGCGGTAAAGGCGAAAAAAAATTATTATTTTTTTTTTTCTTATTGAAAATATTAACTGTATTAACGTCACATACATTATTTAAAATAAATTACACAGACACATGAAATATCTATTTTACGGATACGTGTATAACAGTAAACAGATTGAAGTTTAATCTGTATTGATGCATCCTCAACAAATGGTACTTACTTTCAACAGCGTGAAAACAACATACGTACCTGTAAGAACATCTTTTACAAATACCTACCTCTAACATCATGTTTACAGTTATGTCTATCTAACACCATGTATCACAGGTGGCGTGATTTATGGGAACGTCCCTTGTATAGCATTTTTGACTGATACTAGTGCCTTTAAAAAGTATGTTTTACAGATACATACCTCTAATAGCATGGTTTACAGGTACATTTCTCTAAAAGCATAGATTGCAGGTACCATGTTTATTTCTATCGTAACATATTTAATTGGTACACACGTCTAATATCTTGTCAATATGTCCAAAACCTGACAATATCATTAATACTGCTCCTTGAACGTCTCACAAACCAATTAATTTTGTACTGTTTTTCATATAGAGACATGCACTTCTGGAACAATGGATACATTACTAATGGTTCTAAAAGTGCCTTATTCCTATAGATAGTCCTATGTTGGTCCAAATATGCAGAAAAAAACATGGGGTTGACCAGGTTGCATTTTCACAATTTCGATGGTTTGATGACACCCCTTCATTTTTGTCACTTCTGCTCATTTGTTGCAGTGTATCACTACGCATCTTTAAACTGTTATAGCATCATCAAACAGTTCCCAATGTCACCCAAACTTCGCAGAAATCATGAAAATGTTCCAATGCTCCCATATGCACAAAGAAATATGACATTTCATGCATTTTTAACAAAAAAAAATGCCCAACCGCTTTACACAGCTCTAATTTCTTTGGCGTAATAATCTTGCTACCGTAATGTAAGGGAGGTAATTCTTCAGTGAGACCTAATAGAAACACTGTGTATCTATATACAACAGGATTGAGAGAGAGAGATATCGTTTTGCTGCAGTAGCTTTTAGTGTTGTCTTGCGTTTGGGATAAACTGTTTTCTTGGTGGTGCTATTGAGAAAAAAAAACAATGTGTGGATCAGTATGCGCAATATATATACTCGTGTAACTTTATAATTGTACCACAGATATTATATTCTAATTAAAAATCTCGATCCTTGGGCCGAGGTCTCGCACTGTGACGTTGAAATCATCACTACGGTGTGCAGATAGGGTCTCGACATAGTTATTAAATAAGTAAAGACGAAACAATGAAACAACGAGTCTACGATGGTGAAAAGTCGAAACAACAACACATCGAAACTACGACGGTGAAAAACCGAACCAACTTGACTACGATGGTGAAAAGTCGGAACTACAATGGTCAAAAGTTGAAACAAAGATAGTGAAAAGTCGAAACTACAATGGTGAAAACGCGAAACAACGACACATCGAAACTACAATGGTGAAAAACCGAACCAACGAGACCTACGATGGTGGAAAATCGGAACTACGATGGTGAAAAGTTAAAACAACGATGGTGAAAAGTCGAAACTACAATGGTGAAAACGTGAAACACGTGAAATAAAAGTGAATCTTAAAGTGACATGAAATGCTTGGAAAGCACATTAAAGTCCGAGAACTAATTTCCACTGGGGTTTGTGAAGTCGTAAACATATCTAGCTGCTGCCTTTTTGGTGTCACTTGTGGCATTGGGTGGTCTAGTAGTTAGCATGCTCGCTCCAAGACGCATAGATGCCTGGATTCGTCCATGGGGGTGGTAGTGGGGAGGTCAAACGCACCCCACATTGCCGTTTAGGGGTAAAGTACTGTGAAAGCATGCAATCCATTTGATGGGTTCCCGTGCACAGCGGAAGTCATACCAAGTTGAAGGTGAAATATCTCCCTGAAGTTAATCAGTGAGTAAAATGCTTGTAAATCTGTGCGCTTTGTGCTTGCATATATATTACTCGAGGGAGGGTGTTGTAGTACCAGCAGATAGATATGTAAAAATCTGGTGATGACAACATGAATATGAACAGTTATAAGCACTAATGCCGTGCACATAGACAGTGATATTATCAATTTTATATTTCCTGTTTGAAACTTCCGGTAATAATTGCACGTTTTTGCTAAAAATCCGATATTGGTTGCTTACGAATATAGTTTTAGTTGAAGAATGGCAGATGGGGATGAGGATGAAGAACAGTGGGTCGATTACCCAGAAAAATTCTATAGCGATGCAAAAGACTACTGGACGCAGATTTCACCAAATGTCGATGGAATGCTGGGTGGTTTTGAGCAGATTTCTCCAACCGATATCAACGGATCTAAAGCTTTCCTTCGTCCTTTTTTAAAGGTACGTTAAGATTCAAAATTTAAACTTTCAAAAGTTATCTTACAAGCATTTGATATCTTACTTAATAAACATGGATGACTTTTTACATTGTGTTTCCATACTGCAACAATGGTCGTGTGGTATAGTGTCTGCCTCTCATGCGGAAAGTCGTGGGTTCGATCGCCAGCCAGATGATACCATAGACTCGACAACTGATAATGAAAGCTTTGTGTTAGGCATTTAAAAGATAGTTCTAGGTTTGGTTAATCCGGTTTCAGTATAATGTGACTGGATGGGGTATCATACCATGTGTTTACATCATGATACTCCAATGTGGCAGTGCTCTGAATACTATCTGACATAGACATTGTCCCAATATGATTGAAAAGTTTAGAAAGCGCAGCAAAACACCATATAAAAACAACAACAACATTTCATTATTACATTAATTTTATCAATGTGGTAAAACAAAGGATTATTTTAATAAAGCTGCTATGCTTTATACCAACTTAACCAACAATGTAGTCTATTGAAAAGTAAAAATTTGCATTTTGTGCCAAATGAACTTCATTATTAAAATGAAATATATTTTTAATGGTATATCCTAAGCCCATAGTAGATGGTGGTCAGAACAAGAATTGCCGGGTAAAATCTCCAGCTCCCGGCCCTTAGGAACAGCTCTGAATGTGTAATCAGAACATGTATACAACTTGTATATAATAATATATAATTTACATAATGATGCCATGGTTTTAAGTTCACTTTTTGATGGTGTAGTGGATATGGCCGCACACACAACATTCATACATTTGAAAGAAAATCAAACCCCAGGGCTGCAATGTTCTAGATGAGAAATGGACTTGAAAAAAGAGATCCACGTCTCACACCACTATTACATTTCCCATAGGGCTCCATTGTAACATTTATGTCCAAAACAGAGTGAAAAATTAAATTCTGCAGCATGTGTCTGGGCTCAAATTCTTCACTGGTTCAAGATATGCAATTATAAAGGAAAAAAAGTATACCTTGACCAGGTTGTTTTTTTTTTAAATTCAATGCTTTTGTGAGACCTATCAATTTCCAGAGTAATGATATGTCAACTATTCGCCCTAGATGCGGTTCGAACCAACAATTCTGAAATGACACAGAATTGACCAGAAAGCTGGTATCAGCACCAAATTTTCAGTGGTGATTTCTAAAATACTGACCATTTAACTCATGCTAGCAAAAAACAAAACACTGCAGTACAAAGCCCTGAAAAAAGAAGAAAAAGAGAACTAAAGTTTTATTTCTACCTCCTTCATCTGTAGGTCCGGAGTACTCAAGGGAGATAATAGTGGTGTGAGTCCTGAAGAGGACTTTTTTTTTTAAATTTAAGATTCTAAATTGACATATTATGTAACAATACTCAATACAAGTTCAATAAAGCTAAATGCATCCCAATATCTGAACTAATTCTGAAATAAAATAAGTTGTAGTGACACATGGTTTCAGTCAAAATGCTGCTATTTCATGTAAAAAAGCAAGAATTCACAACCCTACAGTCTAAATTTCATGATAACTTGACCAATTGTGTCTAAAAAGGTCTGAAACTTTCACAACTACATGGTAAAATGAAAAGGTGTCTGAAATTGGGAAGAAAAACAGACATTTTGATTACTAAATAATGATATTGTGGAACAAAACTTATTAAACATAACATATTTTAGATAAAATTTCAATATCAGAATGATATGGCAGCAACACAAGCAAACAATTCAAGCTATTTTCATGCTAAAGTACTCCATTACCCTGTCTACACATCAATTCCAATATAAGAAGGGCAACACAGGCTCAATAGATAACGCATACATGACATTCAATGTAAAATTCTGCATTTCTATAGTATTTTCTATAAAAATGGAGTACAAGCAAAAACTTCACCAAATTCATTGATTCGACGCAGAATTTAATGCGACGACAACCGAAAACAACCCAAGTTAACCATAAACTGCCTCTTGGCAAGATTGCAACTACTGCCTTATCATAATTAAACAATAAAAATTAGTACAAACTCCCAGTCCACTGTAAATATGCAATTTATTTCATTTTGCAAACAATTCTATTTTTTGTATACAGAAATAAGTGGGTGGGGTAATAAATTAATGTAAAAATCAGCTTAAAATTCACAATCTGAGCAATAAGCATGCCCACTGGAATTCAGTGTGATCTTGCAGATACTTCAACCTGAATTAAGGGTTGGTAGCTCTACAGAAATATGGCAAAACCACACATGATGGAGAGAGTGTCACAAAAGGGATCTGTCTATGAGGACAGGTGTTCATGAAATATGAGACTGGACACTGCTCATAAACCTAAACTTAGGGCAAGGAAACACCAAAATGACCATCTACAGAGTAAACCAGCATTCTGCCATGCATTAGACATGATGTATCTCTCTTTTTGTTTCCACATTTTACAGAATACTAAATCATACATGGATAACATGAATATCAAGAAATTGACATATACAAGGTTTGGTCAATGTGTGTAATCTCTATCATAAATGCATGAAAAAAAATGCAAATCTGCACCATCAGTTATATTGAAATGTTTAAAAACTCAGATTGTGTTCATCTATTCATAACATGTCCAAATTATTAGTTTAATACCTTCTATTTAAAGAAATCAGCATTCCTCAACACTGCAACATGCAGATCTGTCAGTTTCTGTTAACGTCTCACACCACTATTACATTTCCCATAGGGCTCCATTGTAACATTTATGTCCAAAACAGAGTGAAAAATTAAATTCTGCAGCATGTGTCTGGGCTCAAATTCTTCACTGGTTCAAGATATGCAATTATAAAGGAAAAAAAGTATACCTTGACCAGGTTGGTTTTTTTTAAATTCAATGCTTTTGTGAGACCTATCAATTTCCAGAGTAATGATATGTCAACTATTCGCCCTAGATGCGGTTCGAACCAACAATTCTGAAATGACACAGAATTGACCAGAAAGCTGGTATCAGCACCAAATTTTCAGTGGTGATTTCTAAAATACTGACCATTTAACTCATGCTAGCAAAAAACAAAACACTGCAGTACAAAGCCCTGAAAAAAGAAGAAAAAGAGAACTAAAGTTTTATTTCTACCTCCTTCATCTGTAGGTCCGGAGTACTCAAGGGAGATAATAGTGGTGTGAGTCCTCCACAAATGTTTTGAGCTTACTTCGTAGTCAAACTAAGTGAAAAAAGTGTGTTATTCAAAATATTTCATGGTAGGCCCTTTACATGTTTTTGGTTACTTTAAACATATTTTATTGCTTTTTTGTATATACTTAGTAGCAAAAGGGTTGGGTCACAAGTTATCCAACATTAAAATTGGCTCTTCCCAGCAATAAATTTTTTACAAAAAACAATCAAGATGGCAATAAAACATTTTCATATATGAAGCAAGAAGAAGAAATGAAATAGAATACATTGTTTAACTTTATGCTTCCTATGCTGACCTTTAATGAAGGGCTCCACTGTGAGTTAATACTTAAACTTAAAAAGATCTATTGTTTATCAAAATGTTTAGTGTCTTTTATATAAGTTTGGACATTGTTACATATAACAATATTTTCATTGTCTGAGATATCATCTCTCCCATATAACAAGGTTTTAACACTTCAAGGATGAAGTTGACATGTAGCATGAAAGAAACGAAGTCGATCATTTAAAAAAGATGGACATTGCAAAGAAGGACATTGCATGTTTTTGGTTAAAATTGTGCTTGTTATTTTGCAGGTAGGACATGGTGAAACAGACAGCCACAGAGCACTAGATTGTGGAGCAGGTATTGGTCGCATCACAAAAAGACTTCTTCTGCCAATGTTTAAAACTGTAGATATGGTGGAGTTAAACCAGAAATTCTTGGATGCTTCCCACACGTTTATTGGAGAGAATGCACCCAGAGTTGAAAAGTTTATATGTTCGGGACTTCAAGACTTCACCCCAGAAGTAGGTCGCTACGACGTGATCTGGTGTCAGTGGGTATTGGGACATTTGACAGATGATGATCTCGTTGATTTCTTCAAACGATGTCAGCTTGGACTCTGTCCTGACGGTATTATCGTAGTTAAAGAAAACTTCACCTCATCTGGTAAGAGAGAATTTGATGAGGAAGACAGTAGTTTTACGCGGCCAAAGGAAATGTTAGAAGAACTTATACAAAAGGCAGGCTTGACTATACTTAAATCCCAGAAACAGAAAGGATTTCCGAAGGGTTTATATGAGGTTTACATGTTTGCTATGAAGTGATATTTTATTTTGTGCCACAGTTGTACCATACAACAGTGATAGGCTTGTGTTGAACATTACTAAATCCATATTTATATTTGCAATATACAGTTGTTGGTGAAAATATGTTATGCAAATTTGACCTCTCCTCTCCTGAGTTTTTGTTATATAATTATATAATTATTTTTTTGCATTCTGAATAAAGATGTCTGCCAATTCATCTATCTCAACCTCGGTTTGCGATGAAATTCATATGCCCCTTAAATTTCATGTGCCAGGATCAGCAGGATACAATGTCATCATTCAACGTACATTTATTTGTTTATGAGATATGGTATGGTATTTAAGAAAAGATTGCGCGCACAAAATGACCTATTTATGTGTCGACGTGCCGTAAAACACCATTCATTCATTCATTCATTAAGAAAAGATATAAATCATGAGCATGCAGTTAAAGTAATAATATTCCAGTTCTTGGTATCACTTTTTTTATAAGAATCTCTGCAACACTCAGTTCTGATAAAAAAAGCCCAGTGAAACCTTGGGTTGGAATACTCTTATAACAGTGTACCAGTATTACCCATGAAAGACAGTTTGTAGATTGTCGTCAGTATGAACTTTGCTTTATTGTTGTCCTCAAAAGAAGTTTTGTTTCATCTGTCGGAAAATGGAAGTTTCTCCAACAGTATACGAGAGGCATGATTGAGCGACAATGATCGCAATCTGAAATATGTATTCCTTCATGAATTAAATAGAACTTAATTTTTGATCATGTTGATTTTTTATCTGATTTAAATTCCCAGTGACAAAACATTTTAACAACTCTTAACTCAACACTTTATATATATTTATATATGCTTGTGTGTATATGTGGATACAGTTAAACTTGTGTAAGCAGTCTCCTCTATAAGCAGTTACTTGTTTAAAGCAGCAACATTTGCTATCTCCCATTACTATGCTTTCAGAACAAATTAACCTGTATTAAGCAAAAACCTGTCTAAAAAGGCCACTTTTCCCCTTGACTGGCAGCTGAAGACAGGTTTGACTGTATATAAAACTGGCAGCATATATGAATAATAGTATAAGATATATATGACAATATTGAAATCCATTTTTACATATTAAATTAGTCTTTACACATTGAATATGAACAAATATATAAAAAATTCTTAAAAGATATATAAATTATTATTTCTTTTATAAAAAATGATGGAAATTAAATTATTTATTACACTTTTACTTATAAATGTGAAATATTATGCCCTTTAACCATTTACAAGAGTTATACTCCTTGCAAAATACTGTGGTATTCTTATTTCATATTTTTATCATGTACATAATTTCAAGATATGTAGTTAGAGAAAAGTTTATCAAAATTGCTTTTTGTAATAAAATTATAACTTAATAGAGTTAGAGTTTGTAAACATAATTATCCCGGTTTGGTTAGTCTGTAGCTTGTTTAAACATAATTATCCAGGTTTGGTTAGTCTGTAGCTCGTCTAAACATAATTATCCCGGTTTGGTTAGTCTGTAGCTCGTCTAAACATAATTATCCCGGTTTGGTTAGTTTGTAGTTCGTCTAAACATAATTATCCCGGTTTGGTTAGTTTGTAGTTCGTCTAAACATAATTATCCCGGTTTGGTTAGTCTGTAGCTCGTCTAAACATAATTATCCCAGTTTGGTTAGTCTGTAGCTCGTCTAAACATAATTATTCCTGTTTGGTTAGTTTGTAGCTCGTCTAAACATAATTATTCCTGTTTGGTTAGTTTGTAGTATGTCTTAACATAATTATTCCTGTTTGGTTAGTTTGTAGTATGTCTTAACATAATTATTTCTGTTTGGTTAGCTTGTAGTATGTCTGCCTATCAGTCAAAGTGAATTTGAATGCCTGTCTGATCACAGGCTCTGTGATGATATATAAATAATATTGCATCTCGTCATTCAAGTCTCACAGCTGATACAAGTGGGAAAGTTATCATTTACTTGAGAAGATGAATGTGCTTGAGTACTAGTTAACCTTCAAGGATCCCAGGAAAGAGTGGTTAGGTAAACTGATCGTCTGTTAGTCTCGGTGGAATAAAAATGATGCTAAATATTAAAATTCACATACAATGAACCCGTGAGGTTTTAAAGGGAAAATATCAGGATTTTCAAAATTTTAAAATTAGTTAAAACATTTTACTGGTTGCGTATTGCTAATAGGATTATCTATTTAAACATACCAACATAATATATTGAAAAGGGATTTTCTAACTTTTGCTACATGCCTAGGTTAAACTAAAAATGATGTCCTGCTTAAAACTATAATGTATTTTGTGAGTCACATAATTTCATTTTGATTTAATTTTGTTCCATTATTCAGGTTTACATGTAGTAAAAATTGTTTCCTCTTAGAAAGAGTTAGAATGACGATGCAAAGTTATAAATCAGAATCTAAGTAAATTGTCTATTTTTAGAATAGGGATATCGTTTCAAGTTTACCATTCTGATTTTAACTTTTTGTGACAGTTTGGTGGATATGACATAAAGAACCATTCAGATTTTATTTAGTAATGATAATGAGATGCTTTTTATCCATTTTAAAAATAGTTTTTTCCTGATATATTCATTTTTGTGTTTAAATTATCAATCATTGTGTGATTCCTGGGTGCCAAATGAATGATTTAGAATTAGACAGAATTTGATGAAACTCTGCAGTTCTGCCGATACCAAAGGGCTTGCTTTATTCTGCATATTCACGTTTGGTTATTTTTCAATCTGTCTGTTGTTTTTGTACATGGAGAGTGAACCTGTAATCTGCCTTTCTGTTGGTAGCATACATGTATCCTTAAATGTGATGGCTCACTGTAAAACTCCAATCATTCATTATTTTACTATGAAACAATTCCTATAGTATTTCCATTTGATCCCCATATTTGTTACACTAAGGTACACAACTCTAGCTGTGTTATATGTATACACTATCAACATTATATGAGTTACTGTTCTTGAACCTTTATACTGCATGCTTCCTCTCTGATAGCATCATTACATATTGGTCACTCTTGGAATAAGCATCTTAACTGGATACACCTTTATAATATGTCTCTTCCCAGTCAACACCCCAAAACATAACAATATTAAGCAATTAATATATGCACTATGAAAGGGGGTTTGGGGTTTCCCCAAAAATCTGGACAAAAAAAACAACAAATTTTATTTTTTCACAATTGATCACCACTACTTATTATGATAAAAAAAGCATCAAACTTGAATGTTAAAATGAATTTTGAGGAAAAGAGAGGCTGGAGAAAATAGAATTTTGCTATAAGATTTTCACCCCACCTCCCCAGCCCCTTCTTAAAAATACTCTTTTATCCCAAGTTGATTATCTACACTATAATAACTATACTTTAACAAACAAAAGTAATCTAATCGAGATAGTAACGAAAGGTATTTTGTAAGATAAGAGGGGCGGATGAAAATATTATAGCCATTATATTTTAATTTTATACCATAATTTATTTTAGCCCGATTGCAATGTAAGCTCAGATCTTATATGAACTACTCTTGAGTCAACTTACTCAGTAGAACCGGTACTGAATGATGTTTTTGAGAGACCAACAGGTCGAGCTGCGGATCAAACCCGCTTCCTCTTGCATGAGTGGCCAACACTTTCCATAATTAAGCACTTACCTTTATTGTCTAACCAAAAAATGAATATTTTCTTTGAATTTTTGAAATATCAACATTGCTTTTATTGAACTTCCATTCATCTCAGAAATACAAGTCATTATGGAATTCTCTACAAAACTGGAACATTCCTAGAAAATAGAGATGATATTGAAAATGTTAGAGTACAAATGTACTTATAATTACAAAATGTGTATACTGCAACTAAAAAATCATTGAAAGTACTTGAAATTTTGCTTCAAACTGCAATATTAAATTCCATATCATTTTTCATGTTTAAATCATAAGATATTTATTCTTCACATGCTATTTTATCAACATTTAGTAGAGAGAAACATGTTTGCATTCCTTCTATACAAGTCTTTGCATGAATCGCTCTTGAGTCCACTTACTTGGAAGAACTAGTACTGAGAGTTGTTTTTTTTAGAGAGGCCAACAGGTTGAGCTGCGTATCGAACCTGCACCCTCTAGCGTGAGCGGTCAACACTCTTACCACTAGATAATTATTCATTAAGCATTCACCCTTTATTTTCTTACCAAAAATGAATATTTTCTTTGATGTTTTATGAAAATCAACATTTGGTCTACCCTTTACTTCATATAGACGCATTTGGACACCTCATATATATAGACGCCTTTGGACACCTCTAATATAGACGCCTTTGGACACCTAATATAGAAGGCATTTGAATTATTGGGTGAATTATGTTTATATTAACTGACAGAGTGGAAAACAGTGCAGGAAGTGTTCAGATTGCTCATTATGAGCAATCTGAACTCTTCCTACACTGTTTTCAAAGGCCTTCTGTGATTAATGCGGGAAAACGCGTATCTATGGAGTAAAGGGCTATTGCCAAGTGCTGATTATATATTCAAGATCATTTTGCGTGGTTAAACCAGTGTAAAACATTTAGGTTACATACACCTTACATTTTATGCAAAAGAAATCAATTGCCTTTGAAATTTGAATGTTTAATTTGCCAAATTATTCTTCGCATGCGATTTTATCAACATTTTCCTATCCTTCTATTTATGTCCCTGTATTCACCAAGGCATCTAATGAAACTGTTTACTGTATATTCTTAAGAATGAACTTTTCACATATTGCATAACACAGGCCAGTAACAGGTACATGCATGCACAGCAAAACATAGATTAAGTATCCAAATTTACAATTCATATATTGAAAGTTTTTTTCTTCTAGATTTACTGTTTTCCTGTTATTTAATGTTTATCAGTATACAGCACAAAGACCCAGAACATAACTTTTATTTTTAAGGTAATTTAAAGCCCCAACTGCCATATAAAAAAACACACTATTGCTCTGGGGCAGGATTTATATAATTCAGTACATGCTTCAAATCAGAGAACCCTTTTTCAAAATTTCACTGCCATCAATGCATTGTTTTTGTTATAATGTTGCATACTACTAGATTATTGTTAATACATTTAATTGGCAAAACAATAATTTCCAAAAAGTGTTTGTTATAATTATGCAGTTTGCAAAAAAAAATTAAACTCTAACTGCCAAAGGTTTGAAATTTGAGGTAGATGCACTCTATACACATGGACCTTGCAGTAAAAGTTGGAGGTTAAACATAAAAAATTGAAAAGATGTGGGTATTATCACTCCCAGCTGAGTTTTAAAGGTTTGGACAAATAGGACAGGCATAAGATAAAAAAAAGCATGCAACATTTGAATTGAACATTTCAGTGATACAAGTTATTTCATTTGATAAGGTTACTCACCTGTGTGATACTGTTAAGATTAGGTATCTTGCATACATGTGCTATCATTTAATTTGGTCGTGCTGAAGAGGTCATCTGTGGCTGAGTGCTCTAAGACGCCGTCTCGAGACCACTTGCCTCTCACCGCTGAGGTCATAGGTTCAACTATTTTTTGTGAGAAAGTTTACCAGTTATTTGCGAAAGTATGATGTTTCTGCTCAGCTCCATTATGAGGTAATCCTCCATTAATAATAACAGGATATGCCATATATAACATGAAATGTGTTGAAATTGGTGTTAAACCTTATTCAAAGTGATAAAATCGAATATTTGCTTTTCAGAATAATTATATTCCAGTATACAACCTTTGTAAAAATATTTGGATGGAGTAAATCTACTCGCTATTTTAAATGGCAAGGGGTAAGTTAACCCCCCCCCTCCCTCCCACCCCATTTTAGGTTACCTGAGACTTTGTCTCAAAGGACCTTTTGCGATCGCCTTTTGTCCGTCGTCGTGCGTCGTGCGTCCATAAACAATTGGCATTTTCGACTTCTTCTCAAAAACCTAAGCTCAGTCGTTATGAAATGTTGCATGCAGCTTTGGTACCTAAGGTTGAATCAATATTGTGAACTGCATGGTCCCCATCCCCCTCGGACCTTGGGGCCCGGGGCCAAAAGTCAAATTCAAGGTAAACTTTAAAAATCTTCTTCTTAATATAGGAAGCACTGGGAAACAAATGATGTGCATGATTATGGACACATATATGTACCTTATAAAAATGTGATTTGCATGTCCCTGGATCTTACGGTCTGGCCCTGGGGATGGTGTCTAATTTTTTTTAAAGGTAACCTTTTGTGAGCATGGTTTTTGACGACTATGGGTCCTTTAAAAATGTGGACTTGATGTCCCTGGGTCTCGCGGTATGGCCCTGGGGTTGGGGTCTACTTTGATAAATCTATATAAGAGAAAATGACAAAAAACATTATTTCTTATAGCTGAATAGACTTATATGAATGTTTTTGGTGTGATACGTTTCTGCTGACATGACGGTTAAGACCTATGTCAATTTCATGGTCCCCACCCCCATGAGGTCTTTGGGGCAGAGCGGGGTCAAAACAGTCAAATTCAAGGTAAACTTTAAGACTCTTATTATTATCATAGGAAGCACTCAGAAACAAATTATTAGCATGATTTTTGACGACTATTGGTCCTTTATAAAATTAGTAAATTTCACGTCCTTGGGTCTCACGGTTTGGCCCTGGGTGTAGATCCTACATTACTAAATGTTTATAAGATAATTTGACAAATAACGTTGTTTCTAATGACTGAAAAGACTTATGTGAATGTTTTTTGGCTAATCAGGTGGTCGTTAAGTCCCGTGGGCCTCTTGTTAAATAAGTTTGGGGGTATTTAGCTAAATTACTTTCAAAACCACACTAACTGGACCTCATAATTAGTCATTATATTACTTAACTCAGTCTGTAATATTGCCAGGTATGCATGTAGGTTAATTTTTCAAGACTGGTTTGCAATTTATAATTACACTGACCCAAAATGAAAAGGATTTGGTTACAGATAAGCATTATGCCATTGTTTTTCAAAATTATTTCCGAAGTATTCATGCGTCCGAGTACAAAAAAACGTTTACCTTACTTTGCACGTGCGCAACATCTGGTTTTTCACTTACAGGTTTTACACTGAAAAGTAATCATTCTTTGCTTAACACGGATGAAAAAACTTAAATTTGTTTTTAAAAACACTTATTTAGTGATGCCACGTCTTTCTGAAACTGAGAGAAATCAGGCTCTTTGTATGCTGTGCATCTTATTGCCATTCGTCTCTCATCGCTGATTCAAGTGGGGAAGTTATAGTGTCAGTTACTGTTGGAGTTGCGGAGATGGGTTGTGCTCGAGTATTGGTTAACCTTCCATGATTCCAGGAAAGAGTGGTTAGGTTAAATGATCGTCTGTTAGCCGTCGACGGCATGAAAATGATGCTAAATATTCAAACAAACAATTGTGAAGTAATGCTCATGTCTCCATTTAAAACACACGTTAACACAGTCATTTGAAAATAATATATTTTTTTAGAAAAATTGTTAGTTTCAGTAAAATTCATATTTCTTTTATCAGTTGAACACTGAAGCGGAATGGTCACAAGTGACATTTCAGTGTTCACGAGGCCCGGTGGTTTCGGCTAAGATTAGAATCATCGTCGATCTCTGCAGAAGGGTAGGAATCCTCCGAATGGGTGTCATGTTCATTTTATCATTTTTGTAAAGTTTATTATTGTGGTTAAATTACCAACCCCTGTGTGACAAAAATGATAAAATGAACATATGCATGTTTAACTCAGTACTAGTGACTTTGAGAATCTTATCCCAAATGCAACGATTTATTAAAACTCCGGCTTCTGTTTTTATTGCTTGATAGCGTTCCGTGCTTCTACGAGAACATTTGTTCAATGTTTTAAATATTTCAACACATTTCTAATGTATGTATATTTAGTTGAAATATTAACGTTAACTATCTATGAATTATTGTCAAATATAAACGTCATGGACGATATATTATTGAGCGTTCACATGCTGTAATTTGCAGATGAATTTTTAAAAAAATAACACTTACAATTCGAAATGACCAAACTTGCATATATTAATGTTAGAAACTGTAGTAAAGCTAAGACAAATATAAAGTAAATGAGTGTTTCTAAAACAAATTAATTACCTATTGTCTGATCAGACTTTGAAGAACCGGCGTAAAAATCAGACAAGATGTACATTTCTCACGTTTAAATACGTCAATCATCATTTAACTGCTAATGTTAATTACGATTCCATATATGGTCCATCTAGATGATTACAATTGACGACTAATTAGATAGGAATTTGTTTTTATATTTCTTTACCTTTCGCAGCTAAATGATAACATATGCGACTATTAGGTGGTAAATGAATGTCACTATGTTATTAACAATATGTAAAACCTATATATTAAGCCAGACGCCTCCGCTTATAGCCCAAATAATTTGCTTCTAGTATCAAAAGAATCTGGCTTAACCTAAACCTTCAATAGAAATAATTTCTATTGATTGTATATCTACACACTAATTGTGTTAGGTTACCATGGCGAAATTTTATTAATAAGATATTACCGTTAGCAACTTTATATACAACATACCATCGGTAATTGTCAATATAAGAATATCAACAAACTAAAGTATGCCGTAAAACCCTCAGCAATATTTTATTATTGTTGTTGGTATAGAAAATGTGACTTAAATTGATATTTAGCTGCACAGGAATCATTTATTTAAATGAACTTATCTTTTTATTAATAGTCTTGCATAACTCTATATAGAATACCAATGATACTAATAGCATCGTACGACATTTCCTATAACCATTAGACAGTAGTGTTTACTGTTAATGTTGAGCCATATAGCCTTGGTTGACGGCGCTACTAGGATTCATTCTGATGTATTCCTTAGTCTGTAGTATCCGATTGGGTCCGTTAAATAGCAATGTTAGGAAAGCCACGTTTAAGCACGTTGATTGGTCAGTTGTTTCAAATGAAAGTTTAAAATTTAGTCTGTTCAATTGCAATGAATTGTGGGAGAGGCAAAAAATTCCCTGCTTTTTCATTGGGGGTTAGTAGATCTGATTCGGAAGATATGAGGTTTTGGAATAGACTTAGTATTCCTTAATAAAATAAACTTGAAGTGACTTATACCATATCATATGACGGAGACGGAAATTATTAATACTTATCGAGTTCCGCTCGCTTCAAAAACATTATGTGAGAAAGTTTCCAGTTTCTTGCGGAAGGACGGTGGTTCTACTCAGACTCATTCTGAGGTCTTCCTCCATTAATCAAACTGGACATGACATATATAACCTGAAATGTGTTGGACATGGCGTAAAACCACTTTAAACACACACAAAAACAAAATGTTTATGTGTTTCATTAAAAAGACGCGTGGTTTCAGGTAAACCAGGATGACAGGATGATTAATACTCGATCAGAAGTAATAAGAAAAGGAAAAGTGTAGTTTATATATGTCGTAAGCCGGAGGAAATTGTTTATATATTATATACAAATTATGAATTGTGTAGTTTATATATGTCGTAAGCCGGGGGGAATTGATTATATATTATATACAAATTATGAATTGTGTAGTTTATATATGTCGTAAGCCGGGGGGAATTGATTATATATTATATACAAATTATGAATTGTGTAGTTTATATATGTCGTAAGCCGGGGGGAATTGATTATATATTATATACAAATTATGAATTGTGTAGTTTATATATGTCGTAAGCCGGGGGGAATTGATTATATATTATATACAAATTATGAATTGTGTAGTTTATATATGTCGTAAGCCGGGGGAAATTGATTATATATTATATACAAATTATGAATTGTGTAGTTTATATATGTCGTAAGCCGGGGGGAATTGATTATATATTATATACAAATTATGAATTGTGTAGTTTATATATGTCGTAAGCCGGGGGGAATTGATTATATATTATATACAAATTATGAATTGTGTAGTTTACATATACCGTAAGCCGGGGGGAATTGATTATATATTATATACAAATTATGAATTGAACGAGCGTCACCATTGACGCCATAGTTTCGCACCCAGCTCGGCCAAACAGAATATATCTCAGAACGTTAACTAAAAATTTGCGGAAGGACGGTCGATTTAACATCGATAAAGAACAATAAAAATATCAATTGAAAAATGTTTGAAATCGTAAATAGATGCCTCCTGTCGAAAACATACAGTGATTTACAAACGTACGCATACCCAGAACATTGACAATATTATATTAGTTAAATATCATAACACTATCGTTCACAAGTTGAAACACAGAGAGGATGTAGCATTCAAAGGGCATCACACAGGCATATATCAATCCATACAATAAAATTGCAGAAGAAGATACCGACCTGGAACGTTCAGTGCGATACCGCACCTATGAATCTTAATTCTGGTTAACTGTTGTAATCTATATGACGGTAGGTTATATTTCAAGAAACGTACATTGTATTTAGTATAAATGTACCTATATTACTTCGATTGTGGAAATAACTATTACAATTTAGGCAAATCACACTCACAAGTATATAGCGTATTCGGACAACGTGTCTTGTATAACATTACAAAATAATTTATATTGGATAATTGTAAATTCAAACATGAATAATCGTGATCGATAGATTTTCTTTTGTATGATGTTCAACGCCATTATCCCCACAGTTCATGTTATGTGTGGGGTATATCCAGTTTGAATGGTGGAGGCAGACCTCAGAATAATTCTGAGAAGAACCGACGCTATTCCGTAAGTAACTGACAAACTTTCTCACGTAAAGTATTTGAAGCAAGTGGGGCTCGAAGCTAGGATGTTAGCAGTAAGTGGTCTTGAGACGGCCCCTTAGATCTCTCGGCCATCGATAGAGATGTCTTAGAGAATGTGTAAATCATCATTATTGACATCATGTGTTTCATTTAGTGGCATACTGCTGTTAAATTAATAGAACGTGCTTTTTATCTTGATTATTTAACTTGATTATCTTGCGACCAAAAATTGCAAGGTACACTATTTCGAATTTTAGAAAATGCTTATTTTATATGAAAAATATTAATAAGTATATTCTATTGTCCGAATTATCACCCACTTTCTGTGCATAATTTCAATTAATTACATTATGTATTTATTTTATTGTTCAAACTCTTTTATAATTAATCTTAGCGGTGAGAGGGAAGTGATCTTGAGCCGCCGCCTAAGACCACACTGCCACGGAGGACTCTTGGTGTTACTTAGAAAAGTTGTCAAGCTTATATTATCCTTTGGACCAAAACAATTAGTGTGTATCTTTCACTCGTTATGTATTGGACAATACCCTGGAAATTGAAATCAAATTGGTCAGAAACTGCCATACAAACTTCAATGCAAACACATTCAATTGAGCTCTGTGCAAAATGAAATCTGTAATGTATTCATAAATACTGCCGTAAACAATACAAACTAATACATACACTGAGTTCTGTTTACTAATAAGCGTCTAATAAGCCAAACAAACACATCATGATAAATATTTTAAAAGCACTGTTCAATAGTAATTGCTTACTGGTTAAATGCATGCATATGATCCTTACAAATGATTGTCAATGTTTACTTCGCACTGTCCAACGTTTTCGTTAGATACGTTTTTTGCAACAATACAGTCTTGAATAAACAAATTACAAATGATTTGACTAAACCGTTTCATCGCCATCCATGTCAATTTCTTTCGTGATGTTTTGCCTGTATTCTTTTCTGAATATTTGTCCATAAACATATAATGTGTGTCGCCTTGAACGGTTAATATGTATGTCTTGACTGTGTATCGTGCTTCGAGATCACTTTTATTAGATGTTTTACATATTTGAACACATTTCTAATGTATATATGATTAGCAAACATTAATAAATCGTCGAAATATTAACACTATTACCAAATATAAATGCGCCAAATGATATATTATTGGACTTTTACATTATAACCATTATTTTTTTTTAAAAGAAAGGCGAAACTATGATGTCTACGAAGGTTATAAATCGAACAGTCGGGAAAATATACTCTGCCATTCTTGTTCCTGTTCCGGAAAAGTTTTCACCATCGTAAGTTTGACATTTCACCATCGTTGTTTCGACTTTTCAACATCGTAGTTTCAACTTTTCACTATGGTAGTTTCGACTTTTCCCCATCGTTGTTTTGTTTTTTCACCATCATAGTTTCGTCTCTTCGCCATTGTAGTTTCGACTTTTTACCATCGTTGTTTCGACTTTTCTCCATCGTAGATTCAACCTTTTAGCGTCACTATTACACGCGTATGATAATGCTAAATATAGTTTATACTATGCTGCTACATCTTCTACTGGTTTCGATGTCGAATCATATATGGAGTTGTCGTTGAATTAAAAATGAGAGGTTACTTCAGTTTTCAGTTAACAAATGCATTTTTCTCTCTACTCATCTGTAGCAAGAAATAAAGCCACTAGGAACCATTTTGGAAATATTTCACACCAAATAATATCATACATTTTTAAGCGAAATAATCGTATTACCGTTGCAAAACAAGGTGTAGTGATTCGCATGGTTAACACAGCGTTATTCAGACGTAGTCTGACTATCTTTAAACGCCATGTTCAAAATGTAGGGGCAATACAAACTTAATACTTCATTAATAAAATTTGGGTGTATGCATAATGCTATTGTTAAAGTTATTCATGCGAAATGAATTGTTTAGATTTAAATTGAACAACACGTATTGTACAATATGCCTGCAATATGTAAATATAACATTACGTTGCCGCACGAACGTTATTTACTAGTTTTATATTTCTGTTAGGGAAAAAGATCTACTGTTTTGACCGGAATTTGCCATATTATTTGGTTACCTGATTTTCCATATCATATAATGTGATAAGGATACCAATACCCAGATGATATCAAAATTAAGAAAATATATTGACCATAATACACTTATGCATAATTGCGGTGTCCATTTGGAACAATCGCGACATAGTTATTAAATCAAGTTAAGTTGAGACTTAAGTGAGACATAGTTATTAAATTAAGGTAAGTTGAGACATAGTTATTAAATCAAGTTAAGTTGAGACATAGTAATTAAATTAAGTTAAATTGAATAAAAACGAAACAACGATAATGAAATGTCAAATCAACGAAACACGGATGGTGAAAAGTCGAAACTACGATG
Source organism: Panopea generosa (assembly GCA_029582155.1). Lineage (NCBI taxonomy): Eukaryota > Metazoa > Mollusca > Bivalvia > Adapedonta > Hiatellidae > Panopea > Panopea generosa. The sequence goes on along the minus strand of CM055896.1, from coordinate 17,859,944 downwards.
AAGGAAGTTGAAATTACGATTGTGATGAGACTTTTTGCCATCGTTATTTACTTTTCAACATCTTTAATGATCCCGCGATGGCCGGAAGTAGAGCCCTACAAAATGGACTTGAAACATTGATGCCTGCAGAAGGTACTTACAAATTCTATATATCAATTTACTCACTTCAACTTGACTCTTACGACATGCATGAGCTACGGTTATCCTTTCTTGCTATAACGTTTTCATTTAATACGGATGTTTGCAACGGTTTTCTCCAGCATACACTTTCTATATTCGACTATTTATTTGTTTTAAACAGTTCTGTAGCCATTCGTGTCAATTCCTTTCGCGATGTTTTGCCTGTATTTGTTTCAGGATATTTGTCCATAATCATATAATACGTTGGCAAAACTGTAAATAGTCCTTTCTTATCGTTATGTACCGTTTCACAAAAATTGCGAATGTCTTTCTCAGTGACTGTACTGTCGGTTTTAAGCATGACGCATGCGCATATCGTTTGGTAATATGTGTCGTCTGGAACGGGAACAAGAATTGCAGATTCTATTCCGGGACACGATTTGATTACCGATTCTAAAATTTCAGGTGCAACATTCATACCACCAGACAAAATCATATTAGATTTTCTTCCTTCAACATATAAAACTCCAGTTTGCGTCATCCGACCCATGTCATCCGTTTTATACCACCCATCTTCAGTTTTCACAGCTCGTGTTTTCTCAGGGTCGTTGTAGTAACATTGAAACATACCTTTGCTGCGTACGTATATTTCGCCGCGCTTGTTGACACTGACAACGCTTCCGTGTTCGTCAACGACCTTCACTTCCAATCCTGGAATAGGTAGACCACACGCGTACTCATTAAAATCTTCCTCTCGTGTTACGACGTTGAGGTTTGAAATGATGAATTCCGTAGCTCCATATCCGCAGACGAAATTATCGCAAAAGACACCAACACAACTTGCCATGGTCCGAGCGACTGGTTGGCCACCTGTCATCATAGTCTTAAGATGCCATTGACCTATCAGTGTTTCCTAATAACAAGTCAAAAGTAAGAAAATAAAGAGAGGTATATTATACATATAATCAAATATACAGAAGAACATAATGTATAAGTTGCTGTTGTTGTATAGTGTTTTGAGTGGCTTTCAACATTTTTTCCTGTCATTTCGCAACGATGTCATTTTGGGACATTATGATACCCCACCAAGTCATATTATACAGAAACCGGGCAGCCCAGACACAAAACTATACTCGAAATGTTGGGTGCAAAATTAGGAAGATTCCCATACTAGTTTTCAAGTCGTCAATATGACCAGGTCGAGGATCGAACTCATGACCTTCTGCATGCGTAGCGGATGCTCTACCACTAGACCACCGCTGTGATCTTTCAGAATAAGTATGTAAATACACAATGTAAATGTGACATTAGGTGGCACGAACTTGTTAGAGTCAGTAGTAATATTCACATGAAACCTAATTTATTGGTTAACTCAACGTTGAAAATCCCTGCCGTCACAACAAAAAAGACAAAACGTGATTAAAGTTAACGGTATTAAATTTATCTACGTTATTTTTCTGTTTGTACTGTTATGAAGAAATAGATTATTTCCCCGACAGTCTATTGCCTATCACAGCCTGGCTACAGTCATTAAATATTAACTTACACCTTATGTTTGGACACGGGTGTTAGTCGTCTGTACGTATGAAATATATTTTTATATAGATTTGTGTGTGTTTCGCAGATACGTTTAAGTTTGACTGTGCTTTAAGCCCTAACTGCGACATAAAAATTAATGTTCTGGGGCAGGTTTTATTTGATACAAGATTCAAATCAGAGAATCTTTTTTCAAAATTTCAAAGTGACCACTGCATTGTATTTGTTATATTTCTGCATACTACTAGATAAGTGTTAATATATTTAATTGGCAAAAATTACTTTTTAAATTGTGTGTGTTATATGCAGTTTAAAATAAACCAAACCTCCAACTGCCAAATACTTGAAAATCACTGGAGGAGCAATAGAGGGCGTGTGTGCATGCACTTTTTGTCCGCTTGACGCTTTATGTCCGCAACGCGTTTTTATCCACAGAAAAAATAGAAAATCGTCGACTTTTGTCCGCATGACGACTTTTATCCGCAGAAAATTTGGAAAAATGACGCCTTTTGTCAGCATGACGCCTTTTGTCCGCAGAAAAAATAGAAAAATGACGCCTTTCGTCCGCATGACGCCTTTTATCCACAGAAAATTTAGAAAAACGTCGACTTTTGTCCGCATGGCGCCTTTTGTCCGCAGAAAGTTTAGAAAAATGACGCCCTTTGTCCGCATGACGCCTTTTGTCCGCAGAAAAATCACAAAAAACGTCGACTTTTGTCCGCATGACACCTTCTGTCCAATTGTTGTAGTACAGTTTCATTTTAAAAATGTTTGGGTTACAGTGAGGCAGGGTAGACTGCGTAAAGTGAATCACGGGGTTAGTAGGAACAAGGACAGTAACTGATATATAGTAATATTCCTATTTAATCCATTTGACGAAGAATAGATAGGCACCATCATTAAAAGTGATCAACAAATATTGAAATGATGGCATATGAAGAGTGCTAGCGATATTTATTAAGAAAAAATAGTTTTCATTTCGTCAATAGTGTTTTCACCGTTTTAGCTGTGCAAGCGTTTAGTACCAGTTATATGGAATACAGTTATCTTTAATTTTAGTTTACACGAATTAAATCTGCATATCTGGAAGATAATATATATTTTGTTCAATCTAATGTCACAGATAATTTGTGGTCGAGGTAAGTTAGAGCAAAGTGGTGGAGGTATGTTGTAACAGTATTTCAACTCAGTAAATATACTCCGTTTATTTTTTTCATATTCATGTAATGAACTTAAACAGTTGTAGATGTATTTCAATCGTAAGCACGTTATATGCATGTATATGCATGTTCTAAGCGCATGTTGATCTACAGAAATCAAGACCATGGTGACACAACTATCCAGTTCAAGCGACCAATAGTGAATGCATTTTCTTTAAAACATTGTGATAGAAAGATGGAAGATGTTCATACAAAGGCATATTTCAAAAGAGATCGTGCTTTTATTATAGCAATTTTACGACTGTTATTGGTGGTTGTAAATGTAAAATTGAAAATACAAGCAGTTAGAAGTTACTTTGATATTCGTTTTTCTATCTTTTAATATTTAAAGGAGAAACTCTTCAAATTGGAGGTTAGGGTTAGGGCTAGAATTAGGGTTAGGGTTAGCGTTAGATTCATGATGAATATCGAATATCAAAGATAAATATCAAACTAAGTTAACTCTACCGAAAGAAAAAACACTATATTACCTTGAGATCGTCAGTTTCTGGATGACCATGGGATTTATTTACAAAATAAAAGGATTATAAGTATATGAAAAAGGTATAATTATGTTGTTTTAACTTGGATATGTCAAGTAAAAATATAAACACTATTCCCCTCAATAACGTTAGTGTCTGCATAGTAACTAGTATCCTTTAAGAATTTCCATACTTTTAAGTTCATTATTCCCTTTGCACTGACTCGTATTATATTTCTGATTGGCTTGATATGAGCGTAACTGCTTTGTGGTCCTTATTTTAATTTTTCATGGACTATGTATGCTCAATTTAAACAAAATTATATTTCCATAATAGTGTTTGTTTAATAATTTGAAGAAATATTCTTTTCAAATAGTGAATGCTAGATGCTCACTTGTTTTTAAATATTTTAGAATAATCGAGAGCGCTGTCCTTCCGACAGCTTCTTTTACATTTTCTTCGGTTTCGTTTATTTATGTATAACAGATAATTTGGTATTTTTTCTATTTGTTTCCATGGTGAGATCACGGGGGTTGACATGTGTACAAAGTTTCGTGAAGTTACCTTAATCGGTTTTGGAGTTATGACCCGGAAGCTTCAAATCCTTTAACTGTGGCTATTTGTAACTTTGTCATGCATAGATGGATTGTGTTAATACTTGCCACAAGTGATCAACCTAGCATGACGACGTGTTGCAAGTAAGACTCACAACCGTACCTCAAAGGTCAAGGTCATACTTTGAATTTGTTTCATAACACTTGGAGTCTGGGTGAGATTTCGTGTCCGGCCTGTAACTTTGTCGCCCAAAAATGGATTTTATAAAAACTTGCTACAAATGATCAACATAACATGACGACGTGCTGCGAGTAAGACCCACACCCGTACCTCAAAGGTCAAGGTCACACTTTGAGTTTGTTTGACAACACTTTGAGTCTGTGAGAGATTTCGTGTCCGGCTTATAACTTTGTCGTGCATATATAGATTTTGTTAATACTTGCTACAAATGATCAACCTAAAATGACGCGCATTACAACGAGACCCCAACTTCAAAGGTCAAGGTCACAATTTAACTTTGTTTGATGACACTTTCAGTCTGAATGAGATTTCGTGTCCGGTCTGTAACTTTTCATCTATGGATTAATTTCATAAACACTTGGCTCAATTCATCAGCATGACATGATGACGTGTCACATGTAAGACCCACATGCGTACCTCAAAGGTCAATGTCACACTTTGATAACACTTTAAATGTGTGTGAAATTTCGTGTCCTGCCTGTAACTTTGGCATGAATTGATGGATTTTATAAATACTTGCTACAAATAATCAACACTGATAACATGACGACGTGTTGCGTGCAAAACCAGACTCCCACTTTAAACATCAAGGTCAAAATTTAACTTTGTTTGACAACACTCTCAGTCTGTTTGAAATTCCGTGTCTAGTCTGTAACTTTGTCACATATGGATTAATTTAAAAAAAAAAACCCACTTGGCTCAGTTGATCAAGATGGCATAATTAAGTGTCGCATGTAAGACCCAGAACCATTCCTCAAAGGTCAAAGTCACACTTTCAATTTGTTTGATATTGCGTGTCTGGTCTGTAACTTTGTCTTCAAATTGGCTCAATTGATCAAAATAACATGAAGACGTGTCTCACGTAAGACCTAGAACCGAAGCTTAAAGGTCAAGGTCACACTTTGAGTTTGTATGACACCCTCCTGTAATTTTATCAGACATGGATGAATTTCAAAAATACTTGGCTCTATTTATCAATTGATCAACATGACATGACGACGTGTCACGTTAAGACCCAGAACCTTACCTCAAAGTCACACTTTCAGTTTGTTTGATATTTCATGTCTGGTCTGTAACTTTGTCTTACATGGATGGATTTTAAAATAGCTTTACACAAGTGATCAGCACGTGATGATGATGTGCTACCTGTATTCACCTGTAGAAATACTCAGACCTTTACATCAGATGTCAAGGTTACACAAAGGTCAAGGTCGCGCTTTAATGTAAAAAAAACAACATGAAATTGCGTGTCTAGTCTGAAACGTCAGTCCATTACTCTTGATATTCATGAATACATCGCTTACTATTATAACATATATTGTTTTTTCGCAGACCATTTGGGGGCATGCGACACTTACCAGTGACATTTCTTGTTTTTACTATGTTTTGATGATAACAGAAAAATATGTTGAAAATGAAAACTCCTTCATTGTAAAAGGCACTACTACAACTCATGGTTGACATGTATACAAAGTTTCGTGATGTTACCTTGAACACTTTTGGAGTTGTGCTCCGGAAACGGTGAATTTTGTCATTTTGGTTTTTTTTTTCATGGTAACAGCAAAAAATTGTTGACAATAAAAACTCCCTCATAGCAAAAACGCATTACTAGGCCTCCAGGTTGACATGTGTACAAAGTTTCGTGAAGTTACCTTGAATGGTTTTGTAGTTGTACTCCGGAAACGTAAAATTTTGCAATTTGGCAATTTGTTTTCATAGCAACAGAAAACATATTGAAAATTAACTCCCTCATAGCAATTGTATCCTTAGCCAAATTCTGAAATGTTTCGTCATTCGTTTGCTTATTAAGGCTCTTGTTTGTGGAACTTTATTCCATCATATATTGAAAATGCAGATTATATCAATTAATTTATATTAATATTTTAGGGCTTCAAGGAAGATTGATTTCAAATGCGATCTCTCGTTAATACAAGTCATATCATTATTACTGTTATTATTATTGTTGTTGTTGTTTTTATTACAAAATGCACTTCTAGACCCGCTGGCTGACATATGTACTTGTGTGTGTGTGTGTGTGTGTGTGTGTGTGTGTCTGTGCCCTGAAGTATTACACGATCTTCGACGCTTGCTAAAGACAAACGACGTTTGGAATATGATCAAGACTACGAGAATCTAAAAATATAATTACACAGCTTATGTCGTTACTAACGTATACCAACGGGCACGGTTAGCCCAGTCGATAGCACGTCTGTCTATCAATCAAGGGGTCGTGAGTTCGAATTCCCGCCCGGCAATTGTTTCCGCAAGGACTGATATACAACATTACGTCTCAGTTTCGTTTGTCTCTCGCCGCTGATTTAAGTGGGAATGTTATCAGTCTCTTGCAGTGATGGGTATTTTCGCGTTATGATCGTCTGTTAGCCATGAATGACATACAATTGTGCTTAATACTCAAACAAACAAATTACAGTGCACCGATGGCGATCCACTTTAAAAATATTTATAAAACGGTTATTTTAAATTAAATGGAAGGATATGAAAATTCTGAAAAATGAAAACGACATTTGCCAATATTATTCTAAGTTCAATGATACGCTTAAATACTATTTCGTAATAGTAATTGTTTAACTTTAGACACCGTTTGCGATTTACTGTAGAGGAAACCGGGACATGTCGGAATGAAATTTGCATTAATCACAATGTATACATATTTGTTTTATATACATTCACGTATTATATGCACATCATAAGTATCTGGCTTCTCTTGTCATTTAAGTTCAACGATTTTATACTTATAAAATTTGTTGTTTCACAAAAATGACACAAATGGCGAACTGAAATGTTCCAATTTGCCCAAGCATTTGGGTTAGTTGGAACATTGGAACAAACTTGTTTTATAGTAAATTCTAACCCAAATTAAATTTAAAAAAAAAGATCTGAGACTATTAAACAACATATTATTCAAACAGATTTTACACAAAACATTTTAAGATTGAGATCAGTGTGTTACATTCTAACATATGCCTTAAGTAAATTTTATTTTATTCACGAAAATGTTTTTCAGCAGATAAATAAGGCTCTTTCGTGTTCGCTCCTTAGCTCCCACGTGACTGGAAGGGTTTTTTATATAGCTAGGCACAATTGTTCCAATAAGGCGTTTTTATACAAATATCCGAACTATTACGGTATGTAACTACTGTGTTAGTTTGGGACAAATATCGAATAATACATGTTGGTGTAAGAGTCCACACAAGATGAAAAAAGCTCTTTCTTATGTATATAAAATGAGAATTATAATTCAGACATTTGTTATTCGATTTGGCCAGTTCTAGAACTCGTCTGAGATATTATGGTTGTATAACTACTGTTAAGGTTTGGTTAAGGTCAAGTGAAACAAATGCGAGTATAAGGGTGCACATAATGTCAGATAATACTTTGAATACCAATATTATATTCATACAAGGCCAATAGACCGTTCGGTCAGTTCAAGAATTTGTCTGAGATCAGCGCCAGTTTAGTAAATATCCAGTGAAAAATACGGTTGCTAGAGCTGCACATAAGGTCAGAAAGGGCAATATGTGACAATTAAAGGGCCGTAAACCATACATAAATGATTTAATTTGGCAAATTCAAGAATGTGTATGAGATATAATCATTATCAAAAAAATATTGTGTAGCTTTGGTGAAGATCAACTGAAAACTACGGTTGCTAGAGTATACATTCTAATGTAATTATTGACAATTCAAAGGCCATAATTCAGAAAAATATTAGCTTGTTTCACCTGTTAAAAATGCATGCACGTTATATTTTGTCTCGGTCACGTCTCTGTGGTTCACCAGACACAAACATATTATTTGGTGTTCTTAGGTCGGATAGCTTTTAAAACAAAAAATAGCTTGTTTAATGCTATATTCTAACTTTGGATTTTTTCGATAATGGAAACAGTGATCGGCCTACTTAATTAATATATCCTAGTTAAAACAACATAACTATACCTTTTTCATATACTTAAAATCCTTTTATTTTGTAAATAAATCCCACGGTCATCCGGAAACTGACGATCTGAAGATAATATAGTGTTGTTTTTTTCGGTAGAGTTAAGTTAGCTTGATATTTATCTTTGATATTCGATATTCATCATTCACCCTAATTCTAGCCCTAACCCTAACCTTCAATTTGAAGAGTTTCTCATTTAAATATCAATATATAGAAAAACGAATTTCAAACTAACTACTAACTGTTTTTGTATTTTCAGTTTTACATTTACAAACATCAATAAAAGCCGTAAAATTTGCTATAATAAAAGCACGATCTCTTTTGAAATATGCCTTTATATGAACATCTTCCATCTGTCCATCACAATGTTTTAAAGAAAATGCATTCACTATTGGTCGCTTTAACTGGATAGTTGTGTCAACATGGTCTTGAATTCTGTAGATCAAAATGCGCTTAGAACATGCATGTACATGCATACAATGTGCTTACATTTGAAATACATCTACAAATGTTTAAGTTTATTACATGAATATGAAAAAAATAAATGGGGTATATTTACTGAGTTGAAATACTGTTACAACATACCTCCACCACTTTGCTCTAACTTGCTTCGACCACAAATTATCTGTGACATAAGATTGAACAAAACATACATTATCTTGCAGATATGCAGATTTGATTCGTGTAGACTAAAATTAAAGATAATTGTATTCCATATAATTGATACTAAAAGCTTGCACAGCTAAAACAGTGAAAACACTATTGACGAAACGAAAACTATTTTTTCTTAATAAATATCGCTAGCACTCTTCATCTGCCACCATTCCAATATTTGGTGATCATTAATAATGATGGCGCCTATATATACTTTGTCAAATGGATTAAGGCATAGTGCCACCATTGCAAAACAGGAAGTGCTTCCGTGGGGTAGTCGCATGATGGCTGCCATAAATAATCCTAGTTTCTTTTTCTCTTAAAATGCATTTTCACATTTTTTATTGTCATTTTTTGGTTTGGGTGGCATTGTTAACCTATTTGGGACATTTCAGAAGCATTGTCATGTTTGAATTGTGAATTTAGAAGAAAAAAAAAGTTTTTGAGATGGGGGGTATGAATACAATATTTTGGAAGTTTACTTCCGTTTTTTCAACGGAGTTTACACTTGACATAAAAAAAATCTCTTATATGACACATGACCCGTACTTTTTTCATCATATTTTGGTAGTGCAGAGGTTGGCAAACAGGAATATGTAAGTTTCACTTCTTTCATTTGGGCCCCTCTATGAATGACAAGCCTTCAAACTTTTATTATTTACTATAGAATAAAGAACAAAAATCAATGGTGGGGTTACACCTTAAATAGGAGTATTACTATATATCATTTCGTGTCCTTGTTCCTACTTACCTCGTGTTTCACTTTACGCGATCTACCCTCCCTCAGTGTATCCCAAACATTTTTAAAAATGAAACTGTACTACAACAATCGGATAGAAGGCGTCATGCGGACAAAAGTCGACGTTTTCTGATTTTTTCTGCGAACAAAAGGCGTCATGCAGACAAAAGGCGTCATTTTTCTAAATTTTCTGCGAATAAAAGGCGTCATGGTGACAAAAAGCGTAATTTTTCTATTTTTGCTGCGGACAAAAGGCGTCATGCGGACAAAAGTCGACGTTTTTCTATTTTTTCTGCGGATAAAAAGCGTCATGCGGACAAAAAGCGTCAAGCGAACAAAAAGCGCCTGCACAGGCGTGCACTCTAACTTGTAAACAAAAATGCCTGGATCTGTGTTTATTTGGCGCCGCCATGAGGCGGGTCCAATAGGAATGCTTATAGAATTTGATCATGGGGTTGCGTAACCGTATTTGGGAGGCATTTGTACGAATTCTTTAACTTGAAATACAAAATTTAGTATTATAAATTTGGTGGGAAATGTCCAAATACATTAACTGTATAATTTGTATTTTCAGTTGTATGTAGGAAACCTTATTTTTTTTAATTGTTTATTTTGAACGTGGAATATTTTTTTGCAATGACAAGTCCCTTAGACAAATTAAGGGATTGAAAACTGAATAATCAATATATCAAATATTAAACTTTTGGCTTAAAAAAATATTTATTATAGAATATAAAACGTTAGTTCTTACTACATATTGTAGTTGAATTTTAAACAAAAAGAATAATGCAATCATTATATAGTTGTTCTCCAGATATCTAAATAAGTCATTATACTAGCTAGTCCTAACAAAATTTAGTCTGGTACCCTGCCCAACTTCATTCCGTTACTCTCCATTACTTCGTAATAAAGTTGGTCAGGGTACCAAACTACAATAAATTTTGCACGAAATTTCAACCAACCAATCACAGGTGCTCATCCCGTCACGTGATGTTTACATAATTTGCATGCGGGTTCTTCAATACACGCTAACAGAAAGACGCGTGGGAATACAAAGCAAAGATGGTTTTAGGCAATATCCACCAAGAGTGTGAAATATTTGCGCCTTTTAATGGTTTGCAATGTACAATTATGTTGTTAATTGCGTTGCTTGCCTTTTTTCAGCTCGGTAATGTCGATATAGCAGATTCGCTATTCAATGTTGGCAGGTTGTGACGTAATTTTTGTGGTAATGAATGAAGTTAATGGACAAGGTCATGTGATTTTACCTGAAATGTTGCTAGAAAAGTAACTGGTCGAGATAAAGTTGTATATTCAAATCATACTTACTTTGGATAAACTAAAAACGTAAAACAGTGCACGTAGAAGTAAATCTCCTGCATTGGCATGTGAAATCGATTAATCAAGTGAAAGTTAATGTATATTAATTTGTATTAGCTCGATTGCGATGACAAATCAGAACTTAAATGAACTGCTATTGAGTCCGCTTCCTGGGTAAAACCAGTGCTGAGTGTTGTTTTATGAGAGGTATCGGGTCGAGCTGGGGATCGAACCTGCAACCTCTGGCGTGAGCGGCCAACACTCTATCCATTAGACTACCGCCCCCCACTCCAAGTAGAAATAATGTAAACAAATTTCACATGCAACAGTGATTATGATGGCCAATGAAACCATTTTCGATATTGGTTTAATCTGTGATGTACTCACATCCAATGTGCTAAACTTCATCAATTACACAAGTGACCAAAACCATGTACATGCTTATGAAAATAGTATATGATAGTATATGATATAACGGTGGATATGTCGCGCTTGTTAAAAAGACGGCATGAACATCATAAAAGCTTTTGACGTTTTATTTCTCAGGGCCTCATAAAGCGAATGGAATGTAGAGATGAAAAACCAAGGAAACAGGTCGGTGTGTTTTACAGCAACCGCACCGATATGGATGAGAACAATGCCATTTTCGTTAAAAAGGAAGAGTTATCATAAATCTACATGTAACATAAATGAAGATGATATTAACTTTACTATTACATGGATGAATATATTTGTCATATATTTAACGTTATTGTTTCAGTTGCTTTACCCGATGCTAATGCGCGTGATGGACGTACGTGACATGCGACATAAACAGATTAAATACAACCGACACTTCTATTTTTATTGCTTGATTGTATTCCGTGGTTCCAGGTGAACCTTTATTAGATTGTTTTAAATATGTGAACACATGTCTAACGTATGTATCAATTGCTAATTTTGATATTCAGTCGAAATATTAATGTGACATATCAATAAAATATAGATCAATATAAATACCACGAATGCTGAAATGTTTTTATAAGCAATGTGCAGATTTTAATCAAAATGCAACACTTAGAAATCAAATTTAAATCAGCATACTACTTATAACAAGACATGCAACTGTTACAAATTCTAGTAATTCTTAAGTAAAGGTGCTTTTTACACAAACTATTTACCTTTTGTCTGAGTAGACTTTGAAGAACTGGTGGAAGAATCACTGCTGATGTACACCTTTCACGTTTAACTGTTTCCATCATGAATACTAATCTATCTCTTGGTTGCGGACAAAATCCAGACTGGGTGATTCTTGTTTGACCGGCAATAAGACTAAACGGAAATCCGCCGACCCATCCGAACGGTCTGTCGCAAAAGTAGATGTCCTCCGCAGAGTTAAGCTCGTGTTCAAAAACTAAGCTTACAAAAAGGAGCGATTCGTGGGTATGCGCAACAAGCTTTGGAACCCCTGTACTTCCCGATGTTTGAAACATCACTGCTATTTCATCTTTTGAAATTTCTGGTAAAACCTCACATTGAGCACTGCATGCCATAAACTCATTCACTGTTTTTACATTTTCGCATTCTGCCGGCATATCCAAGCACACCATATATCGCAAATATGGCATTTTCGCACTTTTCACCTTAGCGTCGTTTGACCATTTATCTAACAAGCTGCTGAAAATGTTCCAATTCGACTCATCGTCTCCAAGATCCATCACGACCATCGAACATGTTCGCAATTTTTCCATCATGGCGACAACGTCACTACCGTCCGTGTATGTAAATGATATACTGACAGGTATTAGACCGGCAATCATAGCTCCGAATGTAAAGTACAGCCATTCTGGACAGCATCGTATATTTATTGCAACGCATTCGTGTCGTTTAACACCAATGTTCATATAGGACCTAGCCGCCTGACACGAGTGGTCGTAAAGTTCTTTAAACGTAACAGCCTGTCGAGAACCTGTCGTAGATACAAACACCACAGCGTTCTTGTCGCCATAATTATCTGCAAAATACCGTAGACGTTCAGGAACCGTATTTAATGTACATGTTTTACTGCTTGATGTTGACGTGTCCTCTATTTTAATACAACTTTCCACTAGTTTAGATTCAAAATTGCCCATGTTTATCGTTTGACGAAAAGATACCCTCTCACACGACAGACGAAATGGTTTTAGTTTAAATAACCACAAGTTAATCTATTACAAAACCCCAGTGTCTGTGTCAATGACAGTACAAAATCTAGAACGTATTTAGCAGTATGACGGCCCACTGACTTAGACCTTTATTGATAATACATTCAATAGGTCATTCCCGGTTAGTTATTGCCTGCTTTATTATACTTCATATTGCCATTGCGATTAATGTCAATTGGGTCGGGATAAGGATTTTAGGTAAGTATGTTTAGATGACGACTGTGTGTTAAGTTTAATGTGCAAAAGTTATCAGAAATTTGCTGAGATGGTTATGCTTTCTAAATGAAATGCAAGTACAGTCAAACCTGTCTTAAGAGACCACTAAAGGGAAATATGAAAAGTGGTCTCTAAAGGCAGGTGGTCTTATTGGGGGTAAATGTTGTGTTTTTTCGTTTGTTGTTGTTGTTTTGTTTTTTTTTCTGTGGGGGTGGGGGGGGGGGGGGGGGTGGGGAGGGGGAGCGTGGGTCTGGGTCTATTGCTCTTCTGCGGATGTTTGTCTTTTCAAACAAATCAGATGTGCATATAGCATATATATATTAAGCAGGCATCCTCTGCGGAGCAGTATACTGGTCATACCGATTACCGCGAGTCTCAACTTTGTCAACTATTATTATTATATGGGCATTCGCGGTAATAGTAATATCGCGGTATTAAGGAACAAGGGATATATTGATAAAAGAAACAAAAAAAATATAAGCCAGCTGTAGTCAGCGTCAACAGACAAAGCAAGTTATGTTCGTATAAAAATTGAAAAATATGTCCAGCTTCCACACCTCATGTTGTCCGGAATCAGCTATTAAATCGGAAAAGGCTGGTGCCTTACTTATATGGAACATCTTTACGAGAGCGGAATCATTCCGGATGAAGACGGAATAGCGAAAACTCCACGGGCAAGTTCACTCTACTTCCGGTTCGGAGAAAGTGACAGTCAAGATACGTTGTCTGAGACCACTCAGCCACAGATAACTCCTGGTGTTACTTACAAAAGTTGCAAGTGTATAGTATCTAAATAGATTACTGTGTATGCTTCACTCGTAATATATTGGATAATGAAATCCAATTAATCAGAACCTGACAAACAAACTTAAATACAAACACGTTCATTTGAGCTCTGTACAAAATGTAATCATAAATGATATCGTGAAACACAACAAATAAATGCATACTTTGGAATTATGTTTTTAATTATTATTTAATTTAACCAATTACACACGTCACGAATACTGATATAAAAGCAGTATTATTTGTTTCAAAAGCTATTGCTTACTGATTAAATGGTAAATGCATGCATACGATCATTACTAATGGATAAGTCAACGTTTACTTCAAACTGCCCAGCGTTTCCGTTCGATATGAATTGTTCCGACTTTATTGTCTTGAATATTTGTCCATACTTATAAAGTACGTTGGTAAAGCTGTAAATATTTTCTAATCGTTATGTGTACTTGTATTAGCTGATTGCTAGTTTTCGCGCTTTCGTGCAAGTTCGTCCTTCTGCGAATTCATAGTTTCAGCTAATTTGGGTAAAAAAAATATGTTACGGCTTTGAAGAAATCGCTTTGCCCTTTGTGTTTAATATGGTTTTTGGTCTTCTGTACTTTTGAGATATATTCATGTGTATTTGTGTGTTTAGCAGATACTTTTATGTTTGATTGTGCCTAAATATAAACACAGGGAAACAACTAGAATACACTCAAGAGATATGAAAACGCAACACAAAGTGATATGAAGTGATATTAAAAAGTAATTAATAAGCTGCATATATAACAAACAAATAATGTGATTATTTTCATATTTTTATATATTCTAAAAGTAATATCATTATATTGTTAGAATATATAAGCATAGTCTGAAGGCACTTGTTGAGATCTAAATGTACATTTAAACATGCTGCTGGTCCGTATTATAGTGTTCTCAACAATGTCTTGTATTTGCATGTATACATAATAAGAAATAAAACATTTAAAAAAATGAAAACACAACAAATTTAGCATTAGTACTACAGTCGGGCCACTTTGGGTGCAAAGAATGTCTTGAAAGTGATGACGTCATTGCCATGTTCAGACTAGTTTCGCTATATTTAGTAATGTCGGAAATCCCCGAACGAGTTTAAACGAGTTTTTTTTAAATGATTGCTGACGAGACTTTTTTTTGCTATATAAATAAACCTGAAACGCATTATCCAAATTGGGACATACGGTTAAAAAAGTATTTAATCGAGAAACATAAGGAGTGTTTAATTCCCCCTTTTTATTGCAATAACTTAAATTGGTTTATTGTAAAATGATTTCGTTAACAGATAGAAGAAATGAAAAAGCTATTTTTGTTTGCTAATACTATGTTATAACATTAGAACACATTTTTTTTGGTAAGGTAGGACTAATTCTAAATCGTACAATGTTAAAATGTATTAGATATCCACTCTACCACTACATTAAGTCCATACCTGTCTCATTTGTAAACTGATAACGTTGATTAAGTGGGACGGGTAAATTTCACATATGGTTAAAAAAAGCCACAACTATTTTTCAATCATATTAAATCTTTACATTTTGAAATAATCTTTCTAACAAACCTATAGCATACGCAAGTCTCATTACATCCACATTATTATATATTTTGAAACATGTAGGAATAAAAGCAGTACTTTATGTGTATCTCTTTCTTTTCTTTTTTTTAAATGGCTTATATAACTTTAAAGGGTTAACGTTTATACTAGTTTCACCGTTTTAATACAGGTGAACGAAGGTATTTATAAGTGTGTCAGATAAAAGTACATTTTCAACTGATGTTTATGCGAGTTAAATAAAATAGCGAGACACTGAATACCCCGTATCAACTTTTATAAAGAATTAACATAATTGGTGAACCACAAGTTTATGGTAACCAAACAACTTCTCAGATTTCACCTCGTTTAATATATATATTTTTTTGACGTTAGCAATTCTACATGTAGGCAGTCGACCTGAGTGATGAAATACAAACGTGTATACAGTTTAATATGAGTAATCGACAAAATCCATCGTATGTTTGTGTGATTGTTAAAAAAAATATCAATAACACATGAAAGTGATACTTTTCTGTCGATGAAATCCATCGTGTGTTTGTGTGATTGCTAAAAAATATCAATAACACATGAAAGAGCTACTTTCTGTCGACAAAATCCATCGTATGTTTGTGTGATTGTTAAAAGAACTATCAATAACACATGCAAGTGATACTTTTCTGTCGGTGAACTCCATCGTATGATTGTGTGATTGTTAAAAACTATCAATAACACATGAAAGTGATACTTTCTGTCGGCAAAATCCAACGTATGTTTGTGTGATTGTTAAAAAATATCAATAACACATGAAAGTGCTACTTTTCTGTCGGTGAAATCCATCGTATGTTTGTGTGATTGCTAAAAAATATCAATAACACATGAAAGAGCTACTTTCTGTCGACAAAATCCATCGTATGTTTGTGTGATTGTTAAAAAATATCAATAACACATGAAAGTGCTACTTTTCTGTCGGTGAACTCCATCGTATGTTTGTGTGATTGTTAAAAACTATCAACAACACATGAAAGTGCTACTTTCTGTCGACAAAATCCATCGTATGTTTGTGTGATTGTTAAAAAAAATATCAATAACACATGAAAGTGCTACTTTTCTGTCCGTGAAATCCATCGTGTGTTTGTGTGATTGTTTAAATTATCAATAACACATGAAAGTGCTACTTTCTGTCGACAAAATCCATCGTATGTTTGTGTGATTGTTAAAAAAACTATCAATCACACATGAAAGTGCTACTTTTCTGTCCGTGAAATCCATCGTATGTTTGTGTGATTGTTAAAAATATCAATAACACATGAAAGTGCTACTTTCTGTCGACAAAATCCATTGTATGTTTGTGTGATTGTTAAAAACTATCAATAACACATGAAAGTGATACTTTTCTGTCGATGAAATCCATCGTATGATTGTGTGATTGTTAAAAAATATCAATAACACATGAAAGTGATACTTTCTGTCGACAAAATCCATCGTATGTTTGTGTGATTGTTAAAAAATATCAATAACACATGAAAGTGCTACTTTTCTGTCGATGAAATCCATCGTATGTTTGTGTGATTTTTAAAAAAAATATCAATAACACATGAAAGTGCTACTTTTCTGTCGGTGAAATCCATCGTATGTTTGTGTGATTGCTAAAAAATATCAATAACACATGAAAGAGCTACTTTCTGTCGGTGAAATCCGTCGTATGTTTGTGTGATTGCTGAAAAATATCAATTACACATGAAAGTGCTACTTTTCTGTCCGTGAACTCCATCGTATGTTTGTGTCATTGTTAAAAACTATCAACAACACATGAAAGTGCTACTTTCTGTCGACAAAATCCATCGTATGTTTGTGTGATTGTTAAAAAAATATCAATAACACATGAAAGTGCTACTTTTCTGTCGGTGAAATCCATCGTATGTTTGTGTGATTGTTAAAAAAAATATCAATAACACATGAAAGTGCTGCCTTTCTGTCGGTGAACTCCATCGTATGTTTGTGTGATTATTAAAAACTATCAACAACACATGAAAGTGCTACTTTCAGTCGACAAAATTTATTGTATGTTTGTGTGATTGTTAAAACTATCAATAACACATGAAAGTGCTACTTTTCTGTCGGTGAACTCCATCGTATGTTTGTGTGATTGCTAAAAAATATCAATAACACATGAAAGTGCTACTTTCTGTCTACAAAATCCATCGTATGTTTGTGTGATTGTTAAAAAATATCAATAACACATGAAAGTGCTACTTTCTGTCGGTGAAATCCATCGTATGTTTGTGTGATTGTTAAAAAATATCAATAACACATGAAAGTACTACTTTTCTGTCGGTGAAATCCATCGTATGTTTGTGTGATTGTTAAAAACAACACATGAAAGTGCTACTTTCTGTCGACAAAAGCTATCGTATGTTTGTGTGATTGTTAAACAATATCAATAGCACATGAAAGTGCTACTTTCTGTCGGTGAAATCCATCGTATGTTTGTGTGATTGCTAAAAACTATCAACAACACATGAAAGTGCTATTTTTCTGTCGGCAAAATCTTTCGTATGTTTGGGTGATTATTAAAAAATATCAATAACACATGAAAGTGCTACTTTTCTGTCGGTGAACTCCTTCGTATGTTTGTGTGATTGTTAAAAAACTATTAATAACATATGAAATGCTACTTTTCTGTCGGTGAAATCCATCGTATATTTGTGTGATTGTTAAAAAATATCAATAACACATGAAAGGACTACTTTTCTACATGCGCGTTTTCTTACACACATCGGTCGCATTTGAATTCAAACCTTCTGTTACACGTACCAACCACCAAGATATGAACAGACATGCGCGCCTTTTATACACATCGGTCGTATTTGAATTTAAATATTCTGTTACACGTACCGACCACCCAGATATGATTTGACATACACGCCATGCTATACACAACGTTCGTATTTCGATCTTCTTGCAGACATGTACAACATACACGACTCCGGCACCTAGATATCAAAAGGTAGATCTTGGCAGTACTGTTTAATAAGTTTTAATCTGAATTTTTTAATGAATACATGTTTTAATATTTTACACTACTACGTCATACAGTTATTGTTTTATTTACTTGTTCTTTTCTTTTGTTTCAGGATACATAC
Source organism: Panopea generosa (assembly GCA_029582155.1). Taxonomy (NCBI): domain Eukaryota; kingdom Metazoa; phylum Mollusca; class Bivalvia; order Adapedonta; family Hiatellidae; genus Panopea; species Panopea generosa. The sequence goes on along the minus strand of CM055896.1, from coordinate 17,841,267 downwards.
CTTTTGTGTGAGTAATTTCAGATACAATGAATATATTTTTACAACTTGAGATATGACTTTTGTGGCATTATTTCACTGATGACAGATTTTCCAACAAGAAGTTATTTCTGTGATTCGCATGTGGTATGAATACATACAATAAGCATTTGTAATCATATTTAGATTGTTAAGATATTATATTTTTATTCTTTATTCTTATCGCATTCATGTAGACTTCACCAAATTGATGATTGACTGTACACTTTATTATACGGCCCCGAATGTGTAAAGAAGTTGTTTATGTTTGCAGAGAGACGATGTATGTTTAGTACTGGTTAATCCAAGTAACGGTTATTTAGTGTGTTGATCACCTATAAATAACCACTGGTATATTATTGTTAACAAATTCCAATGCATAGACATACACATATACAAATACATGCATGTTCAACTTGTCATATGTTATTTTTTAAACAATTAGTCGATTATACGATATCAACTGTTAAATTAAATATTGAATCTTTCACTTTTTTAGTTATGTACAGCAATGCAAAATATTACAATGTATACACAAACTTGTCAGCGAATAGCGATATGTTGTTTATATAAATGAATTGCTTTTGTACAGCTACACTGGGAAAATTGACAAGGATGGCTACAGAACGGTTTAAAACAAGTAATTAGTCGAATATAGAAAGTGTAAGTTTTTATTGCTGGAGAGTATCGTTGCAAACAGTATTTAATAAAAATGTTATATTAAGACTACCATGTAACTCATTCATGTCGTAAAGGACGAGTTAAGTTTATTATAGGATTAAATTCTTTTTTTTCTGTTTTTTATGCATTTGTAAAGAATGTCGAATCACGCACAAATCAAATAAAGTACTGCAATAAGACATCACTTGTGTTAAAAAGGTAAATTTCAAGGATTTGACAAGAATGGTGTATCTATGTACATTTGAGGACTTTTTTTTAAAAAATAAAATAGAGGTGTCAACGCACTGTTGATAATATACAAGCTGGTCAACCTACCAGTTTTTTGTGCATTATAACACACGAATACATTTCTACTAATGAAATATACTTTGGAAATAAAGTTATTTGGAATTAAAATTTTACCAAGTAATCCCTGACCATCTTATTTAGAACAAAGAGAACAAAATTCAACTGTTTCGTCAGACGCATTCACATTTGGCAATAGTGTTTAGATATCTCGCGTTGATATTTCGACTGCATGTTAAAATTTACAAGACATACGTACATTAGAAATGTGTTCAGATATGTAAGCAAATATAATAGAAGTTCACTTGATGCACGATACACAGTCAAGTAATACATGCGAAGTCTCGGCTTTATTGAATAGGTTCATGTCACAGGTCTACTACACTATTTAGAGGGGACTTACTTGGAAATGATAAGTGCGACACCAATGAAGGAGTTACATATTTATTCAGTAGCACCTCAAGTTATCAACGGACGATAGTTACTGTAGGATATAGATATGTACACTAATGCTAAATATGTTGTGTTTCTTATTATGTATACATGCAAATACAAGACATTGCTGAGAACACTATAATACGGACCAGCAGCATGTTTAAATGTACATTTAGATCTCAACAAGTGCCTTCAGACTATGCTTATATATTCTAACAATATAATGATATTACTTTTAGAATATATAAGAATATGAAAATAATCACATTATTTGTTTGTTATATATACAGCTTATTAATTACTTTTTAATATCACTTCATATCACTTTGTGTTGCGTTTTCATATCTCTTGAGTGTATTCTAGTTGTTTCCCTGTGTTTATATTTAGGCACAATCAAACATAAAAGTATCTGCTAAACACACAGATACACATGAATATATCTCAAAAGTACAGAAGACCAAAAACCATATTAAACACAAAGGACAAAGCGATTTCCTTAAAACCGTAACATTTTTTTTTAACCCAAATTAGCTGAAACTATGAATACGCGGAAGGACGAAGTTGCGCGAAAGCGCTAAAATTAGTAATCAGCTAAAACAAGTACACATAACGATTAGAAAATATTTACAGTTTTACCAACGTACTTTATGTATATGGACAAATATTCAAGACAATAACGCGGGAACATTTCATATCGAACGGAAACGCTGGGCAGTTTGAAGTAAACGTTGACTTATCCATTAGTAATGATCGTATGTATGCATTTACCATTTAATCAGTACATTATCTTACAAACTAACTACATGTGTAGTGCAATAGGAAGATCGGCGAACCGTACGGTTATATAATAATAGGCTGCGAGCCTCATATGAGATAAAATTTGAAACACAGAAGGACATGGGGGTCGATATAAATACACGGAGAAGTAGAACTGGTTGCTTCTCGCAACCTGTGAAAGTCACATTTCTACATTAACTTTGAATTGTATTCCGTTGTGTATACGTATTGCCTTGTTTTTTATGCTCGCAGCACAGTGTGTTGAGAAAAACCCTGGACCTCCGAAAAACGACTCAGGCCCTAGTGGTCGAACGCGCGCTTCACATGGCGGGAATTCCAGAGGTGTGAATTCGAGCAGATCACTCCGGAATAACTTCTCAGCGTCAACTCAGAATACTCAAGTACAACCAGTCGCTTTAAATGATTTTAATCCTTCTAATCAACCACAAATAAATGCTTGGCTAAGTCAGCCTCAAATGACCCAACCTCAAAACGACAGTGGACGTTGCACTGATATGAATACTAGAAGTCAATATAACAACGATACTCCCTATAGCTCTGACACGGTACTACAAAACAACACTATGCTTGATGTAATGCTTGACATACAACGTAGCGTTAGGCGTATGGAAAACAAGTTCGAAGGATTTGAAAACTCTTTAAAGGAAGTTACTGAGTCAAACAGAAAACTTGAAGAAAAGCAAGACACCATGCAACACTCGATGGACTCGATGTCTTCAACTGTCAGAAATCTGGAAGAACGTCTCAAAACAAGCGAGGATAAATGTGAAAGGCTTGAAGCGCAGTCGCGGCGCGATAGTCTGAAGTTCTTCGGCCTTCCAGAAACCAGAAATGAAACTTGGGAAGAAACGGAAGTGAAAGTGAGAGCATTTATTAAGAACGATTTAGAGTTAAATGAAGAAGAAATACAGATTGAAAGAGCTCATCGTTTACCCGAAAAAGATTCACCAAGAGCGGTAATTGTCAAATTTTCATTTTTTAAAGATAAAGACAGAGTGATTAAAGAATATCGCACACAGAAAAAAGACTTTAATGAGCGTCGACGAACAATGAATAATGCCTCTACCGGAACAAACAACGTATTTCCAAACATTGACACGACCCTACGACCCAATATCCATGTAGCTGAGGATTTCCCAAGCCGTGTTTCAAAGGCAAGATATGACTTGAGACCATTTCTTAGCAGAGAAATTGCTAAAGGCAATAGGGTTTTTCTCAGATATGATAAATTGGTAATAAATGGTGCCTCTTTCGTGTATGATCCAGATTGTGATGAAATCAAGCCAGTGAATAGATAAGACATTGGTCAAGGTCTAAATACAAACGTTCATAGTGTCACCAATATAAATATCATGTCATGGAATATACAAGGTCTATCAAAATATAGTTGTAATATTGAGTTCTTGTCGTATTTAAAACAGTTTGATATTTGTGCATTAAATGAAACATGGTCGAAATATATAGACGAATATGACGATTTCTTAGATGGTTATCACTGTTTTAATTATATTAGGAAGAAACAATATAGCAAAGGTCGCCATTCCGGTGGTGTTTCTGTATTTATTAAGTATCATCTAGTAGAGAATGGTTTGATTACGAGGGTATTTAATAAATTTGAGAATTGTATTTTCTTTAGGATGAATGGTAAATTGCTTAATTTAGATAAAAGTGTGCTACTGTGTTTTCTATATGTATCACCAGAAGGTTCATCTATATATAGTAATGATAACAGTAATAATGGTATAGAAATACTTGAAGAAAATTTATTAGAAGTAGTTTCCCAGTATACTGATGACAATATTATGCTAGCTGGAGACTTTAATGCTAGATGTGGCTCTTTACAAGATATAATTGAAGACGATGAAATTGATTTTGTTTTTAATGACGAAAACGTAATTTATGACAGTGACACATTTAATATGTATAGAAACAGCAAAGATAAAACATGTAACTCTTTCGGCTATACAATTGTTGACCTGTGTAAATCATTTTGTATTCATATACTTGATGGAAGACTTTTCAAAGATCAAGAGAGACATTATACATCTACTGCAAATGATAGTTTAAGATTAGTAGATTATTTTATTGCTTCGCCGGACATGTTCCCTTTTATTTCACATTTCGAAATTGGTGACAGATCTGAATCTGATCATTTTCCAATTGTTTGTTCATTTTCATTTAAATCTTTTCAAGCTGATCATGTAGTAAATGAAGGTGAATATTTAGAAAACACGAACCAAGTTTCTTATAAACGTTATAAATGGGACGAGAACAAAATAGGGGAATTCATTTATAATTTGAAGCAGTCTATTTCATTAATGAAAGATACCATTTCAAGTGACGTTCTGGTTGATATTAATCTGGCAGTTGATAAAATTGTTACTATGTTTCATAAAGCAGCCATACCGATGAAAACCAAAACGTGGAAAACAAATAATAACAAACCAGCACAGCCTGAGTGGTGGGATACACAATGTGAAATTTTAAAAAAAGATAAGCTTAGAAAATTAAGGATTTTTAGACTTATCAGTACACATGATAATCTACAAATGTATATTATTAGCAAAAATAGTTTTAAACAGTATTGTAAGCAAAAACATCATGAAGTTCAATACAATTATCGACAAGAGCTAATAGAATCACGAAAAAATACAAACTTATTTCGGAAAACCGTTTAAAGACTTAGATTGAAACGGACCGAGTATTCCTCTAAAAATATTAAAAAAAGAGAATGGTACCATCATTTTAAAAGCCTATTGTTCAATGAAAATATAGCCAATAACTTTAATTTTAACACACTTTTGCCAGAAAACCAAAACATAGATGTTGTTTTAAATGATCCTTTTACAATGCTTGAATTGAAAAAAGTATTAGTGACCTTAAGCTTGGTAAATCAACAGACCCCAGTGGAATACTGGCAGAAATGGTAAAAAGTAATATTGCAGATATCTCAGATATTACTTCCATTATATAACAGAATATTCGATAGAGGAGTGTTTCCGAAAGTATGGGGACAAAGTATTCTATGTCCTTTTCATAAATCTGATTCTTTTAAAGATGCTAATAATTATCGCGGCATTTCCCTAATAGACACACTGAATAAAAGTTTGACAGGTTTGATGTACAACAGATTAGTAATATGGGCAGAAAATAATAATAAGATTGACCAGGTACAATCTGGCTTCAAAAAGGGTGTCTCAACCATTGATAATTTGTTTACACTTATGGCCATGGTTAAAAAATATATAAGTAAGAGAAGTGGACGATTTTACTGCCTGTTTGTAGATTTTTCAAAGGCATTCGATACAATAAATCACACGGCACTATTTAATAGTCTTATAAGAAAAGGAGTTGGTGGAAAATATTTGGCCATACTTATTGCTATGTATGATAATTTGTCTTCTTGCGCACGCACTGGTCGTGATGATTATACTAATATCTTCAAATGCAATATTGGTTGCCGACAAGGCTGTAAATTGAGCACGATTTTATTCAGTCTTTTTATAAATGATCTTGTTGATGAGTTAAAACAAACATGTACAAATGGTATACATATTTCAGAAGAAGTGGATGATATATTTGCAATACTATACGCCGATGACCTGGCAAATTGCAGTGACACTGTTAGGCAATTGCAATCACAAATCAATGTTATTTCTAACTTATGCAATAGAACCGGTATGCGAATAAATCTTAAGAAAACTGAAATAATAGTGTTTAGAAATGGAGGATTTCTCAGAGGTAATGACATTGGGTATTTGAAGGCAAAAGGATAGAATTAGTGTCACTGTATAAATATATGGGATTATTTGTTACTCCGAAACTAATATGGACTAAAGCCAAAGAAATGCTTGCAATTCAAAGTAAAACATCTATGATATCAATATATAAACTTCAAAGAAATGTTGTGTTTTTTTTACCATTTTGAATTTTTAAATTGTTTGATGCTTTGGTTGTGCCGATATTAACATATGGATCTGAACTTTGGGGATATGAATATGCATCTCAAATTGAAATAATTCAAAACCAGTTTTGTACCAGATATTTAAAATTGTATAAGACTTGTTTCCATGCCCTTTCGCTCGGTGAATGTGGTAGATTTCCTTTATATATTACATATTATTGTAAATGCGTAAAATATTGGTTGCGTCAAACAATGCTATACCATGCTTCGTAATTTGGATGATGTAGGACGGGTTACATTGGCAACACATGTTAAATCATTACTTTTCAGATACGGATTTGGATATGTCTGGATATCGGAAAATGTAGGCGATGAAAAAGCCTTTATATTCAGTTTTAAACAGCGTTTATTGGACTGCTCCTTACAAAACTGGCATGCTGATTTAAATCAGTCGAGCAAAGCTAGACATTATAAGTATTTTAAAACTAACTTAGATGTAGAAAGGTATCTCACTTTGAAAATTCCAATTAAATTGAAAATAGCACTCTCTAAACTACGATGTTCAGCTCATTCACTTTTAGTTGAAACCGGAAGACACACCAATATACCATACGAACAAAGAATATGCTTTTTATGTAACTCTGGAGAAAAAGGGGACGAATTTCATGTAATAATGAATTATGATGATTTGAGAAATCAGTATCTTTCAGAATTTTTGAATGATAATCATAATGGATTAGATTTATTCTATATATTAATGAGTACACAAAACGATAATTTGTTGATAAAACTCTCCAAATGTGTACTAGAAATGTTCAATAAACGGAAATACTTTATTCAAGTCCAAACTAAAACAAACTAAAATATGAGTATGCTACACCGTTATAAGATTAAATTAACATTTGTAAAGACGATATAACATTTTAGACACTCTATGTTTGATAGTTCATGTGTTTTCTCTTTTTATTCCTGATATTGCCTTTATCCTTTTGACACATTGTTGTATTATTATAATATTTGTGTGTTTTTGTATTATGGGCCGGTGGCTTAAGTTACTTGAATAAACTATTTTCAGTAAGCAATGACTTTTGAAACAAATAATACTGCTTTTATATCAGTATTCATGACGTGTGTATTTGGTTATATTAAATAATAATTAAAAACGTGATTCCGAAGTATGCCTGTGTTTGTTGTGTTTTACGATATCATTTATGGATACATGTACATTACAGATTACATTTTGTACAGAGCTCAAATGAACGTATTTGTATTTAAGTTTGTTTGGCAGGTTTTGATTAATTGGATTTCATTATCCTAATTATGGTCCAATATATTACGAGTGAAACATACACAATAATCTATTAAGATACTATACACTTGCAACACCAAGAGTTATCTGTGGCTGAGTGATCTCAGACAACTGACTGTCACTTTCTCCGAACCGGAAGAAGAGTGAACTTGTCCGTGGAGTTTTCCCTATTCCGTCTTCATCCGGAATGATTCCGCTCTCGTAAAGATGTTCCATATGAGTAAGGCACCAGCTATTTTAGTTTGATAGCCGATTCCGGACAACATGAGGTGTGCAAGCTGGACATATTTTTCATTTCTTATACGCACATAACTTGCTTTGTCTGTTGACGCTGACTACAGCGGGCTTATATTTCTTTGTTCCTTTAATCAATATATCCCTTGTTCCTTAATACCACGATATTCCTATTACCGGGAATGCCCGTATAATAACAATAATTTATTATACATACTTGACAAAGATTTAGATTCGCGGTAATGGGTATGACCAGTATACTGCTCCACAGAGGATGCACGTTTAATATATATGCATATGTTTTGATCTGTTTTGTTTGAAAAGACAAACATCCACAGAAGAGCAATAGTTTGTAGACGTACATACATTATATAAGGCACAACCCCCCCCCCCCCCCCCCCAACTAAAAAAACACAAAAAACAACAACAACAAAACAAACAAACACATTTTACCCCAATAAGAGACCACCTGCCGTAAGAGACCACTTTTCAGATTTCCCTTTAGTGGCCTCTTAAGACAGGTTTGACTGTACTTGCATTTAGAAATCAATGACTGGTTGATTGATTGCATATTTAGCGTATTTGTGTAGGATAACAGACGATCAGATAGCCTAACGACTTTTCCTGGATGCTAGAAGGTTAAAAAGTACTCGAGCACAACCATCTCCGCAAATTACTGATAACTTTTGCATATTAAATTTCACACACAGTCGTCATCTAAGCACACTTACCTCAGATCCTTATACCGATCCAACTGACATTAATCGCAATAACAAGTTTAAGTATGATAAAGCAGGCACTAATTTACCGCCGGATGCCCTACTGAATGTGTTTTCAATAAAGGTCTAAGTCAGTGGGCTGTCATACTGCTAAATACGTTCTAGATTTTGTACTGTCATTGACACAGACACTGGGGTTTTGTAATAGATTAACTTGTGGTTATTTAAACTAAAACCATTTCTTCTGTCGTGTGAGAAGGTATCTTTTCGTCAAACGATAAACATGGGCACCTTTGAATCTAAACTAGAGGAAAGTTATATAAAAGTAAAGGATACGCCAACGCCAAATAGTAAAACATGTACATTAAATACGGTTCCTGAACGCCTACGTTATTTTGCAGATAATTATGGCGACAAGAACGCTGCGGTGTTTGTATCTACGACAGGTTCTCGACAGGCTGTTATGTTTAAAGAACTTTACGACCACTCGTGTCAGGTGGCTAGGTCCTATATGAACATTGGTGTTAAACGACACGAATGCGTTGCAATAAATATACGATGCTGTCCAGAATGGCTGTACTTTACATTCGGAGCTATGATTGCCGGTCTAAGACCTGTCAGTATATCATTTACATACACGGACGGGAGTGACGTTGTCGCCATGATGGAAATAATGAGAACATGTTCGATGGTTGTGATGGATATGGGAGACGATGAGTCGAATTGGAACATTTTCAGCAGCTTGTTAGATAAATGGTCAAACGACGCTAAGGTGAAAAGTGCGAAAATGCCATATTTGCGATACATGGTGTGTTTGGATCGGCCGTCAGAATGCGGAAGTGTAAAAACAGTGAATGAGTTTATGGCATGCAGTACACAATGTGAGTTATTACCAGAAATTTTAAAAGATGAAATAGCGGTGATGTTACAAACATCCGGAAGTACAGGGGTACCAAAGCTTGTTGCGCATACCCACGAATCGCTCCTTTCTCTTAGCTTAGTTTTTGAGCACGAGCTTAACTCTGCGGAGGACATCTACTTCTGCGACAGACCATTCGGATGGGTCGGCGGATTTCCGTTCAGCCTTTTTACCGGTCAAACAAGAATCACCCAGTCTGGATTTTGCCCGCAACCAAGAGATAGATTAGTATTCATGATGGACACAGTTAAACGTGAGAGGTGTACAACAGCAGCGATTCTTCCACCAGTTCTTCAAAGTCTACTCAGACAAAAGGTAAATAATTTGTGTAAAAAGCACCTTTACTGAAGAATAACTCGAATTTTTAACAGTTGCATGTGTTGTTATGAGTAGTATGCTGATTTTGATTTAATTTCTAAGTGTTACATTTTGATTAACTTCTGCACATTGCTGATAACAACATTTCAGCATGTGCAGGTTTAATGATTTGTCATTCGTGGTATTTATATTTATCTATATTTTATTGATATCTCACATTAATATTTCGACTGAATATTACTATTTGCAATTCATACATAGAAATGAGTTCAAATATATAAAACAGTCTAAAAAAATTCGCCTGGAATCAAGGAATACAATCAAGCAATAAAATTAAGAAATATTTTTTTGTACCTATATAATTAAGCTGTAACCATGAATTCGTGTACGGATGAACTTGCAGGAATGAGCGAAAATTAGTTGTCAGCGAATAAAAGAATTAAAAATAATATTAACCACGAGTCAAAGTTAGGGACGGCATTTAGTTGACGACATTTAATGGCTGCAGCCCGGTTGTAATAGGCAATAGACCGTCGAATATAAAATCCATTACTTTATAACCATACAAATATAAAAATAATGTATATAAATTTAATACCGTTTACTTTAATCACGTTTTTTTTTTGTGACTGCAGGGAAAATTCAACGTTGAGTTCACCAATTAATTTGGTTCCATATGAATATTACTAATGTTTACCAAGTTCGTGCCGCCTATTGTTGCATATACATTTGATATTTACATACTTATTCTGAAAGACCACATTGGTGGTCTAGTGGTAGAGCATCCGCTACGCATGCAGAAGGTCATGAGTTCGATCCTCGACCCGGTCATATTGACGACTTGAAAACTAGTATGAGAATCTTCCTAATTTTGCACCCAACATTTCGAGTATAGTTTTTTGTCTGGGCTGCCCGGTTTCTGTATAATATAACTGGATGGGGTATCATACTGTCCCAAAATGACATCGTCGCGATATGACTGAAAGAAATGTTGAAATCAACTCTAAACACCATACAACAACAAAAACTTATACATTATGTTCTTTTGTATATTTGATTATTTGTATAATATACGTCTCTATGTTTCCTTACTTTTGACTTGTTATTAGGAAACACTGATAGGTCAATGGCGTCTCAAGTCTATAATGACAGGTGGCCAACCAGTCGCTCGGACCATGGCAAGTTGTGTTGGTGTCTTTTGCGACAATTTTGTCTGCGGTTATGGAGCTACGGAATTCATCATTTCAAATCTAAACGTTGTAACACGAGAGGAGGATTTCGTTGAATACTCGTGTGGTCTACCTATTCCAGGATTGGAAGTGAAGGTCGTTGACGAACACGGAAGCGTTGTCAGTGTCAACAAGCGCGGCGAAATATACGTACGCAGCAAAGGTATGTTTCAATGTTACTACAACGACCCTGAGAAAACTCGAGCTGTGAAAACTGAAGATGGTTGGTTTAAAACAGACGACATGGGACGAATGACAGAAACTGGGGTTTTATTTGTAGAAGGAAGAAAATCTGATATGATTTTGTCTGGTGGTATGAATGTTGCACCTGACATTTTAGAAACGGTAATCAAATCGTGTCCCGGAATAGAATCTGCAATTCTTGTTCCCGTTTCAGACGAAACATATTATCAAACGATATGCGCATGTGTCCTGCTTAAACCTGACAGTACAGTCACTGAGAAAGATATTCGCAATTTTTGTGAAAAGGTACATAACGATAAGAAAGGACTATTTACAGTGTTGCCAACGTATTATATGATTATGGACAGATATCCCGAAACAAATTCAGGCAAAACATCGCGAAGAGAATTGACACGGATGGCTGAAGAACGCTTTAAAACAAATAATTAGTCGAATATAGAAAGTGTTAGATATTATGCTGAAGACAAACGGGAAATTGAAAGGAGACACATGCTTTTACTACCATTTTTTGCCGGGTACCAACTTGGCGGAAATAATCTGATCGAGATATCTCGACTATTTCCCTTGAAATTTAATGTTAAGAAACTGCGTTTGGACGGTCAAACCAAAAGTAAGTTTCATCTGTGTGAAAAAAAATAATATTCTATCATAAATTGATATATAGAATTTGTTGAGACTACGTACTCTCTGCAGACATTAATGTTTCAAATCCATTTTATAGGGCTCTTCTTATGGGCCATCACGGGGTCATTTAAGATGTTGAAAAGTAAATTACGATGGCAAAATGTCTCATCACAATCGTAATTTTAACTTTCTCCGTCGTAGTTTCGACTTTTCACCATTGTTGTTTCGTTGATTTGACATTTCATCTTCGTTGTTTCGTTTTTTCAGCTTCACTTAATTTAGAAACTATGCCTCAACTTAACTTAATTTATTAACTATGTCGCAATTGTTCCAACTGGACACAGTAATTATGCATATTTACCTTTTGGTGTCTTTTCACTGTTTATGACAATATAAATTGTGTCTATCATGGAAAAAAGCATGTAAAGGACACACCCATCAAGCGTTAACATAAGTGTCCTATAGTCAATATATTTTCTTAATTTTGATATCATCTGGGTATTGGCCTAATCACACTATATGACATGGGAAATCAGGTAACCGTATAATATGGGAAATTCCCGTCAAAACAGCACTTTCCGTAACAGAAATATAAAACTAGTAAAAAAACATTCGTGCGACAATGTAATGCAACATTCATAAATTCCAGGCGTATCGTACAATACGTGTTGTTCAATATAAAGTCTAAATTAGTTATTTCGCATTAACAACTTAAACAATAGCATTATGCATACACTCACTGTATATTAATGACGTTTAAGTGTTATATTGACCCTGTGTTTTGAACATGGCGTTTATAGATAGCTAGACTACGTCACAATTAAAGCTGTGTTTGTCTTTAGTAAGAACTGTGCGACTCACTATACCTTTTTGCCGCTGTATAACGATTCTGGCGCTTAAAATGTACGGTGTCAGTTGGTGTGAATTATTTTCAAAATTGTTCATAGAGTCTGGAATTTCTTGCTACAGATGAGTAGACCAAAAGCTGGCATGACATATATTGCAATTAGACATCACTGATTTAAAAAAGGCTAATTTTATAGGATTTTACAAGAAGGATGTACTTATGAGCATTTGATGACTCTTTATTTAAGAATGTATAGAGGTGTCAGTGCACTGTCGTTAAAATACAAGCTGGTCAACAAACCAGTTGTTTTGTATTTTTATACACGGATACATTCCTGCTATGGAAAAATACTTTAAAAATAAAGTTATGTAAAAAGTCGAAACAACGATGGTAAAAATTGGAAACTACAATGGCGAAAAGACGAAACTACGATGGTGAAAAAACGAAACAACGATGGTGAAAAGCCGAAAATACGATGTTGAAAAGTGGAAACAACGATGGTGAAATGTCGAAACTATGATGGTTAAAAGTCGAAAACTCGGAACAATATCGGTAAAAAGTGTAAACAACGATGGTGAAATGTTGTTAATTCGATGGTGAAAAGTCAAAACTACCATAATGAAAAGTCGAAACTACGATGTTGAAAAGTGGAAACAACGATGGTGAAATGTCGAAACTATGATGGTTAAAAGTCGAAAACTCGGAACAATATCGGTGAAAAGTGGAAATAACGATGGTAAAATGTCGTAAATACGATGGTGAAAAGTCAAAACTACGATCATAGTGAATAGTTAAAACTACGATGAACAAGAATTTTCCGACTTTTCGACTTCTCACTATCGTAGTCATCGTAGTTTCGACTTTTCATCAAAAATATTTATAATGGCTGAATTGTGAAATATGTTTTTGACAATAGTGTATATATATCTCACGTTAATATATCGACTCTTTATTAATATTTGCAAATCATACATATATTAGAAATGTGTTCAAATATGTAATTAAAAACATATAATAAAAGTGATCTCGAAGCACGATACACAGTCAAGTAATATAATTTTTATATAGAAGCCAAGAATAGAATCTGCGATTCTTGTTTACGTTCCAGGCGCCACACTTTACAAAACGATATGCGCATGCGTTGTGCTTAAACCTGATATTAATAAATTCACCGACATAGACATTCGCACTTTTTGTGAAACGGTAAATTGCGGTAAGAAAGAACTATTTACAGTTTTACCACCGTACATGTATTATATGATTATGGACAAATATTCAGAAAAAAATACAGACAAAGCATCGCGAAGAAATTGACAGGAATGGCGATAAAACGGTTTAATACAAATAATTAGTCAAATAATTTGTAAGTTGTTTATTCAACTTCGATTTTATTCGACAGTATCGTTGCAAAAATCGTATCTAACGAAAACGTTAGGCAGTGTGAAGTAAACGTTTACTTACTCATTTGTAAGGATCATATGCATGCATTAAACATTTAACCAGTTAGCATTTATTATGGAACAGTGCTTTTATAATGTTATCTTGACGTGTTTGTTTGGCTTATTAAATGCTCATTAAAAACAGAACTCAGTGTATGCATTATTTTGTTTTGTTTATGATAGTATTTATGAATACATTACGTATTACATTTTGTACAGAGCTCAGTGGAACGTGTTTGCATTGAAGTTTGTTTGGAAGTTTCTGATTAATCGGATTTCATTCTCCAAATCATGGTCCAACCTATTTGGTCCAAAGGATATTATAAGCTTGACAACTTTTCTAAGTAACACCAAGCGTCCTCTGTGGCAGTGTGGTCCTAGGCGGCGTCTCAAGATCACTTCTTTCTCACCGTTAAGATTAATTAAAAAAGAGTTTGAACAATAAAAGAAATACATATAATTAGTTGGCATTGTGCATAGTAAGTGGATGTAAAATCGGAAAATAGAATAAACTTGTTAATTCTATTCATATATAAAATATGCATTTTCTAAAATTCGAAAAAGTGTACCTTGCAGTTCATTTTGGTCGCAAGACAATCAAGTTAAATAATCAAGATAAAAAGCATGTTCTTTTAATTTAACAGCAGTATGGTACTAAATGAAAAACATGATGTAAATATTTGTGAGGTACACATTCTCTGAGACATCTCTATCGATGGCTGAGTGCTTTAAGGGGCCGTCTCAAGACCACTTACCGCTAAGGCCATAGCTTCGAGCCCAGCTTGCTTCAAATACTTTACGTGAGAAAATTTGCCAGTTACTTGCGGAATGACGTTGGTTCTTCTCAGAATCATTCTGAGGTCTGCCTCCACCAGTAAAACTGGATATACCCTATACATAACATGAACTGTGGGGATAATGGCATTGGTTCTTCTCAGAATCATTCTGAGGTCTGCCTCCACCAATAAAACTGGATATACCCTATACATAACATGAACTGTGGGGATAGGTGTTGAACATCATTCAAAAGAATATATATCGGACATGATTAATCGTGTTTAAATTTACAATTATTCAAAATAAATTATTTTATTATGTTATACAAGACACGTGGTCCGAATATGCTTAGTACTCGTTCTACCCAGGAAAACCTTTAGTGGGATTTGCCTAAATTGTAATAGTTATTTCCATAATCAAAGTAAAATAGATATATTTATACTAAATACAATGTTCTTTTCTTAAAATATATTCTACTGCCATATATATTACTTATTTTATAACGTGTTGAAGGAGGCGAAAAAGTGAGATGAAGAACAACATTTAACCAAAATTAAGGTTCATAGGTGCAGTATTGCACTGCACGTTCCATGTCGGTATCTTCTTCTGCCACTTTATTGTATGGTTTGATTTGTATTGCAGATATATGCCTATGTGATGCCCTTTGAATGCTAAATCCTCTCTGAGTTTCAACTTGTGAACTGTAGTGTTAAGATAATAACTAATATAATATTGTCAATGTTATGAGTATGCGTACGTTTGTAAATCACTGTTAGTTTTCGACAGGAGGCCTCTATTTACGATTTCAAATATTTTTCAATTGATATTTTTATTGTACTTTAACGATGTTAAATCGACCGTCCTTCCGCAAATTATTAGTTAACGTTCCTAGATATATTCTGTTTGACCAGGTTGGTGGGCTCGAAACTATGGCGTCTCTGGTGACAGATACGTTATCATTATACGAAAGCGTCTCCGACCACTCAGTCACAGAGGACGCTCGTTCAATTCATAATTTGTATATAATATATAATCAATTTCCCCAGGCTTACGGCATATATAAGCTACACAATTCATAATTTGTATATCATATATAAACAATTTCCCCGGCTTACGGCGTATATAAACTACGCAATTCATAATTTTTATATATTATATAATCAATTTCCCCAGGCTTACGGCATATATAAGCTACACAATTCATAATTTGTATATCATATATAAACAATTTCCCCGGCTTATCGCGTATATAAACTACACAACTCATAATTTGTATATAATGTATAATCAATTTCCCCTGGCTTACAGCATATATAAACTACATAATTCATAATTTGTATATGGTATATAAATAATATCCCCCGGCTTACGACATATATAAACTACACTATTCATAATTTGTATATGGTAAATAATTAATATCCCCCGGCTTACGACATATATATACTACACTATTTATAATTTGTATATGGTAAATAATTAATATCCCCCGGCTTACGACATATATAAACTACACAACTCATAATTTGTATATAATATGTAATTAATATCCCCCGGCTTACGACATATATAAACTACACAACACATAATTTGTATATAATATATAATTAATTTCCCCCTGCTTACGGCATATATAGACTACACTATTCATAATTTATATATAATATATAATTAATATCCCCCGGCTTACGACATATATAGACTACACAACTCATAATTTGTATATAATATATAATCCCCAGCTTACGACATATATAAACTACACAACTCATAATTTGTATATAATATATAATTAATATCCCCCGGCTTACGACATATATAAACTACACAACTCATAATTTGTATATAATATATAATTAATATCCCCTGGCTTACGACATATATAGACTACACTATTCATAATTTGTATATAATATATAATTAATATCCCCCGGCTTACGACATATATAAACTACACAACTCATAATTTGTATATAATATATAATTAATATCCCCCGGCTTACGACATATATAAACTACACAACTCATAATTTGTATATAATATATAATTAATATCCCCCGGCTTACGACATATATAAACTACACAACTCATAATTTGTATATAATATATAATTAATATCCCCCGGCTTACGACATATATAAACTACACAACTCATAATTTGTATATAATATATAATTAATATCCCCCGGCTTACGACATATATAAACTACACAACTCATAATTTGTATATAATATATAATTAATATCCCCCGGCTTACGACATATATAAACTACACAACTCATAATTTGTATATAATATATAAGTAATGTCACCTGGCTTACGACATATATAAACTACACAACTCATAATTTGTATAAAATATATAATTAATATCCCCCGCTTACGACATATATAAACTACACAACTCATAATTTGTATATAATATATAATTAATATCCCCCGGCTTACGACATATATAAACTACACAACTCATAATTTGTATATAATATATAATTAATATCCCCCGGCTTACGACATATATAAACTACACAACTCATAATTTGTATATAATATATAATTAATATCCCCTGGCTTCCGACATATATAGACTACACTATTCATAATTTGTATATAATATATAATTAATATCCCCCGGCTTACGACATATATAGACTACACAACTCATAATTTGTATATAATATATAATTAATATCCCCAGCTTACGACATATATAAACTACACAACTCATAATTTGTATATAATATATAATTAATATCCCCCGGCTTACGACATATATAAACTACACAACTCATAATTTGTATATAATATATAATTAATATCCCCTGGCTTACGACATATATAGACTACACTATTCATAATTTGTATATAATATATAATTAATATCCCCCGGCTTACGACATATATAAACTACACAACTCATAATTTGTATATAATATATAATTAATATCCCCCGGCTTACGACATATATAAACTACACAACTCATAATTTGTATATAATATATAATTAATATCCCCCGGCTTACGACATATATAAACTACACAACTCATAATTTGTATATAATATATAATTAATATCCCCCGGCTTACGACTAATATAAACTACACAACTCATAATTTGTATATAATATATAATTAATATCCCCCGGCTTACGACATATATAAACTACAAAACTCATAATTTGTATATAATATATAATTAATATCCCCCGGCTTACGACATATATAGACTACACTATTCATAATTTGTATATAATATATAATTAATATCCCCCGGCTTACGACATATATAAACTACACTATTCATAATTAATATATAATTAATATCCCCCGGCTTACGACATATATAGACTACACAACTCATAATTTGTATATAATATACAATTAATATCCCCCGGCTTCCGACATATATAGACTACATTATTCATAATTTGTATATAATATATAATTAATATCCCCCGGCTTACGACATATATAGACTACACAACTCATAATTTGTATATAATATACAATTAATATCCCCCGGCTTCCGACATATATAGACTACACTATTCATAATTTGTATATAATATACAATTAATATCCCCCGGCTTACGACATATATAAACTACACAACTCATAATTTGTATATAATATATAATTAATATCCCCCGGCTTACGACATATATAAACTACACAACTCATAATTTGTATATAATATATAATTAATATCCCCCGGCTTACGACATATATAAACTACACAACTCATAATTTGTATATAATATATAATTAATATCCCCCGGCTTACGACATATATAAACTACACAACTCATAATTTGTATATAATATATAATTAATATCCCCCGGCTTACGACATATATAAACTACACAACTCATAATTTGTATATAATATATAATTAATATCCCCCGCTTACGACATATATAAACTACACAACTCATAATTTGTATATAATATATAATTAATATCCCCCGGCTTACGACATATATAAACTACACAAATCATAATTTGTATATAATATATAATTAATATCCCCCGGCTTACGACATATATAAACTACACAACTCATAATTTGTATATAATATATAATTAATATCCCCCGGCTTCCGACATATATAGACTACACTATTCATAATTTGTATATAATATATAATTAATATCCCCCGGCTTACGACATATATAGACTACACAACTCATAATTTGTATATAATATATAATCCCCAGCTTACGACATATATAAACTACACAACTCATAATTTGTATATAATATATAATTAATATCCCCCGGCTTACGACATATATAAACTACACAACTCATAATTTGTATATAATATATAATTAATATCCCCTGGCTTACGACATATATAGACTACACTATTCATAATTTGTATATAATATATAATTAATATCCCCCGGCTTACGACATATATAAACTACACAACTCATAATTTGTATATAATATATAATTAATATCCCCCGGCTTACGACATATATAAACTACACAACTCATAATTTGTATATAATATATAATTAATATCCCCCGGCTTACGACATATATAAACTACACAACTCATAATTTGTATATAATATATAATTAATATCCCCCGGCTTACGACATATATAAACTACACAACTCATAATTTGTATATAATATATAATTAATATCCCCCGGCTTACGACATATATAAACTACACAACTCATAATTTGTATATAATATATAATTAATATCCCCCGTCTTACGACATATATAAACTACAAAACTCATAATTTGTATATTATATATAATTAATATCCCCCGGCTTACGACATATATAGACTACACTATTCATAATTTGTATATAATATATAATTAATATCCCCCGGCTTACGACATATATAAACTACACTATTCATAATTTGTATATAATATATAATTAATATCCCCCGGCTTACGACATATATAGACTACACAACTCATAATTTGTATATAATATACAATTAATATCCCCCGGCTTCCGACATATATAGACTACATTATTCATAATTTGTATATAATATATAATTAATATCCCCCGGCTTACGACATATATAGACTACACAACTCATAATTTGTATATAATATACAATTAATATCCCCCGGCTTCCGACATATATAGACTACACTATTCATAATTTGTATATAATATACAATTAATATCCCCCGGCTTACGACATATATAAACTACACAACTCATAATTTGTATATAATATACAATTAATATCCCCCGGCTTACGACATATATAAACTACACAACTCATAATTTGTATATAATATATAATTAATATCCCCCGGCTTACGACATATATAAACTACACAACTCATAATTTGTATATAATATATAATTAATATCCCCCGGCTTACGACATATATAAACTACACAACTCATAGTTTGTATATAATATATAATTAATATCCCCCGGCTTACGACATATATAAACTACACAACTCATAATTTGTATATAATATATAATTAATATCCCCCGGCTTACGACATATATAAACTACACAACTCATAATTTGTATATAATATATAATTAATATCCCCCGGCTTACGACATATATAAACTACACTTTTCCTTTTCTTATTACTACTGATCGAGTATTACTCATCCTGTCATCCTGGTTTACCTGAAACCACGCGTCTTTTTAATGAAACACATAAACACTTTGTTTTTGTGTGTGTTTTTAATGTGGTTTTACGCCATTTCCAACACATTTCAGGTTATATTTGTCATGTCCAGTTTAATTAATGGAGGAAGACCTCAGAATGAATCTGAGTAGAACCACCGTCCTGCCGCAAGTAGCTGGCAAACTTTCTCACATAAAGTTTTTGAAGCGAGCGGAACTCGATAAGTATTAATAATTTCCGTCTCCGTCATATGATATGGTATAAGTCACTTCAAGTTTATCTTATTAAGGTAAACATAGTCTATTCAAAAACCTGATATCTCCCGAATCCAATCTATTAACCCCAAATGAAAAAGATGGAAATTTTATGCCTGTCCCACAATTCATTGCAATTGAATGTTTACTAAATTTCAAACTTTCAGTTCAAACAAATGACCAATCAACGTGCTCAAACGTGGCTTTCCTAACATTGCTATTTAACGGACCCAATCGGATACTACAGACTAAGGAATACATCAGAACGAATCCTAGTAGCGCCGTCAACCAAGGCTATATGGTTCACCATTAAGAGTAAACATTTCTGTCTAATGTTATAGTATCAAGCTATTAGTATTACTGGCATTTAATATAGAATTATGCAAGTCTATTAATAAAAAGATAAGATGATTTAAATAAATGATACCTGTGCAGCTAAATATAAGTCACATTTACTTTACCAACAACAATAATAAAATATTGCCGAGAGTTTTACGGCATACTTTAGTTTGTTGATATTCTTATATTGACAAGTACCGATGGTATGTTGTATATAAGATTGCTAACGATAATATCTTATTAATAAAATTTCGCCATGGTAACCTAACACAATTAGTGTGTATATATACAATCAATAGAAATGATTTGTTGATGGTTAAGGTTTAGCCAGATTCTTTTAATACTAGAAGCAAATTTATTTGCTCTATAAGCGGGGGCGTTTGGCTTAATATATATGTTTTACATATTGTAAATAACCATAGTCACATTCATTAACCATCTTATAGTCGCATATGTTATCACTAAGCTGCAAAAGGTAAAGAAATATAAACAAATCGTAACTAATAAGCCTAAGTCGTCAATTTTAATCATCTAGTTGGACCATATATAGAATCGTAATAAACATCAGCAGTTAAATCATCTATAATAGACTTCAAACAGTTGAAATACATAAACTACTAAGTAAATAATAATCATCCATCATCGTTCATCTATCACTCTTACAGATCCCTAATTATCATCTTTTATTTTTTAATACTCGTCTTATCCGGCTCGCCAAAATAACTAGTTCAAAGCGCACGGGTAAAGAAAAAACTTATACATACATGCGCCGCCATCATTCCGCACGTATTTGGCAAACTTTCTGATATAAATAATTTTTATAATATAGTGACGTTTTTATTATACATCTCGAGTCATTTTTCAAATTGAATATAACAATAATAATTAAAAGTTAGAACAAAATCTAATTTAATAAATGGTCGTTTTTTAAAAATACGTCTTGAAAAGATAACATGTGATGTGTATCCCCATTTTTGATAAAATTGGCTCTTTTAAATAGGTATATATTGATATTAATATAAATCACCTATTACAGCTATTTAATTATTTGACTAAAAAGAACTTAATATGCGCATAATTAAACTTTTGATAATAATGTATAATTTAAGTTCTATTATATTAGCATGCTTTTTGTTGTTGTTTCAAATGACACAATATTCATTAGGAGTTCCTCAGTGATGTCTCTTGTACACAAATTGTGTCTGAGATTTGCGGAGTGTTTATATCGTAAGAGTGACTGTTCCTTAACGTCCAATATGAAATTATTTTCGATTTTCGGGATAATCGAACCGTCCAATCCAATACGAAAAATCTGTCCGGATTTTCGAAACGCTTCCGGTTTGAAGCGTACAATAATGATTTATTATGTACAGTCACGTGGTACAATTCATCATCATCAATTTAACATTCAAATAATTTTTAGATAATATTCGAATAAAGATAATCACATTGACTTGTTGACGAACACACTAAAGTGCCACCATTTCTTTCTTACGAAAATCTTTATTTGCAATGATTAGACAAACCGAGGATTTATATAGAAGGATAGGAAACTAGCATCTCTCCACTCAATGTTGATAAAACAGCGTGCAAATATTTAATAATTTGGCAATTAATCATTCATATTTCACAAGCATTTGATTTCTTTTACATAAAAGGCAAGGTGAATGTAACCTTAGATGTTTTTTTTTAATGTTGTAAACACGCAATATGATAAGTGCACTTGACCACATCCTTCTCAGTTTTTATCTTTAGTACAATTAAGTACACGTGACCACATTCGTCTCAGTTTCTAACTTTAGTTCAATTATGTAAACGTGACCACGTCCGTGTCAGTTTCTTACTTTAGTACAATTTAGTAAACGTGGCAACATCCGTCTCAGTTTCTGACTTTAGTACAATTAAGTACACGTGACTACGTCCGTCTCAGTTTCTTACTTGAGTACAGTTGAGTAAACATGACCACGTCCGTGTCAGTTACTAACTTTAGTACATTTAAGTACACGCGACTACGTCCGTCTCAGTTTCTAACTTTAGTACAATGAAATACACGTCACTACATCCGTCCCAGTTCCTAACTTTATTACAATTAAGTACACGTGACAATATCCGTCGTCTCAGTTTCTAACTTAAGTACAGTCAAGTACACGTGACCACATCCGTCTCAGTTTCTAACTTTAGTACACTTATGTACACGTGACCACAACCGTCTCAGATCCTAGCTTTAGTATTGTTAAGAACACGTGACCACATTCGTCTCAGTTCCGTGTTTTAGTACAGTTATGTACACATGACAACATCTGTCTCAGTTTCTTACTTTAGTACAATTAAGTACACGTGGCCACGTCCGTCTCAGTTTCTAACTTAAGTACAATTGAGTAAACGTGACCAAGTCCGTCTCAGTTACTAGCACTAGTGCATTTAACTACACGTGACCACATTCGTCTTAGTACCTTGTTTAAGTTCAATTATATACACATGACACCATCCGTCTCAGTTTCTAACTTTAGTATAATTAAGTGCACATGACAACCTCTGTCTGAGTTTTTAACTGTATTGCAATCAAGAACAAGTGATCACATCCGTCTCAGTTTCTAACTTTAGTACAATTAAATATTCATGACAACATTCGTCTCGGTTTCTAACTTTTGTACAATTAAGAACACACGTCCGGAAGGTTAACAAACATTCTTGGCTTCTATATTTACTGCTTGACTGTGTATCGTGTTTCAAGGTACTGTTATTAGATTTTTCGATATATTTGAACACGTTTCTAATGTAAGTATGATTTGCAAATTAAAATATTGAGTGGAAATATAACGTGAGATATCTATAAATGTTGCCAAATATAAATGCCTCAAATAATATACATGTATCAATGAACCTTCATGTTTCAATTATTATGAGTATTTTTGGTGCAAATTCGAACATACGATTGTGAAAAGTCGAATATTCGGAATAGAACAACTTTTCACAATCGTAGTTTCGTCTTTTCATCATCGTAGTTTCGACTTCTCACTATCGTTGTTTCGGCTTTTCACCATTGTAGTTTCGACTTTTCATCGTCGTAGTTTCGAATTTTCTCTATCGTTGTTTGGACTTTTCACCATTGTAGTTTCGCTGTTTCATTGTTTAGACATTAGTAAATCTAATAAATATGACGCGATTGCCCCGAAGTGGAGCCTGTACAGAATGGTCTTGAAACATTGATGCCTGTAGAAGGTCTGTAGACGTAGTATCAGTAAATCCTGTATATAAATATACTCAACGTGTCTCTTACGACATGCATGAGCTACAGTGGTCCTATTCTTGCTATAACGTTTTCATTAGATACGGCTGTTTGCAACGGTACTTTCTGGCATAAAAAATCTTGCACTCTCTATATTCGACTAATTATTTGTTTTAAACTGTTCTGTAGCCACCCGTGTGAATTCCCTTCGGTGCAATATTCATACCACCAGAAAATCATATTAGATTTTCTTCCTTCAACATAAAAGACCCCAGTTTCTGTCATTCGACCCATGTCATCCGTTTTATACCACCCATCTTCTGGTTTCACAACTCGCGTTTTCTCCGGGTCGTCATAGTAACATTGAAACATACCTTTGCTGCGTAAGTATATTTCGCTACGCTTGTTTACACCAACAACGCTTCCGTGTTCGTCAACAACCTTCACTTCCAACTGGAACTGGTTGACCACACATTACTCATTAAAATCTTCCTCTCGTGTTACGACGTTGAGGTTTGAAATGATGAATTCCGTAGCTCCATAACCGCTGACGAAATTATCTCAAAAGACACCAACACAACTTGCCATGGTTCGAGCGACCGGTTGGCCACCAATCATTACAGTCTTGAGACGCCATTCACCTCTCAATGTTTTCTAATTGCAATTGACAAATATGGAAAAATATAACCAGCAAGAGATGTATGTCATACATATAACCAATTATACATGTATAATGTAAATGTGTAAAATAAATAAATATTGTAGATGTGACAAAATGCGCCATGGCCTTTGTAGGTAGTAAAAATATTCACGTGATCAGGTGAAAACCATTATTGAATTACCCAAGGAGCCACAAATATAGACAGAGGTAAAGGTAAACAGTATGACTATCATGCATATATAATATTATATATATTTACTATCAAATCAGCAGTCTTAGTTGCCTTGTTATCACCCGTTAAAATCGCCCCTTATCTTAACTCAGTGATGGTATTACTTCTGATTCCTTGGAGTTATAGTTATTTCAATGATATCCGGAGAAAGGAATGCTGTTTAACTCAGTACTAGTGACTTTGAGAATCTTATCCCCAATGCAAAGATTTAATGAAACGCCGGCTTCTATTTTTATTGCTCGAGTTATTCAATGTTTTAAATATTTCAACACATTTCTAACGTATGTATATTTAATTTAAATATTAACGTAAACTATCTATGAATTATTGTCAAATATAAACGTCATGGATAATATATTATTGAGCGTTCACATGCTGTAATTTGCAGATGAATTATTAAAAAAATATCACTTGCAAATCGAAATTAGCATACTAGTAATGACCAGACTTGCATATATAAATGCTAGAAATTGTAGTAAAGCTAAGACAAATATAAAGTGAATGGGTGTTTCTAAAACAAATTCATTAACTATTGTCTGATCAGAATTTGAAGAACCGGCGCAAAAATCAGACAAGATATACAATTCTCACATTTTAATACGTCAATCATAAATGCTATTCCATATTTTAGTTGCGGACAAAATCCAGACAGGATAATTCTTGTTTGACCAGCAATAAGGCTAAACGGAAATCCGCCGACCCATCCGAATGGTCTTTCTTAGTAGAAGATGTCCTCCGCAGAATTAAGTTCATGCTGAAATAGAGAGCTAACGGAAAGGAGAGATTCGTGCGTATGCGCAACAAGCTTTGGTACCCCTGTACTTCTAGATGTTTGTATTATCACTGCTATTTCATCTTTTAAAATATCTGGTAGTACCTCACATTTTGTATTGCATGCCATAAACTCATTGACTGTTTTTACATTTTCCCATTCTGACGGTCGATCCAAGCAAACCATGTATCGCAAATATGGCATCTTCGAACTTCTCACCTTTCCGTCGTTTGACCAATCAACTTACAATTTGCTAAAAATGTTCCAATTAGACCCATCGTCTCCAAGATGCATCACGACCATCGAAAATGTTGGTAGTCTTTTCATCGTGGCAACAACGTCACTCCCGTCCGTGTATGTAAATGATATACTGACAGGTCTTAGACCGGAAATCATAGCTCCGAATGTAAAGTACAGCCATTCTGGACAGCATTGTAATAGCAATGCATTAGTCCGTCTTAACATCAAGATTAATATAGGACCTAGCCACCTGGCATTACTGATCAAAAAGCTCTTTAAATGTAACAGCATGCCGAGAACCAGTCGTAGATACAAAAACGACAGCGTCCTTGTTTGCAGAGTTATTTGCAAAATAACGTAAACGTTCAGGAACCGTATTTAATGTGCAAGTGTTAGTATTTAGTGTTGACCTATCTTTCATTTTGATAGAACTTTCCACAAGTTTAGATTTCGAGTTATCTATGTCTACCGCTTGACGAAGGGATATCGTATCACACGACAGAAGAAATGTTTTTAGTTGAACTAGCCACGGTTTGAACTAATTTTATGTCCAATTTTGTAAATGCATGTATTCAAAATCTAGAACGTACTTGGCAGTATTATGGCACGCCGGTGACTTACCTTTACTGATATCGCCTGGGTTAATTAGCTGTTGTGATACAAGTCACGTATAATCGTGATCAGAATCAGAGGGATAATACTACACGTACAAGTTGATCGTTTAGCTCAACAGTTTTGGTTTGAAATGTATCCAAGTGGAAAAGTTTGTTGCGGCGATTGTTCGAGTACTGAATAATATTTCAGGTTCCCAGGAAATAGTTGTGAGGTCTGATCGTCTGATAGTGTGTTAGCCCTCGATGAAATAAACATGACGGTAAATATTCAATCAGTCAATTAATTAATCAATCAATCGATCAGTCATTTGCAATATAATACTTATCCAGAGCACATATGAAGTCAAAAAACATCAAGTAACTAAAAATTTAATATATTATTATTTTTTATCCCACTTTTCGAAGATTCTTTTGGGTAATTAAGCTTTTTTCTCATTGAGTAGTAAGATGATATCTAAATGTGTTGATCATTCGTGTAATAGTTTCATAAAAATATAATGTTACCATAAATTAATGAGAAAAAATAAGTAGAATTTGACAAAAGTTAAGATTTGAAAAAGAAGCTTCATGCGACCGGGCCCGGAAAATAGCGAACAACTTATCGACTTGCCCGGATATATAAATGACGTCGATTTCTCTTAGTAAAACTACGTCATTGTGAGACGTTAAGTCATACGGCGGCTGACCGAAGCTTATATGTCCGATTTCTTTCTCGTCTTTTTAAAGAGGTGTTTGTTAAATGGTAAATTTACCATATTCCTGAGTTTTGTGAAACAAAGAATCTTACATTCGTGCACATTTATTAATGAATTTGTTAAACTCGTTGGAAAAAAAATTGAGGCTCGGCCTCGCCTCGCCTCGCCTCGCCTCGCATAATACAGTGTTTTCAACTCGTTTAATCAATTAAAAACAAACGAACACTTATGTTAGATCCTTTATAAAACATAAACGCATGACAAATGAAACAGGTATACGACAAATGATAATAACAGTGTTTAATGCTGGATGTGCCAACTGGAATTAATTTACATAAATTTATGATATTTCCACAAAATGATGCCAATTTTAATATCATCACTGTTCATAAGCATGTCAAATTTAACAGACTTTAGGTTATCACAATAAAGTTTTCTTTTGACCGCAATAAAATGCTTATAATGAAAATGAAATTAATCTCTTATTTAATAGCTGTAACATAAATATCAAGTTCTTAGAGTAATTTCAATGTTGAAGTAACGACTTATCCCTATTGAAAAAGTATAATTCATACATCTAATTTTGTACAAAAAATTAGCAAAATGTTGCATAATTTTCAAATATAATACTATGCTTATATATACGATAATTATAACATTCACTAAACGTTTGTCATTCTGCCAGAATTGATAATTAATTCTTGGATTGGCAATGCTTTTGAATATTAATGCTTTGGACAGATTTCTTTCCAGCCAGTAATTAGTTAAATTGTTTAATGCATCGTGCACAAATCCCACCCAAGGCAAATTTACATAACTATTAGTATGCAGCACATAACATGACTTGTACAATTTAATTAATTTTAACACTATTACTATTCAAAATCTTACACCAAGAATTAAGTATTCTGTTTTATATTTGTAATGGTAATGGCACGATAATAACACAACCCCTTGTTTCCCATACAGTAAACAACACTTGACGTGTTTTGCTTTTAAATTCAGTATGACTTTAAAAGATTTCAACTGAAATGTATCAACAATATCACAAGTATGTATTCCCCACACTTCTGAACTATACAACAAAATGGGAACAACTATAGTATTAAATCAATACAACTGTAACTCTACAGTAAGTGACAGTTTTCTTGCGTTCTTCTTAACATTGCTTTCCTGGCCTGGTTTACTAATTGTTTCTTTGTGTTACCGATTTTTTCCAATTAAACTGAATTGAACATAGAAATATAAAAAAGCATTAACAATTTCAAAAATATTGTAAAGATATTGAAAACTAAATCTGGTAACTTTTTAAACTTCTTTTACTTTACCAGAAGACTACTTTGCTTTTCTTAGAAGTATTAACTAGACTTAGTATATCTCACATTTAACAGTAATCAGACATTGTATTCAAAGCTAATTGACCTGACGCATGCTGTCCATCAAACAAGTCGATAATCCAATCACCGATTGATACTGATTGCTACTCCGCCATTTTCCTGAGACAAATTAACCGTATCTATGTAAACCATACATTGCATAACGTTGTGTTCACTTGGGCACACAACACCACGTGACCAGAGCGAAAGTCGCTCTCACAGGTCAATTGCAACGTTTCAGAATTAACCGCTAAATTAACTGTATCATCAGCATTCTTAGTAACATTTGATAAAACGTCTAAGATCTTAAATTCTGGACTCTTACCTCGGTTAATACCTCGGTTAGACAAAGATGGATTTTCGCTTAAAATTGCAACATATTTCGCGATGTATTAAATGAGTCACGCGACTTTACACGTTGTTAACTTTGTTTTGTCTTAAAAGAGTTCAAATGACTATGTGAAGATCGTAGAGCAGTATTAATGTGCTGTCTATTTTTAGAATAGGGATTTCGTTTCTCGTTTCAAGTTTACCACTCCGATTGAAATATCGATTTTGTCACGTGTTGATGGATTTAATATACCAAACCGTTCGGATTGTATTTATTGATGATAATGAGATGCGTTTTATCCATATCAAATAATTTAATTTTAAGACATTTATAGCGCTATTCCTGATATACCTCCTTTAAGGTGACTTTTCATCACCATGTTATATCCCACAATCCACTTCAGTGGAACAAAATATTTTTTTTTTTGAAAAAGTAATTTGATATAAATGAAATAGCAAATTTCCATTTAAATATGGTTTGGTATCGTTTACAACATATTTTAAGTTATTTTAAGATGAAATGGGGGAGAGTATTTAATATAATATTAAAAATAAGTTTTTTAAAAAAAAGAAAAAAAAAAGAAATGGGATGAGATTGTACAGGAAAAAAATGGTTGAGTATTTGATATAATAAAAATAAAAATAATAAGTGGGGAGGAGGTAAAGGGTCTTGGGTCGGTACATAAGTTGATGGTGGGCAAATCCTTTAACTTAATACAAAAAGGTTGGGAGATGATGGGACGAGCTTGGCCAAGTACCAAATTTTAGAAGTTTAAACAGGGCTGAATATTTTAATACAATAAAGAAAATGATGAGGTGTGGGTGAGGTATCTTAGGTAGGAAACTAACTTGAAATTGGACAGAGTTTTATTACATATTACACAAAACAACATAAAATCAGGTGTCCCATAGTTCATAGCAATAGAACGTTTACTAAACGTTAACGTCATTCAAACTTTCAGTTGAAACAACTGACCAATCAACGTGCTAAAACGTGGCTTTCCCCAACATTTCTATCAGAATAAATCCAAGTATCATTCCACTAGTACAGTTTTATGTTAGACTCCAATAAGCTACTTAATAATATGATGACCTCATTGTTATTCACATATAAAACAAAATATTAAATTTACCTATAATACAATTTACTTTAATTATTGGTCATTTTTTAAAACGAAAAAAATAACATTAACAATAAATTAAGTATATACTTACCATAAAATACACCTTTTCATTTCAAATAATAAATAGTTTAATGTGTATTCACACGTCTTTAAAGGACAGGTGTGACACTCCTTTAATTCCTGCTTGGAAAGTTCAAATGGCATTTATCAACAATTTCAAAGTAATGCGACTAAAACCGATTTGGAGAGTATGTTTTTTTTTCTCATTTTTGGATTATTCTGATTAACCTTTTTTTGTAACTTTTATTTCAATTTAGTTGTACAAAAACAGAAATATTGATACAAAATAGTTCATGACAATTATATATACATTTAGAAATTTCTAATAGCCATTGAGTGTCTCACTGTCTGTGGGAAATGAATGAGTAACAAACAGTGCCCACTAAATCCAGATAGTTTGTTTGTGTAGTTTAAATCTCAAGGGCTGTATTATCAAGATTAATAAAAATGTTCAAACCGAAATTCCCCCCCCCCCCACCCCAAAACAATTTAATTTCAGTTTCTCTTTTAATTATTATTTGAAATACTTCACAGTTAATTTATCACATACAGTCATAACACCTCTGTACTTAATGATAAAATATAACTTGCAACATAATCATAATGTGATGTTTTAGCATTTAAAAGTATCGCTGAGGAAACTATCAAAATATGTTAAATTAGTGAAACCGGGGTCAACAACTCAATGGCTACCAGACATTTAGATAACTTGTACATATATGCATTTGTATACGTGCAGAACAATATACATGTAATTGAAATCAATTTTCACAATTTAATATAAAGTAGTTAGTTATATAGTGGAATATCATTAAACATTTGGCAGGTTAATCATTTGTATTAGAGATATTTTGAAACAATAAGTGTATAGGCTTAAGTTCTGCAAATTCCTGAGCAAATACTACACAACTTAAAAAGTGCAAAATTTCATCTACAAATCTTTAATAAGTACTCATCCAGTCTAACAAACATCGATGAGAGTCAATCTTGTAACGTTATCAAAATGCTTTTCACTTGTTGTAATGTATACACTATAAAGCAACAATACATGTTAAATTGAATGTTGGAGTTCATTTATTTATGATAGATGAATGCATAAAAAAAACAATCCAATTGTCATAAAACAATCTGCTTTGAATCTTTTATCTGACTTTGTAAACTTATTATTTTGAGAAGAAAGTAATGCTTTATTGATGTATATAAACATTAAATAATTATTCTTATTGCAGGTCTAGTCTTGATAATGAGCAGTTAAATATTATAGTTGATTGGAGAAAAGAAAAAAAAGGAAAAATAAAAACACTCTGGGGAGGGGATGGGGATTGATATAATTAATTATCTACAAAATATATAATATAATGTATTTGTAATCAAACAAATGTGTCTAAATTAAAACTGAAAGAGTAACATGAAAAATGTTTCAAATTTGTATCAAGATATAAGTGGCTTATAGTCA
This sequence comes from Panopea generosa, assembly GCA_029582155.1. Classification (NCBI taxonomy): domain Eukaryota; kingdom Metazoa; phylum Mollusca; class Bivalvia; order Adapedonta; family Hiatellidae; genus Panopea; species Panopea generosa. The sequence continues at coordinate 17,809,502 of CM055896.1, read as the reverse complement.
TTCCAAATAATATCAAAATTGGGTATTTTACAATTTATTGTTGCAAGATACCGTTCTGTATTATACAGATTTATAATATATTTTTAAAGTTGTCAAGTGTAGGTTTAACTGTTTTAAGTTTCTGAGTGTAAATAAATTTCTTTGCAATTAATATTATTTTATTCAAAACTTTGTCAAAAATGTTATTTCCGAACATAATGTCTGTATGTGTCCAATTTAAATTAGTGCCTATACATTTTTCGCTAAGATGGTTCATCAAACAGGAGATAAATTGTTTAGAAATGTCACATTCGATAAAAATATGTTTAATTGTTTCTATTTCTCTTTTGCATAAACTGCAAATATCAGAATCCTTTATTTTCATTTTTTTAAGAAGAGAATTGGTTCCTAATATTTGGTGGTTTATTCTGTACTGAAACCATTGTAAGTTTGTGTCATTTGTTATGTTAAATGGAAGGCAGTAAAATTTAGTTTCAACGAAATTGGTTCTTATATCCAAATCATTTTCCCATTTAGCAGCGGATTGAGGGATTATATTTTCTTGTATACAAGACTGATAAATTGCCCTACATCCTTTTGTATCTTTCATAATTATTGATATTGATAAAGGGCATGTAGGTGCCCCTCCATTACTAGCTAAATGAACAATAGAAAGTTTAAATAAGTACCTTTTAACAGATGCTAGCAATCCTTCATATTCTATGAAGTTTGTATTTATGTTGTACCTATTAATAAAATCAGTCAATGAGTAAAAATTACCATTTGCGTTCATAATATCATTTATCAATAAAACACCCTTAGAAAACCAATGGTTATAAAATATACTTGTGCCTCCGACCTTAATGTTTGGGTTAAACCAAATTGGAATTTTTTGAAATGTGTACCAATTTGCAGGCTTTAGTATGTTTGAATATGTTTGATAACTTCTAAAAATATCTTTCCAGAAGGGATTATGTATTCTTTTTATGTGTCTACTAATAAAGTCTGGGCCATATGCACCAGCATTTGACATGAATGGGTACATTGAGTTAAATATATCTAGATATTTTTTATTTGAGTTTAAAAGGCGTCTTATCCATGTGAGTTTTAATGAGTTAATAAAAAGGTCTATATCAAACATTTTGAGGCCTCCTTTTATGTAAGAGTTGCAAATTGTAGTTCTTTTCACCTTATCCGGTTTATCATTCCAAATAAATTTAAAAAATAAGCTTTTAATCTCTTTAATTTTATCAGAGTTAGGGTTTGGTAGAGCTAAGATAAGATGATTAATTTTTGATATGGCTAAACTTTTTAAGATTGTTATTTTACCAATTGGTGTTAATATTCGTTTTGACCAATGGAAAAGAAGTTGTTTTATATCATGTATTTTATCATCAAAGTTCACATTAATCATTTTATATAAATCTACTGAAAATCGAATACCAAGGACAGTAAATTCATTGTCCCAAGAAAGATTATATTCTTCACATAACTTAATATTACTATTTTTCCTTGAACCTATCCACACTGCCTTAGTTTTATCAACATTGATATTAAGGCCGGAGATTTCAGCATAGAAATTGAGTGTTTGAAGTGTGTTTACAAGTGATTTTTCTGAACCATCAAGCATGAGTGTTGTGTCATCGGCATATTGTGAAATTAAAAAGTTTGTATTGTCAATCTGTATTCCTTTTATATTAGGGTTATTTCTGATTAGAACAGCGAGGATCTCTGCACATAAAATGAATATATATGGGGATAATGGGTCTCCTTGTCTACAACCTCTTTGTAAGTAGAACCACTCTGACAAGTGTCCATTGACTATTACACATGATTCTATATTTGTATAAAATACTTTGACCCATTTAATAAAGGATGGACCAAAGTTAAAAAATTTAAGAACAGCAAAAATAAAAGCCCAGGCGACCGAGTCGAATGCTTTCTCAAAGTCAATGAGTAGTAACATGCCTGGGACATGTTTCTTTTCTAAATAAAACATTAGGTCATACAATAATCGAGTATTTTCGCCAATGTATCGGCCTGACAAAAATCCTGTCTGATCCTCATTAATAATAAATGGTAAAATATCTTTCATTCTTTTGGCTATACATCCAGATGCTAACTTGTAAGAAACATTTAAAAGTGAAATTGGGCGCCAATTTTTTAAAAACGATTTATCTTTGCTCCCCTTTGGTAAACATGTTATGACCCCTTGCTTTTGTGAAATTGAAAGTTCTCCCTTAGTATATCCCTCATTTATAGCACGCAGTAAAAATGTCCTACGTCTATCCAAAAGAATTTGTAAAATTCAACCGTATATCCGTCAAAGCCGGGACTTTTTTCATTTGACGTATTTTTTAAAAAAGCTAGCAGTTATTCATAGGTAATGGGGCCCTCAAGTAATGTTTTCTTAACTTCATTCAATTTTGATATATTTAAATTTGAAAAAGTATCATTTAAATTTATGTTTTTAATTTCCCTGATTGAATATAATTCTTTATAGAACCGTTTTGTTTCTTTAAGTATTGCATCTTGTGTTTTTAAAATTTGACCATTAGATGCCTGAAGTTGTAACATTGATTTTGATGTATAGTTCCTATTTTCTAAATTGCAAAAAAAAATTTCTTTTCTCCTTCTTGAACCCATTTTGCCCGTGATCTTATTCTTATCCCTTCTAATTTTTTCTCTCTTATATCAATTAATTCTTTTTTTTTTGATTCTATTAAAGTATGGTTTTGTAAGATTTCTTTTTCTAGGTTTTCAATTTCATTATAAAGTATTGCTTCCCTTTGGTCTTGTTGTCGTTTGATGTAAGAGGAATGAGAAATAGTTATTCCACGAATTTCAAATAAAAGCACTTCTAAAAATAGTTGATCACTTATATTAAATTGTAACTCCGCATTTGGAACATTATTTATATCATTATTAAAAGTCTCTTTAATGTATTGTAATTTTACACGGTTTATTGTATTCTTTATTTTATCAATATAGTTTATATCTTTTAAAAGTGAATTGTTGAATTTCCAATATGATTTTCCTTTTTCAAATTTTCCAAATTCAAGTATTAAACGGATCAGAGAATGGTCAGTTCTATATCCTGGTTTTATATCTACAGTATCAATATCCATCATTAAACATGTTGAGATTAAAAAGTAGTCAAGTCTTGCTTTCTTTTGAGAGTTTTTTTTAAACCATGTGAATTTTTTTTCTTCTAAATGTTGATCGCGCCAACAATCTGTCAAATTACATTCAATCAATAAATCTTGAAGACTTTTTCGAGCATTTGGATTATTTATATTAATGTATTCACAACAGTCTATATTAGGATCCAGAGCTACATTGAAGTCTCCAGCAATGATGGTTAAAGAATCAGTTGCTAGAATCTTCTGCTTTAAGTTATCATAGAAAATAGGATCATCTCTATTTGGGCCATAGATGTTTATAAGTTTATTTTTTTTATTACATAAAGTTGTATCTAATATAATTTTATTTCCATTTTGGTCTGTTTCCACTGAATGTACTTTGAATTCAGAATTATTGTTAAAAACAATAGCTACACCTCTAGATTGGCTAGAAAAATTGCTAAAAAAACATTCATTTCCCCACTGGGTACGTATAACAGGTATATCTGCATCAGTAAAATGAGTGTCTTGAAGAAAATAAATTGAATAATGTTTACTTTTGAGAAAGTCAAATGTATCTTGTCGCTTATTTTTATCTCCAAGACCCTGTACATTCATAGATATAATTGAAATATTACTCGTCATTTAAGATATGCACTTAAAAATAATATAAGCAGAGACACAAATTGTTCTTAACAAAAAATGTACTAATCATTGTGGTGGCAGTGTTGTTATGTAAGGTACCAGTAAAAAGGCAAAGCCTGTGTGCATGCAAGTTGTATTGTTCATCGTTAATGGAGGTATTGTATACATTTATATCTAAATTCCCATCCCCTCTCCAACAAGATAATACTAAAAATTTAAAATAACACAAAAACATCATCTGTACAAAAAATTAAGGCAACTCTTCGAAAGAGCGGTAATAAAAAACATACTTTCACTTTAGGATACTTCATTGTTTTCAAGATCAATCTAATATTTTAACAGGAAGTACTGACATGATATACTTATATATATATACACATATACAAACATATAATCTCATACACGCACAACTTTACACTCATATGTGTCTGGTTGTTCATCAATAATTATCTCCATAGTTATGTACATTTTAATTATCTCCCTTTATATACATATCAATTATCTCCCTTATACACACATATATATATGTATATACATATATACATACATATACATATATATACATATATATATATATACATATATATACATATATATGTACATACACATATATATACATACATACATACATACATACATACATACATACGTACATACATACATACATACATACACACCTACTTACACATGTATATACATATACATATGCGTACACACATATACATACATACACTTGCACATATACATATATTTACTGGTCTTCCAAGATAATTTAATAATAAAAGTTTTCAGCCTCTGAGGCCATATACACTCAGACCAATTTATTTTTAAAAACAAAGAAAAAAGGCTATGACATAGTGGTCACAACTGACAAAAGGCAATCTGGTAGGCTCACCAATGGTCAATATGCTCAGGTGAGTGAAAAACTATTATTATTACTATATAAATATTTATTAAATTACATCCTAGTTAATCTGTCTTTCTTTCCTAGCTGTAGAACTGGTAGTTGCCTACTTTCAGCTTCTAAAATGCACCCCTAGTTTTGATATTATATCCAGAACCTAAATAAAAATGAGAAAAAAGTAGGCATATGACAACTGTTCATATGTAGTAAAATAATATATAATAACAACCTAGCAAGATATTTTACAATATCTTCATATCTTTCTGATTTTAACACAACTTTTCACGAACAACACAGTATTTTTTTATCAGTGGCTTAATCATATTAAATACAATATAAGTTAACCATCTATAATATTTTAGTTACTTAACTATTTGACCATTTAAGGTCTGGCTATTGACAGGTTCTTTATAAAATATTCCAGTTAATTGAATAATACTGAACATAAAATAGCATTTCTTCTGCTTATATTTGTTACAACCTTTAGTTGTTCCCTATACTCTCCCAGGCATATACAAACCATACAAGATGAGGTTAACCAAAATTTAATGCTTAAATATATAAACCTCTGACCCAAATCTCCCACATAAATCAGACAAAATTCTTCTTTGAAGTGAAGAATCATGTTGTATTTATTCTAGTTTTATTAGGGGGGGTAAAACTACATGTATACCTCAGATATATACTAGAACCCTTGTCCGAAAGTGAAAAGTCAAGGTGTTCTTTAAGATCTGCTTCAAATTATTGTTACTTTCCTTCATCTTGTATGGTACTAAATCCAGGTTATATCCATATTTATCCTTGATTTACTTATCAAACATTAGTTTATGCATGATACAAGTTCATTAGAAATTACATAAATATCAGTGTAGGAAAAATAATAGTAGACACTTTAAATCACACTATACATGTCCATTGTTAAACAACTTTTTTAAATTGATATTCCAGCTTCATTATATATTTTATACACATATATACATCTTATGATATATTTATCACTAAGTTATAGTAATTATCAAACAAACTATGTTTATAACTATGGCTCATTTACCTGTTAAGGACACAATTAGAATGTATATTAGTGTTCGAAAAATTATATTAGACTCTTTTATCCACAGGGGCTATTGTTAATCCAATATCTATATCACCATTTACAGCAAAGTATAGACTTCATTATTCTATACATAGCTATATAGAATTCATATAGACACAAGTCCCTGTGCTTTAACCCACAAACTTATGTCAGTCAATAAATAACTTCTCAATTGGTATACCAGTTGCTTCTTGGGTACACATTCCACACATTCACCAGAGTAACCTTCACATAAGTGTCCTATAAAATAAATTAGAAGAAACAAATGATTTTAACAATATATCTATTTGATTAAAAGGGACCATCGCTTTGGAAAAATTGTAAACTTTTAAGTTGCTTTTTATATTAATACAAATAAAACCTAAACAAACAATAACATGTTTATTCTTGACTTGGACACTTGTGATACATGAAATAAAATCTGGGGCCATCATAACTATACAACTTCAGCATTAAACTGATGAAATGGTAGTGATAGTACAATTGATATACTGCAATAATTATCTCTGAACATTCCAATACCTTGCCATTATATTTAATTTTGATACGAAGCATATAGTCAAATGTTATAATTGACAATTTAAATTGCCCACTTTGGTTTCAAACTTTAACAATATAAAAAGCTATAAATTGTAAGATTGCTGTTATTTCAAAGACTGTTTCATAGTAATTTCGCCAGTCTGTTGTTCAATGTGTTCGTTACCTAAAGATCACAACAGTTTTTGGATTTATTAATGCCCAGTATGCGTGATATGTAGAGTAATACCGTACTAAGTTTGGCAAATAACGTTTCTGATGGTGTAAACGTTTCAGTTAATTTTCACATACTAACTGATACTCTGGTTTATAGAAACAATTTGAAAAAAGGTGTGATACATAATACTTATTAATTGAAACATTAATAAACTGTACATATGTCGTTATGTGTGTGTATTCGATGAAAACAATAACAAAGTAGAAAATCCCGCATGGCCCAAACATTCACCAGATATGACCCAAAAAGAATGGTACCCTGCTTGAAATTACTATTTAGTTTATAAAAAAACTGACCCGGGCAGAAGACTATAATAACTATAAATAGATTTGGAATTTCCAGACGAGTGCACACGGTTCGATTGTAAATTGATGTGTTTCAGTTCTTGTTCTGTCGAAAACTAATCGATCTGTATTTTATAATCTAAAGACACAGGCATACATAAAAACAGAGGTGACACAAACAAAATTATTTTGATGGTTGAAAAGTTTTCTTCACGGCAACTGTGTTTGCCGTCTCTGTGGTTGACTGTATACTAATGGCCAAGAAATGTCAGTCTTGCAATCGACAACAACTTTTTTACCATCTTCAATAATGGCAAATATGCGTCCCTCCTCACTCCATGCTCTGGTAACATTACTTATCCTGCTGACCAGTTCTAGTCTTTTAGCATTTTTTAACGTGAGATCTTCTCTAATACTGTTGTTTTACCTTTGAGTTTTTTACGATTTTTTATTACTCGTAGTTTCACCATTCTGGATACAAACTTGCATATTATTGGTCTATTTCCATCACCGCGAAATTGTCCCATTCTATGCGCTATATCAACATCTCGTGCACTGATCTGTATATCTAGGTGTCTTTTAACCATTTCTACGACTTTTTCCGTCGTCACTTCAGCTGTTTCCCTGGGGTTATCATCATGAATACCATATATTCTTACACTGTTTCTTCTAGTATACTGCTCGATCTCATTGTTTTCGTTTTCTCTGGCTTTTAAGGACATTTTCATTTCATCAATAGTAGTTTTAAGATCTGAATTTTCATTTCTGATCTTTGTGTTAGATTCGAACATTTTTTCTTGTTCCGTTTCCATGTCTGATATTGTATTCTTTAGCTCTGCTACTTCGGATTCCAGGACCACTGTTTTTTTCTTTATTGTTTCAATGTATGTGTACACTTTGTCGATCTCTGATTTTATTTGTTGTGTTATGTCTGCTTTTACATCATTTAGTTTTTGTGTAAACACAGCTTCTGTGAGCATTTTTTTAAGAGCACTTTCTATATATTCTTGTGAAGCTACATTACTTAGCTTGGTTTCAAAAGATTTGAGAATATTGCTCAGGGAATCCGATTCTTCACTGGATTTCTCATTTCTACCTTTCTTGAACATAGTTTCAATTGTGTTTTGTTGTTGTGTCCGTCCTTTGTTGTCATGTTTCTCTTCTGGGATTTCTGATCCGTTTGAACGGACTTTGGCTGGGCTCGATTCGACACTTGTATCTAAATCGTCCGATTTTGATTCCCCTGATTTACTTTCACCCCGGACCTTGCGTCTCTGGGCTTGGCCTTGATCTTTCTTGGCAGGCATATTGAAATATAGGTTTGTGAAAAAATAAAAGTGTGCTTGCCTGTAGTTATCTACTCCAAAAGCTGCTTCTAGTCCTTATCTATTGAACCTTACACATTAACATATCCGTAACACAAATAAATATCTATTAACATATATATATGGAGAGCGATGTCCACAACATTCCATTCACTATACACAAGTCCAGGAGAGCGTGCGCGCTAACGCGATTTGAAAATATTCGACACAGTCCTTTGTTTAGAAGAAAGCTAAAATAACTTCACCATTCTTTCAAATTGTTGCCTCAAAATTACACTATACCATAATGATGTTATTCATATCCACTTTTTTCAGAAATTTTTATCCACATACTGCCTTAAAACAGACAATTACTTAGTTTTTCTTGTCCCCATAAAATTTACGTGCGTACGCTCTGCTCGCGACCTTGACCTCATTATGATTAACCTATTCAATGTATCCAACTATCGTTTTCATCAAGACAAATATGAATATGTGCTCATTCTGGATCATTCAGTTGAAATAACAAATACCCATTGCTCATATAAAAGCTTTTTTAATATTTGCTATGCTATAAGAGAAGATCACTAATGCCTGAACATCCTATTGTAAAACCATATACGAGTTATCTACCGTTTTCGTTATAATAAAGGCTTAATATGTGCTTACGCATAATGGTCCAACATTTGGATTATAAGGTCAGCAGGAGACACTTAACTACACTTGTAAGTTGATCTTGTTTTCCCACCGTACCTTAGCTCATGCATCAGCATATTTTATGACTAGTGTATTGTGATTACTAGGATGTGGTTATTTAATCGCACTCTGGTAAACAATCGAAAACGTAGTTTCTTGAACAGATCATTGTCCGGTGATAGATTTATCTTGAGGTCTTTTTTCAACTAATCAAACTGGATATATAATACATAATCTACCATTTGTTGAAAATGGCGTCAAGCACAATTTAGGACCTCAGTGTAGATTGAACTTAAACCAAACTTGGTTTTTTAACGTAAAATAAAACACAACTATATCATTATCATTAATGTTTACTGTCATACACGTATACCAGTAAAATATATCAAGTGTCTGTGTAATCTATCATGAATAATGTATGTTAGTTTAATAAGGTTAATATTTTCAATAAGAAAAAGTGTTTTTTTTTGTGTTTTTTCGCTTTCACTGAGGCTTGAATATTCCAGTTACAGTTAAATGCGGTACAAGGATTTCCGCGTATTACTACCGGGTACTGAATTTTCATCATACACACCATCCACGCGCTAATCCTAACCTGCTTTGACGTTGGAACAATTAATGACGTGACGTATTAAAACATATGACGTTGTATTCTTTATTTGACGTATAATAAGATTCGTTAAGTTGAACGTGTTCTCGAGTTTCTAATCGGTTGCGTTCTGCTCTTGCTCTTTATGATATTTTAATTCTAGACCTTTCCACACAATGTCATAGGTCAAATCATCATACATATGACTAGCTCGATTTGTTTGAATTTAATACTACTATAAATATAAAGCGACATTAAAATGTTTTCCCGCTGGAGAATTGAACAACGAACTACGGTAAGGGAATCTAGCGCGAGTAACTGCGCTATCGAGTAATATCAACATCAACCAAACAGTCCTCGATTTCTAAGATCTTGATTCCATCACAAAGATATATTTTTGACAGGTGCATAGGTGAGATAGATGTTTGATACAGGCACTGTCTCGATGTAATACCCATTTAAGTTGATCGAACACTTTGTTTTTTTCTTTTTAAGTGAAACTCCTGTAAATAGAGGCAGTGCGTGAACCAATCAATTTTGACAGGGGAACTTGCGTATTTCTAGATGGCTGATTTCTATGGAAGGGCAACCAGGTCAAAATTCTATTTCGATTTCAAATGTTATTACTTTCAAGCGATTGATGCTGATATTATTTTCGTGACTGTATTTTTTATTGTGGTACTTTATATATGTCTTCCCGATTGTTGTCTTTTTAGACAATCATTTCTTTTAATTTGTCGTATTGACTTTACTTAGTCTAGCCGACACTCGCAATCTGGTAGATCTACACTACATTCCGTTTACTGCAATCCGCGTTAAGCTAGCTCTGCATGTAAACGGCGTGACAGTACTTTTTTCCACACAACTTTAACGCTGTAGGAATTTCCACCGAAACGGGTTGGGTAATGCTAGATGCAATCCGACTTATGAGCTAAAATGGCCCATACGCTCGGATCGCATACGTCATTGATTGTTGCGTTCTGTTCAATCAGACTAGTATTGTAACCGCCTTGGAAACTCCTTATTCCAAGAGGTTCTTTAGAATATGAAATAAAATAATTTATTACAAAAAAAGAAATGACTTACGGCACTTGATAAGAAAAAAAGGCAATTCTTAGCTCTACAGGCCAGAAGAGCTGAAACTTGCTCTTTGTCTGTATGTCAATCACGAGTTATATCAAACAACATCAAGTCGAAGCTTTTGGAACGCTTTTTATAAAACTTGCTAAATTAACGCCTTGTACACATTTGTTTTCATCTTCCAAGATGGTCACTGTGATCAAAAGTATGTCAATATCAAGGATTTTACAAACAACATATCCAAACCAACCAATTCCCTTCAAGTGAGATATGCCGTACATGTTATTCTAATTTAATGACATACTTCCAATATTCATAACACGAGTTCTTTCAACTTTTCTTTTTTGCCCATCATCAAAGATGGTCATCATGGTCATGAGGAATGTGTGGTAGAGCATGGGACCCAAGATTGGTGTGTTGTGGGTTTCAATCCCCCTCCACGAGTATGTGGTACATGCATACTACTACTCCTACCAAGCAAATAGTTGATGTAATAAATAAGTTTAAAATAAAGAAAACAACCTACATGGACAAAAGTATAAGTAAATGTGAAATATAATAGAATAAATATTTTAACTAAAATTATGTCAATATAAACAATTTTCAAACAATTTTCCCCCCAAAGGCACAGCTTCCATTCAACGGAAACATTTTACTAGGTCACCTTTTCAATAGAGCATTAACAAGCCTTCTTCTTTTGACATAATACTAAACTTTACAAATCACTGCCAACATTTCAGGAAGATCAACAGCAACAGGTCATGGTAAAAAATGAGTCTGTCACGATAATGGCCATATATGTCCAAGATGAAAAAAAGTCGAAGGTGAAGGTGACGCTATGGCGGGAAACTGCAGACACCGCCATTCGACCTGGAGACTTTTGTACAATAACAGATTGGTCACAATTACATTAAGGAATGAAATGTCACTGAATTCAGTTTATTAAACCAATAATGAGGTAATAATTTTCTCCTGCAAAGAAAATTGAAGGGTTCTTCATGGCCGAGTGGTCCAAGGTGCCATCTCGGGTTCACTTACATTTCCTCGCTATGGTCGTAGGTTCAAGTCCCACTCGCTCCAAAAACATTGTGACTTATAATCTCTAACACCATTCAACTGTAATCAGGTGTTATCATTAACAGGGTGAAATATATTTCGATATAATAACTCGTAGTTTGAGTAAAAAGTTATTGTAAGTGTAATTTTATTCACTACGGATTGTCCTCTTTTAATTTTGATAGTAAAATAAAGAAATTGGGTTCGGGGCTATTTTTTGTTGTTGATAGAAAAACGCACCAACCTGTCGTCTTATGCAAGCAGTGTTTTGATGTTGATGAACAGGTGAATATATTTAACCGTTTATTAGGTCATCCGACCGTTATGTTTGTTGTGTTGTAATTTTTAGATTGATAAATTCTAGGTCACGCAAAACCGTTTATAATGCTATTAATTGATCATTAACATTGTTGATTGAAAGCTATATGAGAATCGAACATAACTAAAGTAACAGGTCAATATACACGAAATCTTTAAGTAGGTCATGTTTGTTTTGCTCTGGACAAAGACTTATGGAAATGTGTGGTATATTCTCGGACGTTTTGTGCTGAATACGTTTCGTTATCCGTGAATCATAACTATTGAACTGGAGATATTAAAATTGACTGGAGTTGTAGCACAAAATATATGATTGCCAGACTTGAGATAATTCATGGAAAAACACAATCTGGAGTTAAAGTTAAAACATATATATCTGGAGCTGAATCATTAAAATTCTTGTTTGAGGAGTTGGACAAGTTAAGAGTTCCGATGACCCAATTGAATTGTATATTTGTGTTTTTTTTAAGAATTAAACTATTTTTAAATAAACAATAATTCATTCATTATTGGTGTTTTTTGCACATTTTTAAAAGGCACTTTAAAGCAGTACATTCTTTTATATTCTACACATACATGAACAAAAAGTTACAGAGATTTTACATCTGACAGATATCAATAAGAAGCCGATAGGGTTTAATATCAATTGATGCAAGAAAACTTGTATATAACTGAAACCAATAAACAGAAATTTATTCAAATAGTGCAAAGCTGATATCATGGAAAAGTGTCAATGCTCACCAGACTATTGACTTCTCAGAATAACTATGCTCTAAATAGTTATAGTAAAATGAAAAAAATACCAAATCATTTAAGCAAATGAATTTCTTACATTACTCATACATTCAGGTAATAATTATCATTTTTGTCTTTCAGAAAAATGATATGCCCACTGAAACCTTCACAATAACTGTCGTTGGTGTCAGTGTAGAAGACAACAAGGTTGTGCTATTAGACAATAGTGGAAATATGTTTTCCATCTTGGAAACTCTGGTCAAAACAATTATCCCTGATGAGATCGATTTTGAATCGTTCTTTACTACACAGTACAGATTGAAAAACAAGGAGAGGAAATAATAAGTATTGCTCTCAGTTGATGACTAATCTAGTTCCAGTCACAAATGCAAACAATATTCAAACCTATTTATTTCAATTTACCCAGTTTTGCAGATTCATGTAGTTAATTAGAGATGGACATGTGTGAGATATGCAACTTGTTTTTGAAACAAAAACAGATCATGTTACATTATGGCAAAGGAATATACAAAGTAAAATATGTTTAGCAAGTCTTTAAATGTAAATATTTCAACAACATGTTCACACATTTTATTTGAGTACGTATCAGTAAAGCTCAGTTTGATTAGCCTTAAAGCTGTTTACCTATAGATATATAATCTGGTTGTTATAAAAAATGAAAAGTTGAAATCAAAATATGTACCTGTGTTTTTGTTAATAGTTTCAAAATAAGTCATAATTCATTTCAGCAGTATCAAACTATTTTGAACTCTTAAATTTGTACAGGAACTTTTGATGATCAATATATAATGTCCCTATGCAAACTTTGTATTGTCGTTTAACATCGATATTAGAAAAAAACATTTAAAACAAATTCTATAGCACCATGCAAAGCTAAACATTTTAACATAAGTAAAGTTAGTTGCAGATCACATGTGCTTTTAATCATCTATTACTATTTTACTGAGAACTGTTGAAGGCAAAAATGAAGGTTTTAATAAGATATGAAAGTGCCATAGGCTCAGGGATATTGCATTATTTTTGCAAAATATTAATATACATGGACATATATTTCTTATTTGTCTCTTTTGTAGTATGTTTGTTAACATTGTATCGTCCTCACAGATGAGCTTTTACAGTCGCTCTGTATTCATTGACAATCATTATTATATGCTTAAAACAACTTTTATAACCAATCCCCAACATTTCGGTATATTTTCCACCCAGGAAGTGGCGTCGACAGTGGATAATAATATTGATATAAGTTTGAGTTTTCTTAGCAGTGCAGCTAAACTAAATTAGTATAAACTACGCTTAATAAAAAAAGAAGAAGCAAGGTTCATTTAGGCACAGCAAGGGGGACTGACTTATATGCGAAAGGTCATTGAGGCACAGCAAGGGGGACTGACTTATATGAGAATGCTATGACGAAAATGATTATTCTCATTTTATCATAGGCTTACTTTTTTTTTAATTTGGAAAGGTGTGATAGGTCAAGTGAGCATTTTAGGTACATGTCGTGCTGAAAGGGATATTTTACTGTCTTTTTTGCATAATGCTGATGGTTTGCTGTAGTTTTAAATACTTCATTGTTGTAAAATTGTGTCAATAACAAAGGTGAGCTGCTGGGTAGGATATATAATGTACACCAATCCTCTAATAAGGTTTGTTTGCCGCTTTTGACCGAGCAGTAACAATCTTGCCAGTATGAACATTTTTTACAAAAAATAATTGTAGTTGATTTTAAACGTTTTCAAGTACATATCTTTTAGGCATGCTCAAAGGATTTTCTCATTGAATGCAACACATATTATCCCCCTTCTTATCAAACTCTAAATGGTATCAGGCGGACGTGGAAAACAAACAAACTGTATAGGGTGGCCCCATATATGTTGTAATAAATCATTACTATATTATATATTGTTTATAAGAGTTTTACTAAGGACTGTTGTAGACAATAATTCTATAGCTTGTTGTACAAAAAAGTAGTACAAAAAAGTTCAATTTGTTATTCTGTACGGGATATTGTATTGTTGTGTTTCTTTTGTAAAATATCAATGAAGGTTTCTCACTAGTCACTATTTTCAAAGTTTTAACATTTAAGCTCACCTCGCTGAAGCTTTGTACAAAACATCATGAGTTGTTACCTTTACTACTTCTCTGAACCAACTTTACAGGTTTTCAACACATTCAGTATGACACATTTGTATTTGAAGCTCTCACAAGTTTGTTCAAATTATGGCCCTAGTGTATTATTGACAGGGTTTTCTTTTTCAAATTTAAAAAAATCGTCTTTTCGGAAAGTGCAATGCCTGGAGAATCTTTATTTGTTTTATCGCATAATGGTCATTTTGGGGGATAACCTGGAATCAATATTGGTCCCCTCCCAGGGACTTGTCATTTTCACATGGGGCAATTTAAATTTAAGAATCTTCTCCCTACTTGCCAGCCAAATTTGTTCCCATTTGGTACAAATGATTACTATAATTAGGATTTTCAAGTTTATTCAAACTAGAGTCAATTTCCACTGGGTAGTGGGATTTTGATTTTTAAATAGGAATACTATGAGAAATCAGGAAATTCTGTTTTACTCATCTGATTTAAGTATCTAAAGGATACTTAAATCATCCTAAAGTCTGTTCTTTCATCTATAAGCTCTTCATATGATTAATCCATTCAAAATTCGAAATGAAGTGACATGTTGAATCAAGTGAGCTACTAAAACATTCATGTTCTTCATTTTCACCAATTTATAATTGTCTCTATAGTAAAGATCATTTGCTTGCTAACACATACAGCATATACAGAAATATTTATTACTATATACTCTGTTGTTCCTGATAAATTGCTTCATACAGAAATACAACCCCGACCCCACCCACAAACCAATTTGGCACAGAACAATCATTTTCTGAAGTGTTACCAGGGAAAAGAAACATGCATAAATATACTGTAAAGGGCTAGGTTCACGAGTAGCCAAAATCGGCCCAATCTCAAAAATTGATAAGATTATATGTATGGAATCTTGAAACAATTTATTTTTTGTATTTGGTACTGTTTTTTTATATAACATAATATTATGTAAACACTGTTAATTTTAATACATGGTGTCGAAGGAGAAAACACGTTATTTTTGGCGACGTACGCAAAATGACGTCGTGAACGGCCGTGATATTGGCGTTCAGTTAATTTTCGTTGGGATTTTTTTTATTTCGTTGTTTTGATTTCGATGACACATTCGTGTTTCATAACCAATTTTAGTGAAAAATCAATATTTCGGCCCATTAAAATCGCGTGTTTATGTTACATAGCGTGTTCTAATTATTAACCTCTACCTCGCAACACGGGGTAATCAAGGTGTGTATTAGTGTGCACCTTTTGGTGAGGACGTGTAATAAAGTCGTAACCGCAAATTCACTCGTTGGATAAAAGTTTCCTCATGCTTGATAAAAGATCGCTTGAAAGGAAATATGTTTTTCTAAGGTTGAATGTACCGCCTGTTCACTTATTGAATTTGGCATGTTCATCTAAGGAACAGTCTATTTTTAGCAACTTACACAGTGACGAAAAATGTATACAAGATAATACATGACCTCTGACATTGACACGCATTAAACAGAGACAGCTGATTTTCTAGTACGTTTTACTAAATTATATAATTTAATACTGTACGAATTATATACACACATTGTGATTGTCCTTTAGTAATCACCTGACACTCATGTATAATCAGAGTATATTCGTAAATTATGTCCGGTGTCCGAACGCTAAACGTGATATTACTGTTGACAAACCTATACCAATACATTATTAATACGGCATCATATCGCATTCGCGAATGTTGTACAGAGAAGCCATTTTAATCGCCCAACACATTTGTGAAGATTGACGAGTGACAAGGAAAATACCAGTGACTTAATTACATGTTTTTATGTCTCTGACAATACGCATTCCATTAAATGAAAAGGCTAACTGACGGATATTAAGAAACAACACAAATGTCATTTGACTTTGCTCAGACGTTTATATTATAGCATGAATCACTCTGAATGTATCTGATATTGCATATATATACTAGTTTTAAATATTCGAAAACAACATGCTATAACAACACTTCAACACAATAAACAAACAATATGTTATGCAGTTATCACAAAATAGTTACACTGACACTGTGTGGTTATTTAGGGAAATATGGTTATGACAACAGTTCTACAGTGGGTTGTTTAAACAAATATTTGTTGTATAAGTATGAAGACATGAACATGTTATGCTGAAAGGAATATTGTCTTGTTTTTTGCATTATGTCTATATCGGTTTCTTACCAATCTTTGTGGCTGTAGTTTTGAAAATTTTATTATCGTCTGCTTGTTTACCTGGGATTTTGCCATTTTATAATTTATAATATTCTCTATAATAAAGATTACCTGCTGGCTAACATATACAGCATATAACCAAACCAGATGTTTATTATGTTTACAAAACTGAACAAAACTTTTGCTAGTGTAAATATAGTTTTAACTCGCCGAAGGAGAGCTATTGCCATGACCCTAGCGTCGTCGGCGTCTTCATCCAGGTTAAACTTTTGCATTTAAGTTTCAGATATCTATGCAATCACTCATTGGATATACATGAAACTTCGCATGTGTGTTCACCATCATCAATGGAACACACAGAGACAAGAACCATAACTCTGTGTTGCATTTTGGCACAGTTATGGTCCTTTTTGGACTTAATTTTTCAGATTAAACTTTTGCGTTTTAGTTTAAGATATCTATGCAACCACTCATTGAATGTGAATGAAACTTCGCATGTGTATTCACCATCATCAATGGAACACACAGAGATAAAAACCATAACTCTGCGTTGCATTTTGGCACAGATATGGCTCTTTTTGTACTTAGGACACCCAGGTTAAACTTTTGAGTTTACGTTTAAGATATCTATGCAACCACACACTGGATGTGAATGAAACTTCGCATGAGTGTTCACTATCATTAGTGAAACACACAGAGACAAGAACCATAACTCTGGATTGCATTTTGGCACAGTTATGGCCCTTTTTCGACTTAATGTTTCAAGTTAAAGTTTTTTTATCGGGTAAGATATCTATGCAACCACTCATTGAATGTGAATGAAACTTCGCATGTGTGTTCACCATCATTAATGGAACACACACAGACAAGAAGCATAACTTTAGATTGCATTTTGGCAGAGTTATGACCCTTTTTCGACTTAATTATTCAGGTTGAAGTTTTTTAATCAGGTAAGATATCTATGCAACCACTCATTGGATATGAATGAAACTTCGCATGTGTGTTCACCATTATCGATGGAACACACAGATACAAGAACCATAACTCGAGGTTGCATTTTGGCAGAGTTATGGCCCTTCTGGACCTAAAATTTCGTCTGTAGACACCCAGGTTAAGCTTCTGCGTTTAAGTTTTGGTGTTTACCTCCAATCACAGTCTTTGCATGGGTGGTGAGTTTTATCCCAGCGGCGAACTTTGTTGTCTTCTGACAACTCATGTTATATGTATCCCATGAATATTCGAAGATGTATTTATATGGAAAAGATTACAACTATTGTTACAGGAAAAGGATGAAACTTAATGAAATGTTGTAGGGTTCATAAACAAAAATCACAGCTACACTTCAGCTGAAGTTTCTTTATTTTTGTTCAGGCATCTTAAATTAGAAAAAACTAGGGGGAAATAACAATGTTTTCAACATGAATCTTGTTAAAAATAAATCCGACCTAAAGTTTCTAATCACAGATCATACTGGTACACTTCCAGGGGTTGTTTTAAAAATTTAAAAAAACTTTAACACGTGCTGTTAGGGAATTTGTATTGTTTAATGTTTTATGTCAATACGGGTTTCTTTTATTACTTTTGCTGTAGTTTATTAATTGTATCTGTTTCTTTACATAGCTGTAGTTTATGCCATTTATAAACCTTTGTGGTTCCAGGTTAGAATATAATAACTGTCGATCTCTTCAGAGGGTTATGTTCATTTTATCATTATTTTCATGTTCATTATTGTGATTAAATTAGCAACCTTTGTGTGGTTCCAGGGAGCCATGTGAGTTATGGCAAGAATAGCGACAATTTGAGTCAGACGATAGAACTTGCTGAAACTGCAGTTCTGTAGGTATTGGGGTTCTAAGTCTATTCTGCATTTTATTTGTTGATGTGAATTTTAACCTCTTTATTAATTTGTTTTTTCGTACATGTAGAGTGAACCTGGAATCTTCATTCATGTTTGCATTGAATAAACTATAATGTGTTGGTACACAGTGGAACCAAATTCATTCATGCCTTGCCATTTATAATTGTATCTGATGCCTGATGTTACCAATATTATACTCAAACCAAATATCAACATGCTTGTTATCATCTATTATAATATAATGTTTAACTGAGGTTTCTTGTTTAACATGAATGTTTGAAAATGTCGTACTGTTGACAGTGTTGTTTCTAGACTACATCAATTAAACTATTATTAACAATAATTATCTAATTTTATTGTCGCCAGAGGAAATACTTTGTACTTTTATAATCGCAAAAAATGATAATATCAACTATATGTTGTACTTTCAAAAGATAACACCAAATGTATCTTACTAGTCAGTCATACCCTCGAAAACATCCTCATAACGTGTATTTACATTACTTATACAACACGAGTTGATTATGATAAGATGAGTAACAAAGGCCAACTTTCGCATCTTGTTTTATAAATTGGTAAAGCATATTACTCATGTTAACATACATTTTTGCTAGTCTCATGTACATTCAACTGTTTTACTAAAATATAATAAAAGTTTATTGGAAAACAAACTAAAACTTTTCTTCATTGTCCCCAATTCTTCACGTTTAACAAGTGCAAATCCACCTTCCTTCAGTTCTTTGAGTACTTTGATTAGTACTAACTTAACATTCATACTAAACTACATCACGTCACTTAAATGATTGTTGGAATGTGTCATTATTTATTTTTGCACTTATAAATTAAATATTTATCAATAATGTTTATAAAATAAGACCATGTTCTAGATGTTATCAGTTTACATCTAGTTTTATACCCTATCTGGTCCACGGCCCGCTAGTCCACACTCAATAGCTCGCATTGAATTACATCAAATACGAAAGTAGGATTTCATGACAAACAGTTTGCGGTGAACAGGGGAATGTTATTTCTCATTTTAAAACTGATAATGACCGCCGATCTTTCTTCTTCTTCTTCTTCTTCTTCTTCAAAATACAGTTCAGGAGGCATGTAGACTGTTAGACTGATTTAATAGAACGTGAATAGACAGCTTTTTGATCATTGATATATCCGATCTGCCGGCTAGGAAGACGCAAAAATAAAACAATCTTTAAAAGGCTCCTTAGACACTTGCAATATGTCGGACTTGTAGAATGTATAAAACTTGACCTGATGACTTCGTGTGCATGAATCGCTATGCAAAGAGAGAGAAAGAGAGAGAGAGAGAGAGAGAGAGAGAGAGAGAGAGAGAGAGGGAGGGAGGGAGGGAGGGAGGGGGAGAGGGAGGGAGAGAGAGAGAGAGAGAGAGAGAGAGAGAGAGAGAGAGAGAAGATAGGAGAGAAAAAGGAGAACGAGTGCACAGTTTAGACAATTTTTCTTTGACGTTTACAGTTTTGTAAATCCCTCAGCTCACGGTTTGGTGTTTGCTGCGTATGCAATTCAAACAAGAGAAAAATGCACACTTTTTGATAATAACAAAAAAAAATGTGTTTATAGTATTGCTAAAACCATTCCTGTACACCCCTTAGTGACTGTTTTTAAAATAGCGAGAAAATGAATATCTTCGATCGAAATGTGTATTTCTTAGACGGGCGGACCGAGCTTTTAACTTTTGTTGACCTTTTTGTAATTCCGTAATGACTCGGTTGCTTTCCGACTGTACCTCCGCCAGTGTATGGAAGTACACGAATGGATACTGTAGTTATAGTGTGCGTATTAAGACCGTTAGATTAAAAATATTAGAAAAGTTACGGCTTCACTAAAAGTATGTATCGTTATTGGGTTTTCTTTTTTTTTTAAATATATTAATTTCTGCGATAAAACTATATCTAACGTAGTACGCATTATATTATTTATACGCATTAAAAATGAGTACGGAATACTAGTTTGGTCTAGTAACTCTTGCTCAGGATCCTCCCTTGCATATACGCGTGATACTATCGTTTTGAGTTTATTTCAATTTCATTACAATTTTAAATATGCCATGACTGAAGCAAATTACACCCCACCCCCTTCCTTTCTAGACTAGTCTTGTTATTTTCCCGCCAAATTGCCAAATTATCTAATAAATATTAATTAAATGGTGAATCCATATATAGGATGGATACTGTTACCACAATTTCATTTACTTAGTAACGGATTCCTTGGTATTAGGGTATACTTTAATATATTTGGGATAAAACGTTTATAAGATTCCCTGATATTTAGTATAAAGGTTATAGTTGAAATGATGTTAGAATGAGTCATTATAATGGTGATTTACTTGTGATGAAAGCGGTCACACCGTTAATAATGTTTAATTTTTCTGTACATATGAGAGCAAGGGCGTAACAGCCGGAGCGGGATGACCCCCTACCACAATGATTAGGTTGGGTGAAGTTAGCGGAGTCAGTATATGTGTTGTCCCAACATGTATTTTGATTAAAATTAAAAATTTAACGGCGTAGCTGCAAGACACATGAAACACTGTACATGACACACATTACATACAACGGCGTAGCTACACGTAGGTACTGTAGGCCAAGGTCTGCACTGTTCTCAGAAAAATAAAAGTCCCAAAGCAATTAATATATGTTTACATAAAAAATACACACAAAACCTCTGATAATGCACCATTGGTCATTTACATTTTAAAACAAATATATAGTGGAGTACCTCAGAGCCCCAATCAAAATTTCTAGGCCTGGGATATCGGTTAGGATCAGCTTGTACGTTTTGTCTGAGCCGATATTCCATTATATATAGTGAATATTAACGTATTACTATCCTGTGTGTGAGATATGATTTTCTTACAGCCAAGTTTGATTAATTTTTTGCACCTATGCAAGTCAAAACGAAAACAAATCAATGTATTAGTGATTTCAATATTACATAACAATATATGTTCTGCAAAATGTTGCTAAAATTTAATACATGCTATTATTGTGCAGTATGCAGCGGGATGACCCCGACCCCTGCAGGCCCATTACAGGGTAATAAGCTGGCAACCTTACGGTAGCTAAAAAATGTATAAGCCTGCAGGTTTACTTCGACCAAGCTAGGTCCCTGTTATACACACACCACCTACTCAAATTTGCAGGAGGGTGGGGAAAACTCTCCGTTACGTCTTGGCTCGTTGAACTGGGAATGAAACTCAATTGAGGTTCACCTTTTAATACATCTTATGGTTTAGTCTTAAGTATATTGTGTGTTTGTATGTTTCTTTAATAAAAGCGTTTTAAAGTAAAAAAAATAATATTGGAGTAAATAATAAACATACCCCGCCCCCCGTTAAACTCACTAGAATACATGCTTTTATCCCCTACGTCTTGACTCGCAGTGTACTGGGTTTGATATTTGTTAGAGGTTCGCTTTAAAATACATCTAAGTGCAGTGTGCGTGCGTGTGTGCGTACGTACAATTAAATAATAACGCATTAAAGTATGGTTTACCTACACAATATTTATAATTGTATTTAGTTACTCAAAGAGGCAAACCGTTCCTTTTAAAAGGATTTTTTTTATATATATATCGTATACAAACATTTTCCGGTTATAATTCACACTTTACATCCATGAGAAAATCTAAATTTATAATTGCAGTTTTCAATGTTAAAATGTGGTCCGGCGGACTATTCGGTAAGTTTCCAACTGTTGGTGATCAGATTTTAACGATGGTCAATTTTTCACGTGTGGGTGGGTCATTAAATAACGGTCGGAGTCAGTTTTAAATGTAAAAAAATGTATCACTCATCCGTTGAAAAGTGATCCATGAGGTAAACGGGGTAAAATTTAATGTAACACAGGCAGTTATAAATGTTTTTATGGAGCTCGGCTACTACAGGTTCACTCGGACTGAGTCGGATATTTATTACATCAGAGAAGTGCAAAATTTACCAACACAGACAGTTACGCTTGCAAACACACACAGTTGTGTTGTAGCCCGCTGTATATTTCGTGTGGAGCTAGCATTTAGGTCAGCTACCACCATTGCGTTTTCCATAGACTTACATTATAACGTTTGACCAAATTTTCACATTTTCTAACATTGGCGGACCAAAAAGTCCTATATCATATTAAAGTACTGTCCTAGACTCAAATAAAAATGTCCCCAAAATGGGGTCAAAAGTACCACTTTTTACCACTTTTTGCCCCCTGAAGTTGGGTACCCCCACTTTCAGCATGAAAAAAAGTAAATTTCACCAATTTTACTTTCCATGCAGTTTCCTTGATAAAATGAATTAAGACAGTCACAGAAACATAATTCTAATTTTTTATTGACACAAACATAATAAACTTATATTTTATTGTGATCATTTGCCAGTTTCACATTTTCATCCAACCACAATTAAGCTTACTATAAAAATATATGCCCTGAACATCCCTATACTTTTTTCAGCCAATCAGAGAGCTCGTCTCAATGGTGGTAGCTGACCAGCACGGGAGCTAGAACATGGCGACGCTATAAAATAACATTTGAACAGTTGAGCAAAACAAACAGATGTGCCGTACAGTATTATTAATTAAAACATATTTCCAACTGGCGGCGGCTTCTACTGATATAAGGGTATCAGATTTCACAAATACGTAATAGACGCCAGACAATTTCTACTTCTCGTTTACCCCCTGTGCAGACCTGCTGGAAATGTGATCCATCGGTGCGTAAAACGTGCGGACATTTTGATACAACGTGAATATTACTTTGTTTAATATATTGCATATTTTGAAAAACATGGGATTGTATGCAATTCTGTTCGTGACAGTGGCTGTCGCCATAGCAGGTACGTCTATTTGTTCCATATTTTAAGTTCGTTAATTGTTTTTTCTAACTAAACTATGAACTCGATATGTTGCTGAAGGAACACCTTGATTTATACACTTCGTGTGTACCTTCTGAAAGCTTATGGGTTTCGCCCATACTATTAACATGGGCGTTGCCAGTTTAGAACAAAACCATCATTCAGGGAGCCAATCGGATGAAACCAGGGGAAGGCGTACGTTGTCTTCTTTCCGGGAGATTGAAACCTTGATGGCAACATTTACTGGGAGAGGGTCCGTTAAAGTCACATTGGCGATATATCTCATGCAGATGGGTGATAACTCCCATTCAGATTGGCGATATCTCTCATTCACATTGGTGATATTTATCATGCAGATGGGTGACATCAATCATTCAGATGGGTGATATCTCTCATTCACATTGGTGATATCTCTCATGCAGATGGGTGTTCTTTTTCATGCAGATTGATGATATCTCTGATACAGATTGGTGATATCTCTCATTAAGATTGGAGATATCTCTCATGCAGATGGGTGTTCCTTTTCATGCAGATGGGTGTTCTCTTTATGCAGATGGGTGATATCGATCATTCAGGTTGGTGATATCTCTCACTCAGATGGGTGATATCTATCATGCAGATGGGTGATATCTCTCATTTACATTGGTGATATCTCTCATGCAGATGGGTGTTCTTTTTCATGCAGATGGGTGTTCTCTTTATGCAGATGGGTGATATCGATCATTCAGGTTGGTGATATCTCTCACTCAGATGGATGATATCTATCATGCAGATACCTTGAAACCTTGATGGCAACATTTACTGGGAGAGGGTCCGTTAAAGTCACATTGGCAATATATCTCATGCAGATGGGTGATATCTCCCATTCAGATTGGCGATATCTCTCATTCACATTGGTGATATTTATCATGCAGATGGGTGATATCAATCATTCAGATGGGTAATATCTCTCATTTACAATGGTGATATTTTTCATGCAGATGGGTGTTCTCTTTCATACAGATTGGTGATATCTCTCTTACAGATGGGTGATATCTCTCTTACACATTGATGATTTCTCATACAGACAGCAGGGCTCTTGCTTGCATTTTTTGAATGGGGTCAGGGCCCATGATTTTAGAAAAATTAGCAATTTTGATTGAAATTGGTAAAATAGTAACAAATAGGTTTAAATCACGTTTTCTTTAATTAAACATGCTTTTAGTTCTTTTTTGAGTTTTCAGTCTACTTTTTCTTTGATGAAACATGTTTTTATTTTCTTTTGGAGTTAAATATTAAGTTTTCTGTCTTTAAATGAAATGCAAAAATCAAAGGCACTCTGCATTTAGGCTCTGTCCCAAGGTAGAAATTTTTCATTTGGGGTCCAAAGACCCCTTAGGCTACAAAAATATTTTAAGGGTCCCAACACCAATTTTCGTTCCAACTATATAATTGTATGTAAAAACTGAGTTGTTAAATGTGCGGTTTTGTGGATTTTTTTACGGTATAGACATATATAAAAAAATTTTTAACAACCGGTAAGAGTTTTTGCTAATGATATAACATATTTTAATCAATACGAGTGTTTTGGTCTCCGCACTGTAATCGGTGCAGAAAATCCACCCATAAAAAAGCGGATGAAGTATGCACGTCGAGGACGATCAAATAAAAAAATATAAAAATCGTTCGAAGACGTGCTTTGATATGCACTAACCGTCTCACACCACAATTAAATTTCCCATAGGGCTCCATTGTAACATTATTGTCAACAACACTGTGAAAAATCCAAATCTGCAGCATGTGTCTGGGCTCAAATTCTTGACTGGTTCAATATCTGCAAATATAAACAAAAAATACATATGTTGACCAGGTTGGTTTTTTTTAAATTCAAAGTTTTTGAAGGACCTGTCAATTTCCAGAGAAATAGTACGCCAACAATGCATCACCAATACCGTTCGACCCATCAAATCTAAAATGTCACAGAATTGTCTAGAAACCTGGTATCAGCATCAAATTTTCAGTGGTGATTTCTAAAATATTGACCATTTAACACATCATAAGAATAAATAAATCAAAACAATGTAAAGTCCTGAAAATAGAAGAAAAAGGCAACTATAGTTTTAATACTACCTCCTTCATCTGTAGGTCCGGAGTATTCAAGGGAGATAATAGTGGCGTGAGTCCTGAAGACGGGTTTTTTTGTCTTAGAATGCACGAAAAGTACCAGAATATGTAAAACAATTTAATCCTGACCGAGTAAAACTGTAATGCATGCGTATATCTGCACCGATTATGAAATAATTCAAGTTTATGTAAAGCATGGTACCGGTCAAAATTCATGCTGTTTCCGGCAAAATAAAGCGATATTAATATTGCTATACCTGTCATCTAGAAATTGTGATAACTTTGTCATTTGTGGCCCTACAGGTCTGAAACTTGCACAAATACATGTTCAAGTGTTGTCTTATCTAAAAGTACAATAAAAACTTTATCAATAAATACAAAAAAAAAAAAATTAAGAAAAATATATGACACTACCCCCATGGATTTTTGGTTAAAAGTTAACATGAATAATAGCCAACCAGCACTGTTTGATGACAAAATCAACTGCAACACTTCTTATGTTATGTCATCACATCATTTCCTAGAGAGAAAGGGCAAAATCAGGCCTAAAAAAAAAAATATACATGCATGCATAATGTCAAACTTCAGTGCATGCTGTTTCCTGCAAAATCAAGCACTATTAATATTGCTATACCTGTCATCTAGAAATTGTAATAACTTTGTCATTAGTAGCCCTACAGGTCTGAAACTTGCACAAATACATGTTCAAGTCCTGTCTTATCTGAAAGTACAATAAAAACCTTATCAATAAAAAAAAATAAAAAAGAAATTAAGAAAAATGTATGACACTACCCACATGGATTTTTGGTTAAAAGTTAAATTTTAACATATCGGTAATAAAGCAACATGAATAATAGCTAACCACATCAAATCAACTGCAACACTTGTTATGTTATGTCATCACATCACTACCTAGAGTAAAAGGGCAAAATCAGGCCTAAAAAAAATACACATGCATGCATAATGTCAAACTTTTGTGCATAGCTCTTCTCTGAAAAAAAGTACGCCAAACTCAGTCATGTACAATTAGTTACCAGTTCCTGGAGATTGCTGACATCACTATAACTATAGAAACAAACATTGTGAAATAATATTTGTGAGTGAAATCACAGACAATTCACATGCTCTGTTATTATTATCATTATATAATAATCAGAAATTTGAGAAATATTTATCTACTGGAGAAAATCAACATAGATCAACAATGAAGCACTATACCCAATGATTGGGTATAGTGCTTCATTGTTGATCTATGTTGATTTGTATGTGAACAATGATGAAATAATAAGAATAAAAGAATGGAAAATGTTTTACGGTTTTTGTTTATTTATTTACAATTGTGTAATTCATCCATACTCTTTATAATAAGCTATAAAATCACAAAATTCAGTCAAAGACATAACACACCATAAAAGTGCTAGATATGCTTAAAATAGTGTATATCAATACAGCTAAACAAAAAATGGCGGATGAGAGGGGGGAAACCCCCCTCCCGAACCCTCCCCCACGCGTACTTTGTTTTTTTTCCGTTTTATGATGGCGAAAAAAAAAATGGGGCCAGTGGAAACCCTGCAATCTGACAAGGAAAAAAACTACTTTAAACGTGGTTTTTGTGAAAAGCGAGGTAAAAGACATAGTGCTAAATGGTCCAATAATCATATCGAACAACCAATCATCAGACTAGACAAGGAGACATTTGATGGTGTAATATCTTTAGACGACAGTGGCATGCAGAAGTTTGGGACTATTCAAAGTCAGGTACCAGCTTCTATTATACTGCGGCCACGACAGTCTGAACCAACACTGATAGAAAAAGCGGCAAGGAATGCCACTCTATCAAGTCATGACAGTCAAGCAGAGTTGAACACTTATCGGCTTGTACACCTTGGTAAAACCGAGGACATGTTCCATGACGCATACACCAGGTCCGGAGTATTCAAGGGAGATAATAGTGGCGTGAGTCCTAACGCTCCATTGTGCTGATACCTTATAACATCATAATTATGGAGACATTGTACAACCTGAGCAGCTGTGCCAATGGCGGAGATAGACTGTTTTAAAAGTTTATTTTAACAATATTTTTTGTTGTCTGACGATTATCACACCGGAAGTGCTAATGATGACGCGCATGCGCACTGACATTTTTCATGGGGCTGAAGGATCTCACGCTACACTGGCATAAAAGGAAAACACGTTTATAATCTTGATTTCAATTAGAAAAAAATCAGTTTTCATTGTCAGAATCTCAAAATCGGATCGACTTTCTGTTTCAATAATTAACTATGGAAACATCACGTGACAGATACCGTGATGACCTACATATAGGACCAAGACAGCGTGCAAATGTGAATAGAATACCTGAAATCGCTGGATACAACACATTTTATGATGAAGGCAGTGGGGAGTAGTGTTTTCAGAAGGTAATATACATTCTATGGTTTATTTTCATTTGCATAACTGATTGCATATGTCAAGAAAGTGAAGTAAACACTGCAACATTGAATCATTCCTTGCTCAAATTACCCCACCCACTACACAGTTGCTAGTCTCTGTGTTGTTTTTTATCATGAGTATATTCCCATTGCGTTATCAATATTTACATGTAAACAGATTTATGAACGCAATTCAAAAAACAGATTACTTTAAACATGATTTTTGTTCTTTAATATATTTTAATACTTTTATTCTACATGTATTATCAGTTCATTTCTTCTTTCCTTCTCTGCACACATACAGCCATTCTTAAGCTCTTTAGGGTGTGTGTGTGGGGGGGGGGGGGGGGGGGGGTCGGTGATCTACATATGTCGGTCAAAAAGGTAACATATTGGTGAGACTTCTACTTTACATTATTTCACAAACATATTAAACAGCAGTGGTCTAGATGTAGAGCATACGCCTTGCATGTTGAAGGTCGTGGGTGTGATCCCTGGCTGGGGCATGTTAAAGACTAAAAATGGCACTAGAACGTCTCATCACACCACTATTGCATTTCCCATAGGGCTCCATTGTAACATTTATGTCCAAAACAGAGTGAAAAATTAAATTCTGCAGCATGTGTCTGGGCTCAAATTCTTCATTGGTTCAAGATATGCACTTATAAAGAAAAAAAAGTATACCTTGACCAGGTTTTTTTTTTTTAAATTCAATGCTTTTGTGAGACCTATCAATTTCCAGAGTAACGATATGTCAACTATTCGCCCTAGATGCGGTTCGAACCAACAATTCTGAAATGACACAGAATTGTCCAGAAAGCTGGTATCAGCATCAAATTTTTTAGTGGTGATTTCTAAAATACTGACCATTTAACTCATGCTAGCAAAAAACAAAACACTGCAGTACAAAGCCCTGAAAAAAGAAGAAAAAGAGAACTAAAGTTTTATTTCTACCTCCTTCCTCTGTAGGTATGGAGTACTCAAGGGAGATAATAGTGGTGTGAGTCCTGAAGAGGACTTTTTTTTTAAATTTAAGATTCTAAATTTTCATATTATGTAACAATACTCAATACAAGTTCAATAAAGCTAAATGCATTCCCATATCTGAACTAGTTCTGAAATAAAATATATTTTAGTGTAAAAAAGCAAGAATTCACAACCCTACAGTCTAAATTTCATGATAACTTGACCAATTGTATCTAAAAAGGTCTGAAACTTTCACAACTACATGGTAAAATGAAAAGGTGTCTGAAAATGGGAAGAAAAACAGACATCTTGATTACAAAAAAAATGATATTGTGGAACAAAACTTATTAAACTTAACATATTTTAGATAAAATTTCAATATCAGAATGATATGGCAGCAGCACAAGCAAACAATTCAAGCTATTTTCATGCTAAAGTACTCCATTACCCTGTCTACACATCAATTCCAATATAAGAAGGGCAACACAGGCTCAATAGATAATGCATACATGACATTCAATGTAAAATTCTGCATATTTATAGCATTTTCTATAAAAATGGAGTACAAGCAAAGACTTCGCCAAATTCAATGATTCGACGCAGAATTTAATGCGACGACAACCGAAAACAACCGAAGTTAACCGTAAACTGGCCGCTTGGCAAGATTGCAACTACTGCCTTTTCATAATTAAACAATAAAAATTAGTACAAACTCCCGTTCCACTGTAAATATGCAATTTATTTCATTTTGCAAACAATTCTAATTTTGTATTCAGAAATAAGTGGGTGGGGTAATAAATTAATGTAAATATCAGCTTAAAATTCACAATCTGAGCAATAAGCATGCCCACTGGAATTCAGTGTGATCTTGCAGATACTTCAACCTGAATTAAGGGTTGGTAGTTCTACAGAAATATGGCAAAACCACACATGATGGAGAGAGTGTCACAAATGGGATCTGTCTATGAGGACAGGTGTTCTGTTCATGAAATATGAGACTGGACACTGCTCATAAACCTAAACTTAGGGCAAAGAAACACCAGAATGACCATCTACAGAGTAAACCAGCATTCTGCCATGCATAAGACATGATGTATCTCTCTTTTTGTTTCCACATTTAACAGAATACTAAATCATACATGGATAACATGAATATCAAGAAATTGACATATACAAAGTTTGGTCAATGTGTGTAATCTCTATCATAAATGCATGAGAAAAAAAATGCAAATCTGCACCATCAGTTATATTGAAATGTTTAAAAACTCAGATTGTGTTCAACTATTCATAACATGTCCAAATTATAGTTTAATACCTTCTATTTAAAGAAATCAGCATTCCTCAACACTGCAACATGCAGATCTGTCAGTTTCTGTTAACGTCTCACACCACTATTACATTTCCCATAGGGCTCCATTGTAACATTTATGTCCAAAACAGAGTGAAAAATTAAATTCTGCAGCATGTGTCTGGGCTCAAATTCTTCATTGGTTCAAGATATGCACTTATAAAGAAAAAAAAGTATACCTTGACCAGGTTGTTTTTTTTTAAATTCAATACTTTTGTGAGACCTATCAATTTCCGGAGTAACGATATGTCAACTATTCGCCCTAGATGCCGTTCGAACCAACAATTCTGAAATGACACAGAATTGTCCAGAAAGCTGGTATCAGCATCAAATTTTTTAGTGGTGATTTCTAAAATACTGACCATTTAACTCATGCTAGCAAAAAACAAAACACTGCAGTACAAAGCCTGAAAAAAGAAGAAAAAGAGAACTAAAGTTTTATTTCTACCTCCTTCCTCTGTAGGTCCGGAGTACTCAAGGGAGATAATAGTGGTGTGAGTTCAGAAGCTTCCTGGCTTGGCGCTTACCATTCAGAGGATAGTTGTAGGTGTAATCAGCCCTATATCATTATTAACTATAATGTGAGTGGTAGGGGTATCGAACTATAACCGTACCATGTGTCTGCAGCTTAATACTCTAGTGTGGCAGCGTTTAAAGAATATTGTCTTTTGTAGACACTGTGCTGCTAAACACCATACACTTATAACAACAACAAATATATTATATGAATCTAAAGATAAATGCAAATAAAATGCTGTGCTGTTCCATGTTAATTAGGACTGTAATTTATGTGATCATTTATTTTCAGGTTATGTTTTCGTACCAAATGAGATGGTCTGATTGACACAACACACCATGATTATTCTTCTGCTATGGCTGAGCATACCTGAGTGGCTCTTCTAGACTACTGCCATTCATAGGAAATAGACCAACTGCTGTGAGGTGAATCTAAATTTCTCCACCATAACTAATCATATTAAGAGGTGTCACATTATATTTTCACCCACCTAAAAATTCACTCACAGGTGAATATAATATTTTCCCCATCCCGGCGCCCCATCCCCTCTTCCACAATTCTCAAACTTGAGCAAAACTACTTATTATGATTAAGAATACATTAAACTTGAATGCTAAAGGAAACTTAAAAGAAAAAAAGAATGTGTGAGAGTATATCTTTCCCTTCCTCCACCCCTCCAAACTCCTTTATCCCAAACGCATGTTTTAAAATAATTTCACTTTAATGGCAAACTATAACACAAAAATAAGCTACTTTAGATAACCATTATCTGTTCTTGCAAGGAAAGACTTGAGGGGGTGGTGGTGGTGGTGTGTGTGTGTGTGTGGGGGGGGGGGGGGTATTATGTTTTCACCCCCACCCCCTTAAAGAAACTTTTTTACTTTTTTATCCCAAGTTTCATATTTTAAATTACAGCTTGATTATCTTCACTATATTGACAAGCTATATTTGAACAAACAAAAGTAATATAATTGAGACAGTTACCTAATGTATTTTGTAAGAAAAGGGGCAGATGAAAATATTATAATATAGCCAATATATTTTCATCCCACCCCAAATTTCATATATTGAATAGCATGATTTGATTATCTTCACTTTCAAACTATCGTTCAACAAGCACAAATAATATACTAGATAGCTATCTAATGTTATAGGGGGGTAAAATAAATTACATAAGTATATAAATCAAACATATTATTTTTGTCTGTTGAAGCATATTAAGTTGTACATTTGAAGGTTATCCGTTATAATATTATAATGAAATGAAGTTGGGAAAGACAAGATGAAGTGGGCAGGGGCGGAAATAGCCTAAAAGTTAGCCTAAAAACTATCGGGGTCCGGAAATATTTTTATTTGTAAAATGGCTCTGGTGCGTTTTGCAGTATATTTGAGACATTTACAATAGACAATTAGATATTTTACATCAAGTTGCCACTACTGTAACTGGATTGAGTGTAGTAAAAGATATATATATTTATACAGACAATTAAACACATTTTTAACCTTAGTATATTTATACATGAATAGGAAAATTGTTAAATAAAAAAAATGCATCTGAAAATTATGTGCAGTCCCAGTCCTTTGGGCCTACTAGGTAGTAAGTCTATTGTTGGGGGTGGGGTGGGGTGAATATGATGGCTATAATACCCCCACCACCACCACCACCACACACACACACACACCTACGGATGAAAATATCATAAAGGTGAAAATATTATCCGACACCACTCTATTAAAGATGGCGTGTTGCCTAGTTTTTCTAAAAACATGGAGATGAGAATATAATTTTACTGATTTGTCTTTTCTTTAAAGGATCGTGTGTATTATAATGTGTATTGCAAATGCCTTTTGGAAGATACTAAGCATGTTGCTTGATTGTAAACATATATGGGACATAAATCATAAAGCAGATGACTGGTGCTTGCCATGTCTCTTTTGCAGGGCGAAAACAAGACCAGACATTTAACTACTTATTTGTTGGGTTTTTGTGTTGGCGGGGCAAAGATATTGAAAATTGTTTGCCATGGTCCTCAAATTTGCAGCTTTTTTATTTCAAAGAGTTTTTTTTTTCATGATTTCTGTCCACTTTTGTTTAAAATGACTATGCAAAATCAAAATTTGGCAAAAGAAAAAAAATAGCTACTTACTACTAATTACCCACATGAGAAATACTGGGTCGGAGCACACAAACAAATATTTTTTAAGGATGGCCAAACTGCTAATAAATGCCCCAACCAATATGACATATTTATACCCCCAAATACAACAGGTCAACAACAAAATTGTTTTTGCACTCTCTGAATGTCAAATTTTTGTGTAAAATGTGTCATGACCCTGCCAACATGACATGACAGAAATCAACCACCTTATAAACAGGTAGGAAATTATGGTGGCTGTTTTCAAATAATTCTGCCACAAATTTTTAAAAAAATATCTTAAAGTGAGAGAGAAAGAGAGAGAATGCTATGCAACATTATATCATACTGTTGCTTTTTTTATATTCCAGGTTGCAGACTCAACCACTGAACGACACTGTCCTTCAAGAACTGGCACATGTTTCCATTACTGTGACTTTAAAATGTTATAAACATTATTTAGTAATAAAATATATTGATTATACAGAGATTTAAATTGTTATATTATTATTATGTATCATTAGTTCAAGTTGGGCAAGAATAAACTTCATAGTTCTGTGTATTTAGCACTGCCTTCAAGCTGTTCTTACAATGAGAGTCCTACATGGCCGTTGGGTCTAAGGCGCCGTCTCAAGCTCACTTACCTCTCACCGCTAAGGTTGTATGTTCACATGCTCAATCCTAAAACTTTATTTGAGAAAGTTTGCCAATTAATTGCGGAATGACTGAGTTTCATCCATCCGTCCGTCTGTCCATGTGTTCCCAAATGCATGTTATTCGAATGAGTGATATCACCTATTCGAATGAGTGATATCACCTATTCGAAATGAATCAGTGATATCACTTATTTGAATAGGTGATATCACTTACCGATTTATCAAGCAATAAAAAACAGACTGATCCCTGCTTAAATGATTCAGCAGTGAATATATGACCCTCAGCCGCCAAAATAAATGGTCTTATAAAATGATTAAAGAATAAACCAATATATAATCTACATTCACAATAATATTTATTTTATAACATAATATTTTTACACAATATATTTGATATTTCCATTTTATTCTCGTTATAGATCTACATCTATATTTCATAAAATATATTGACATCATTGGGAGAAATCATTGTCTTAATTCATTTCGAATAAGTGATCACCTATTCGAATAAGTGATATCACCTATTCAAAACGAATGAGTGATATCACTTATTCGAATGAGTGATATCACTCATTGGAATAGGTGATATCACTTATTAGAATAAGTGATGTCACTCATTCAATTCGAATAGGTGATATCACTTATTCGAATAGGTGATATCACTTATTTTAATAAGTGATATCACCTATATCACTCATTCGATTAGGTAATATCACTCATTCGAACAGGTGATATCACTCATTCGTTTCAAATGAGTGATATCACTTATTCGAATGAGTGATATCACCTATTCGAATAAGTGATATCACTTATTGAGGTTAAATAGTAAAATGGCACCCCATAATTCAGCAGGTTGGGATGCTTGTAGTTGTGTTTGGTCATCAGGTTCTAAAATTTATAAAATAAGTAGATATCTACTTCTGGTTTGAATAGACAACTTGATGTTAGCATCACACTAATCTTCACTTATCCCATTAAAAAAACATCACATGCACTTTTAATTTAAAATACTGAAGTTACAACCTTTGTGCTATTTAATGAAATCTGAAATATTCGTCCCAATACAATATCAAATTCACTCCCATTTGGGAAGATTACTGCACATCAGACTTGCTACTATGCTGTTATTCCATAACATGACCATGCATGGGCGTAGGGCCATTTCAATTATGGGGGAGGGAGGGGGGCATCTACGCCAGTGTCCTGCATTCTTGCCAGTGTTGAAAAAGTGTTTTTCAGGAAATTCCAATGTTTGAATAGTGTTATTCAGAATGGGAAAAAAAAGAATAATGCCCATAGGTCTAAATCTTGTTTACAACTTTTGCCGGAGTACTGCGCACATGTTTGCTAGTTGTTGTAAAGAGAATAAGGCTGTTCAGAATATTCACATGCTGCGTCTTTCAAACAACGTGCATGTCAGTTCCTTCACCTGATTTAATGATGATGTAAATTATATTTTTGCAAACATATGATAATAGTCTATAATTTGATAAAGTAATGAATACACTTTGCCCTGATCTCGAATGCATCTGGATCTATATAATTCTGGAAAAAAATAATGGAAGAAGCAATTCTTTCCTATCAAAACATACACGTCACAGCGAACGTTACCACTGTAGTTTTCCACGATAATACGGCCTATAAAAAGCGCTTAATTAGTTGATCGGCACTGAAACAGTTAATAAATGAAACTGGAATTACTTATTTTTTTTATTTTTACGTCATTTTGTAGTAAATTAAAAACTGACGTCATTTGTGTTCAGTTTCAACGCATAAGCTTTTATTGAGAAAATAATGGCAGGTGCTCTACCGTTCGTGCCGGATGTTGACGTTTCTATGGCCAGTTATTTATCTCCTGTACTAAAGAGCGTCCTACGAAAAACTTACGCAAAATGAATATCGTAACTTTTTTCGTAAGTTAAAAACTTACGATAATTTTTTGCGTAAGTTTAAGATGTTTCGTGAAACGGCACCCAGATCTTTCTGAACGGTGCATGCGTATTAACAAATGCGACGAAATGTATATTATGTTTTATAATTCTTTAAATTCGTTTATATTTAACATTTTTTGCATTCTGTAATTGGGAATTTTGTAACTTTTGATTGAGACAAATATATACTATTTGGCATTGGGATAGGGCCCGAATAATGGCCAAAAAATCGGCAAACAAAACCCCTGGACACACATAATGCGAGAAATAATTAACAACAAAGTCGTTATAAAATCAAGATATTTTAATTACCAAAAAATTATAAAAGATCGAATATATATATAATAAGACATTTTGTGTTTAGATTACTATGCATTTGTTTGAATGTGTATCAAGCGTGTGCATTCATTCAACTTAGATCGTCGGATCTGATATCATATCATGCTTCTAATTGCTGTTCATTATATACAGTAGCTATACAAAGGCACGTTATTTAATACCAAACTATAGTGGCATAGTTTTGCCACCAGTTATCCACTTGACTAACGCGAAAACTTTCAAGTTAAGCACTTTTTTTTTGCGAAAATGATTTAGTTAACTAACACGATATGTTTCTAATTACGATAAATAACATAATTAAACTAAATCACTGTTAGTGCCACTTTTGCCACCACTTATCTAGTTAACTATTGCGAAAACTATCTAGTTATCTAGTTAACTAACGCGATAAGTTTCCAGTAACGATAAACATTTTAACGCGAAAAGACGCCTATTTGCACTGCAACTGCTACCACATATCTACTTAGCTAACTGGATAACTAGATAATGTTCGTGTTACCAGACTCCCATTTCAAAGGTCAAGGTCACAATTTAAGTTTGATATTTATGTATGGTCTGTAATTTTGTCTTAAAATAACTTGAAACAAGTGATCAACATGTCATGATGATGCGTCACCTGCATTTACCTGTAGAAATACCCAGACCTTTACATCAGATGTCAAGGTCAAGGTTACACAAAGGTCAAGGTCACACTTTAATGTAAAAAAAATGAAATTGCATGTCTAGTCTGAATTTAAGTCCATAACTCTTGATATTCATAGATACATTGTGCCTATTATGAAATATATCGTTATTTTTACAGACCCATTTGGGGGAAATATAACAGATTAAGTCCAGTGACATTTCTTGTTTATATATTTGGATGGTTTTTTTTATGCTAAATAAGTTCCGGCTAAATAAAAAAAAGCTATTACATGCATGAATAACAGACTACTTTTTCAGAGAGTTATAAACACCGTTATACCAGAGACATATAAACAGTTAAGTCCCATAGAGAGCTTTTTTTCACCAAATGTGTCACATATTCGAGCACTATGAGAAATTGGATAAAAATAAACATGAGATAAGTTGTCACCTTATTATCCAGGAATTCCATTCTCATCACAGACTTAAATGTTAACTTTGAAATTCGCTAGAATGCAGCATTTTACAATTTGACCTAATAAATCTACTGTTTATTACACGAAACTATGTAGACATCATAACATGTCAGACTTGTTGTGTTGTAATGTATTTTGCTTAGAGAGATTTTAAACCACTGAACTACCACTCTGCTTTAAACCAGTATTATATGGCTTAGTTAGTACCTCTCATATAACATACATTCTTTTCTCAAAAGTTGTATTGACTCTCCATATCATTTCTTGGTATTTCTTTGACAGAAAAAGTGTTTAAGCAACTCTAATCACCATACAACAAAAACATTTCTATACCAGGTCATCAAGCTGAGGCTGTACAATGTTGTTCAGCGTACACGGACCTGAAGGGTGACTACCATCCAATAGAATGGTGTGCTGACTATTGCTGTATAGATGACTCTGTAGACCTCTTAACCGGAGTGAATATTACGAAAGTATGCTGTGATAACCAGACGAAACAAGTTCCCTCAGATCAGATAAATGAAGATTGCGTGAAAAGTTGGCTGAAAGAACATATGTAAGTTCTCATTAGTCTCTGTTCTTTATCAAATCAAGATAAAAATTATGAATGATCATAACAATTATTTCAGTCTTCCTTATTAGCTGAAACTTGGTAATTATATTATGACATGACTGGGTTTATTCTTCTTTATCAGCTGAAATTGGTACTTATATTATGTAATTACAAATGTACTGGGTTTATTCTTCTTTATCAGCTGAAACTTGGTTATTATAATATGACATTACTGGGTGTATTCTTCTTTATCAGTTGAAACTTGGTAATTATATTATGTCATTACTGGGTTTATTCTTCTTTATCAGCTGAAACTTGGTAATTATATTATGACATAACTGGGTTTATTCTTCTTTATCAGTTAAAACTTGGTAATTATATTATTACATAACCGGGTTTATTCGTCATTACTGGGTTTATTCTTCTTTATCAGCTGAAACTTGGTAATTATATTATGTCATTACTGGGTTTATACTTCTTAATCAGCTGAAACTTGGTAATTATATTATGACATTACTGGGTTTCTTCTTCTTTATCAGCTGAAACTTGGTAATTATATTATGACATTACTGGGTTTCTTCTTCTTTATCAGCTGAAATTTGGTAATTATATTATGACATTACTGGGTTTCTTCTTCTTTATCAGCTGAAACTTGGTAATTATATTATGTCATTACTGGGTTTATACTTCTTTATCAGCTGAAACTTGGTAATTATATTATGACATTACTGGGTTTCTTCTTTATCAGCTAAAACTTGGTAATTATAATGACATTACTGTGTTTAGTCTTCCTTGTCAGCTGAAACTTGGTAATTATTATGACATTACTGTGTTAAGTATTCTTTATCAACGGAAACTTGGTAATTATAATGACATTACTGTGTTAAGTATTCTAAAGTTATCAACGGAAACTTGGTAATTATAATGACATTACTGTGTTTATTCTTCTTTATCAGCGGAAACTTTGTAATAATAATGACATTACTGTTTTTAGTATTCTTTATCAGCTGAAACTTGGTAATTATAATGACATTACTGTGTTTATTCTTCTTTATCAGCTGAAACTTGGTAACATAATGATTATAATGACATTACTGTCTTGAGTCTTCTTTATCAGCTGAAACTTGGTAATTATAATGACATGACTGTGTTTAGTATTCTTTATCAGCTGAAACTTGGTAACATAATAATTATAATGACATTACTGTGTTTATTCTTCTTTATCAGCTGAAACTTGGTAACATAATGATTATAATGACATTTCTGTGTTGAGTCTTCTTTATCAGCTGAAACTTGGTAATTATAATGACATGACTGTGTTTAGTATTCTTTATCAGCTGAAAATGTAAGTAATAATGAAGATATTTATTCACTGCTCAGGTTGTCTTTCTTCATCATCTAAAGAATTACTATTTTATTATAATTCTATGTGTAATATCTTAAGTCTAGTTGCGCATATTGTCGGCATGTACCAGTTTAACAACTTAAACGGTAGGTGTGTGCAGTGACCATTCGTCCGAGATTTCATGTCCGGCCTGTAACTTTGACATACATGGATAAATTTTAAAAATTCTTTGCAAAAGTTGTCAAGATGACATCAATATATGTCATGCGTAAGTCCATGATCCAAACTTGAATGGTCATTTTAAATCTGTTTTAGATTTCGTGTCAGGTCTACATTGTTGCCAAACAGATTGATTCCAAAAACCCTTGGCTCAATTTAAAAATATAACTCGACGACCTGTCGCACGTTTTACCCACACCCTACCTCAGAGGTCAAGGTCACACTTCAAGTTTATTTGACAACCCTTTGTTTGAGATTTTGTGTCTGTTCTGTAATTTTGTCATACTGTCGCGATATTACAGAACAATTATTTAAACCAATGCCAAACACCACATAACAACAACATCTGAGATTTTGTGTCCCGACTTATTTTGTCATTCATTGTGCATTAGTATAGCAACGGTAAAAATAGTTCATCTTCAGCATCCCAAGGGACGATAAATGTATTTCGGTCACCATCATTTGATAATGTGCAGGGAAAATTTGAAATTATGGTCTCATTACCATGATTTCAGATTGATGTTCGATTCGGAATAATTTATATTAATAAAAGAAAGGCTGGAATACTTTAAAAAGGTAGTAAACTTGCTTTGTTTATTCAAAATATCGATTTGAACTTACGCTGATATTTGTGTTTCCCCCTCCCCCCTCCCCCGCCCCCTTAGTCGTTCGTGAAAATCAGTAGCCATCGTTACAAAAATAGTAAACAACTTCTCATGAGCCGTCCAATACATTATGACAATATTTGGTAAGAAACGATAAACAAAGGCCCAATTGTTCCTCGTGTTAAGTTTGCATACCTGTTTGCCCAAATGTGAACCATTTATTGTTTGGAACTTTCAGAGCTGTTACAAGTGCAATGAGGAGCCATTGATTAACGTGACCGTAGTTATATGCAACATATTATAGAAGAATGGCCATATTTTTTAAAAAAAAATTTCAAAACATTTATCTTAATTATAATAAATATTTAATTGACAGCTGGGTACCGATCGTGTGTTGTGTTGTTTTGGTGATACTGTTGATCGTCATCTGTAGCTGCTGTGGATGCTGCTGTTGCTGTGGAAACAGCAGAGAAGTAAAAGTCCATCGTTTATTTATTGCCAGACTTTATACAAAGATGTAGACCAGTTAAAATATAACTTTAACCCTTTACTTCATATAGACGCCTTTGGACACCTCTAATAAAGAAGGCTTTTGAATTATTGGGTGAATTATATTTATATTAACTGACAGAGTGGAAAACAGTGCAGGAAGTGTTCAGTTTGCTCGTTATTACATTGAATTACAACAAGAAAATAAATGAAATTAAAACACTGCTACTCTCATGGTCAAAAATAATTCTCACCCCTTTTGGAAAAATCACAGTCTTAAAAAGTTTAGCTCGATCAAAATTAAACCACCTGTTTTCATTATTACTAAACCCATCAGAATTTCAAATTAAATTTACAAACTATGTGTTTTAGCTGTCTCTGGAATAATCACCTAGATAAAATAAAAAAGAAATATTGTAATACAAGATTATAAGTATGGAGGACTCCGAATGATTGACATTAAACAGTTTGTATATGCTTTAAAACTAACTTGGATAAGTAGACTTTGTCTGGTGGGAAAAAATGTGTAGAAATTCATAATTTTATGTATCCTTGTGCATCAGAAATGTTAATTTTGTGTATGATTATGCAAAAAAGAACCTTTTCAAAATATGTAATCGATTTTGGAAAGATGTGTACACAAGTCTGGAAATATTAATAACTGCCATAGTATCAATGTCATTGAAATATTTTTTAAACAATCCATATGGTTTAACAATAACATTAAGATTGGAAGAT
Source organism: Panopea generosa (assembly GCA_029582155.1). NCBI lineage: Eukaryota > Metazoa > Mollusca > Bivalvia > Adapedonta > Hiatellidae > Panopea > Panopea generosa. The sequence goes on along the minus strand of CM055896.1, from coordinate 17,768,417 downwards.
CGAGTGTATTTTATAATTTTTTAAAGATGGTATGACAAAGGTGTAAAAATGTTAGTGACTTGATTGATGAACATCGTAATCTTCTCATATATAGGTTATTTGTGGATAAGTTTTCTGTAAATACTAATTTTATTGAATATGAATGTATGCTTGGTACATTACGCGGTTACCTTCAAACACTTAAATTTGCTCACCTTGCAACGGAATTAGACAACCCAATATGCCCATTATCAGTGTCTTGCATAAACAGCACAAAAATGGTTGTCTTGTAATATATGATGTTCTTGTAAGGTCAAATGTGTCGCCAACTTATATTACTTAATGGAGACAGTATGGATTAAATATTGAAAGAGAATGGACAAATTTATTTAAATTACCTTTTATTTGTACAAAAGATACTAGAATTCAATGGTTTCAAATTAAAGTGAACCACAGAACTACAGCTACAAATTCTCTTTTACGAAATATTATTCTCTCAAAAATGAAGATGATACATGTACCTTTTGCAGAGCACATGTAGGACACATTACACACTTATTCTGGGAATACAAGTATGAAGAAACATTCTGGAATAGTTTTATAACAACATGCACTGACAAAAACATAGCACTTCATCATCAATTGAGTATGAAAGATATTATCTTTGGATCAGTAAAACATGACAATATTTTAAATAAATTATTTTTTCGTGCAAAATACTATATTAATAAGTGCAAGTTAGATGAAAGGTTACCATTCTTCATCAATTTTGAGCCACAAATATAATATGTGTACTAAACTGAAAAAAATAAATACAATTAAAAATTGTACAATTGAAAAGTTTGAAACGTCACAGTTTGTGTATAAATCTCTACTTTGACTATTACTTGTTTTATTTTTCTTATACGAAGTGTTAGATTAAAACACATCTAGATAATAAACAATGCATAGCTTAAAACTATAAAAAGTAGCTGTCACACATTGTGTGTTCCCTGCTGTTCCTACTTGGAAATGAAAACCACATCTCCAAAGAAATATCCTGTCTTTTTTGTGTTGAACTTTTTCTATTATTGTGTTGTTTAGTTTATAATTTTCATTAAAATTATAGTTTGACATTTGAAAAAAAAAATCCAGTGGATTAAAAAAAAGATGTTTTATACAGGTTTTGCATTGAAACTGTTCAAAATATTTATCCAATCACATACAGTAGATTTTACTCTGTCTTTTTGTGTTGAACTTTTTCTATTATTATGTTGTTTAGTTAATAATTTTCATTATAATTATAGTTTGACATTTGAAAAAAAAATCCAGTGGATTAAAAAAAAGAAGTTTTATACAGGTTTTGCATTGAAACTGTTCTAAATATTTATCCAATCACATACAGTAGATTTTATTCTGTCTTTTTGTATTGAACCGTTTCTTTTATTAAGATGTTCAATTTATAATTTTCATTATGATTATAGTTTAACATTTGAAAAAAATAATCCAGTGGATTTAAAATTAAAAGAAGTTTTATACAGGTTTTGTAGTTAAACTGTTCTAAATATTTATACAATCACATACAGAAGACTTTATTCTTTCAATAGTTTTTTCCATACAATTATTATTATGAAAAATGCAAATATTTAGTATTAAGCATTGAAAGAACATGAGAAAAAAGCAGTTATAGCAGTTTCAGATGATGTTGAAGTCTATAAATTAGTAAATGTTACATAAATTCTTTAAATCAAAATAGATAATGCTGCATAGTCTTTCTTTGAGATAACATATAGTATACAAGTATGTAACATACAACATAATTATATGGCTATGATGAATACTTTAATGAAGTCATCTTACTTTGTTTTCTCAACGCACTGAGGGCGGGGTTCTGTTTCACCAACACTTTTGTTGAATTACTGTTTTACTGATTTTAGAATGGTGGTTCGTCTCTTCTGTAACTAATGGGACTTAGATGTACTGCAAGTCTACAGAATCATGTGCAAAAACACGGTTACCTAGAATTTATTTCTGTAAACTTATGTTTCCTTGAGGTACTAGTGCGAATGATCAAGTTTGTGTTGGTAAGGCGTTAGCCTGCTCTCTGTTCATATGGTATTTGTCTGTGAATTTGAAGAGAAACTTTCCTTGTTAGTTAAAAAAAAATAATGTTAGAACGAACTGAAACACATTGGTTTGTACAGTTATTGAATAACTTTCCGGTATTTGATACTAACAGCAATATATATATAAAAATATCAGAGATAATAAATTTGCTAAAGAACCTTGAAAGTTTGCCTTTTAATTTACAAATATGAAAATGTTATATCATAAATTTTGTATATACTACATCATAATTTGTATTTTTACATCTGATTTTATTAAAATGTTACAAAAAAATAAAAAAATACAAATAAACAACAATATATGTTTTTTTATATGATTATCTTCAAACATTTTATACTCAAACTTGTACAGGAATTTTAAGTTAACTATCAAATTAACAGGACTGTGACAATATAAGTTAACTATCAAACTAACATGGACTGTGACATTATAAGTTTACTATCAAAATAACATGGACTGTTACATTATAAGTTTACTATCAAACTAACAGGACTTTGACATTATACGTTTACTATCAAACTAACCTGGTCTGTGACATTATAAGTTTACTATCAAACTAATATGGACTGTGACATTATAAGTTACTATCAAACTTACATGGACTGTGACATTAAAAGATTTCTATCAAACTGACATGGACGGTGACATTGTAAGTTAACTATCAAAGTAACAGGACTGTGGCATTATAAGTTAAGTATTAAACTAACATGGAATGTGGCATTAAAATTTTACTGTCAAATTAACATAGACTGATATTATAAGGTTACTATCAAACTAACATGGACTGTGACATTATAAGTTTACTATCAAACTAACATGGACTGTGACATTATAAGTTACTATCAAACTAACATAGACTGTGACATTAAAAGTTTTCTATCAAATTAACATGGACTGTGACATTAAAAGTTTTCTATCAAACTGACATGGACTGTGACATTATAAGTTTACTATCAAACTAACATGGACTGTGACATTAAACATTTTATATCAAACTGACATGGACGGTGACATTATAAGTTAGTATCAAACTAACATGGACTGTAATATTATCAGTTTACTATCAAACTAACATGGACAGTGACATTATAAGTTACTATTAAACTTACATGGACTGTGACATTATAAGTTACTATCAAACTAACATGAACTGTGACATTATAAGTTACTATCAAACTAACATGGACTGTGACATTATAAGTTACTATCAAACTAACATGGACTATGACATAATAAGTTACTATCAAACTAACATGGACTGTGACATTAAAAGTTTTCTATCAAACTGATATGGACGGTGACATTAAAAGTTACTATAAAACTAACATGGACTATGACATTATAAGTTACTATCAAACTAACATGGACTGTGACATTAAAAGTTTTCTATCAAACTGACATGGACTGTGACATTATAAATTTACTGTCAAACTGACAGGACTATGACATTATAAGTTGCTATCAAACTAACATGGACTGTGACATTATCAGTGTACTATCAAATTAACATGGACGGTGACATTATAAGTTACTATCAAACTAACATGGACTGTGACATTATAAGTTTACTCTCAAACTAACAGGACTATGACATTATAAGTTACTATCAAACTAACATGGACTGTGACATTATAAGTTTACTATCAAACTAACATGGACTGTGACATTATAAGTTACTATCAAACTAACATAGACTATGACATTAAAGAATTTCTATCAAACTAACATGGACTGTGACATTAAAAGTTTTCTATCAAACTGACATGGACTGTGACATTATACGTTTGCTATCAAACTTACATGGACTGTGGCATTATAAGTTAACTATCAAACTAACATGGACGGTGACATTATAAGTTTACTATCAAACTAACATGGACGGTGACGTTATAAGTTTTCTATCAAAATGACATGGACTGTGCCATTATAAGTTTACTATCAAACTAACATGGACGGTGACATTATAATTTTCTATCAAACTGACATAGACTGTGACATTATAAGTTTACTATAAAACTAACATGGACGATTACATTATAAGTTAACTATCAAACTTACAGGACTGTGGCATTATAAGTTAACTATCCAACTTACATGGACTGTGGCATTACACGTTTGCAATCAAACTAACATGGACTGTGAAATTATACGTTTACTATCAAACTAATATGGACTAAGACATTATAAGTTTACTATCAAACTGACATGGACTGTGACATTATAAGTTTACTATCAAACTGACATGGACGGTGACATTATAAGTTAACTATCAAACTGACATGAGCGGTGACATTATAAGTTAACTATCAAATTTACAGGACTGTGGCATTATAAGTTAACTATCAAACTTACATGGACTTTGGCATTATACGTTTACCATCAAACTAACATGGCTTGTGGCATGATAAGTTTACTATCAAACTAACAGGGACTTTGATATTATACGTTAACTATTAAACTAACATGGACTGTGGCATTATAAGTTTACTGTCAAACTAACATAGACTGTGACTTTATAAGTTTACTATCAAACTAACATGGACTGTGACATTATAAGTTTACTATCAAAGTAACATGGACTGTGACATTATCAGTTTATTATCATACTAACATGGCTTGTGGCATTATAAGTTACTATCAAACTGACATGGACTGTGACCTTATAAGTTTACTATCAAACTGACATAGACTGTGGCATTATAAGTTAACTATCAAACTAACATGGACTGTGACATTATAAGTTAAATATCAAACTAACATGGACTGTGACATTGTCAGTTTAATATCAAACTAACATGGACTGCGGCATTATACGTTTACTATCAAACAAACATGGACCATGACATTATAAATTAACTATCAAACTAACATGGACTGTGGCATTATAAGTTTACTATCAAAATAACATGGACTGTTAAATTACAAGTTTACTATCAAACTAACATGCACTGTTCCATTATCAGTTAACTATCAAAATGACAGGGACTGTGACATTATAAGTTTACTATGAAACTGACATAAACTGCGGCATTATAAACTAATCAAACTAACATGGACTGTGACATTATCAGTTTATTGTCAAACTAACATGGAATACGGCATTGTAAGTTGACTATGAAATTAACATGGACTTTGACATTACAATTTTACTATCAAAATAACATGGACTGTTAAATTAATTGTTTATTATCACACTATTATTGACTGTGGCATTATAAGTTTACTATCAAACTAACATGGACTGTGGCATTATCAGTTTACAATCAAAATAACATGCACTGTTACATTATAAGTTTACTATCAAACTAATATGTACTGTTCCATTATCAGTTAACTATCAAAATAACATGGAATATTCCATTATAAGTTAAATGTCAAACTAACATGGACTGTGACATTATAATTATGTTTACTATTAAACTAACATGGGCGGTTCCACTATAAGTTATCTGTCAAACTAAACTGGACGGTAGTATTATAAGTTTACTGTCAAAATCACATGGACTGTTCTATTATATGTTAACAGTCACACTAACATGGACAGTGACATTATAAGTTAACTATCAAACTGACATGGACTGTGACATTATGCGTTTAATATCAAATTCACATGGACTGCGGCATTATAAGTTTATTGTCAAACTAACATGGACTGCAGCATTATGAGTTTACTGTCAAACTAACATGGACTGTGGCATAATAAGTTTACTCTCAAACTTACATGGACTGCGACACTATAAGTTTACTGTCAAGCTAACATGGACTGCGGCAGTATAAGTTATCTGTCAAACTAACATGGACTGCGGCATTATAAGTTAATTGTCAAGCTAACATGGACTGCGGCATTATAAGTTTACTCTCAAACTAACAGGGATTGTGGCATTAAAAAATAACTGTCAGTCTAACATTGACTGTGGCATTATAAGTTTACTGTGAACCTTATATGGACTGTGACATAATAAGTTTACTGTCAAACTAACATAGACTGTGGCATTATAAGTTAACTGTCAAACTGACATGAGCTGCGGCATTATCTATTAATTGTCAAACCAACATGGACTGTGACATTATAAGTTTACTGTCAAACTAACATTGACTGTGGCATTATAAGTTAACTGTCAAACTGACATGAATTGCGGCATTATCAGTTAACTGTCAAACCAACATGGACTGTGACATTATAAGTTTACTGTCAAACTAACATGGACTTTGACATTATAGGTTTACTCTCAAACTGACATGGACTGTGACATTATAAGTTTACTGTCAAACTAACATGGAATTTGACATTATAGGTTTACTGTCAAACTAACATGGACTGTGGCATAATAAGTTTACTCTCAAACTAACATGGACTGCTGCATGATAAGTTTACTGTCAAACTAATATTGACCCTGACGTTATAAGTTTACCATCAAAGTAACATGGACTGCGGCATATATAAGTTAACTGTCAAACTAACATGCGCTGAGGCATTAAAAGTTTATCGTCAAACAAACATGGACTGTGGCATAAGTTTACTCTCAAGCTTACTTGGACTGTGGCACTATAAGTTTACCATCTAACAAACATGGACTGTGACATTAGAAGTTTACTGTCAAACTTACACGGACTGTGGCATTATAAGTTTACTCTCAAACTAACACGGACTGTGGCATTACAAGTTAACTGTCAAACTAACATGGCTGTGACATTATAAGTTTGCTATCAAACTAACATGGACTGAGGCATTATAAGTTTGCTGTCACACTAACATGGACTGCGACATTATAAGTTTGCTGCCAAACTAACATGGGCTGTGACATTATTAGTTTGCTAACAAACTAACATGGACTGCGACATTTTAAGTTTGCTGTCACACTAACTTGGACTGCGACATTATAAGTTAACTGTCAAACTGACATGGATTGCGGCATTATAAGTTAATTGTCATACTAATATGGACTGTGGCATTTTAAGTTTACTATCAAACTAACATGAACTGTGGCATTATAAGTTTACTATCAATCTAACATGGACTGCGGCATTATAAGTTTACTGTCCAACTAACATGAAATATGACATTATATGTTTACTATCAATCTAACATGGACTGTGACATTATAAGTTTACTGTCAAACTAACATGGACTGCGGCATTATGAGTTTATTGTCAAACTATTATGGACTGAGGCATTAAAAGTTTACCATCAAACAAACATGGACTGTGGCATAAGTTTACTCTCAAGCTTACTTGGACTGTGGCACTATAAGTTTACTCTCAAACTAACACGAACTGTGGCATAACAAGTTAACTTTCAAACTTACATTGACTGTGACATTATAAGTTTGCTATCAAACTAACATGGACTGTGGCATTATAAGTTTGCTGTCAAACTAACATGGACTGCGACATTATAAGATTACTGTTAAACTAACATGGACTGTGGCATTATAAGTTTGCTGTTAAACTAACATGGACTGTGACATTATAAGTTTGCTAACAAAGTAACATGAAATGTTGCATTATAAGTTTGCTGTCAACCCTATATGGACTGTGACATTATAAGTTTACTGTGAAACTAACATGGATTTTGACACTCTCAAACTGACATGGACTGTGACATTATAAGTTAACTGTCAAACTGACATGGACTGTGGCATTTTAAGTTTACTATCAAATTAACATGGACTGTGTCATTATAAGTTTACTGTCAAACTACCATGGACTATGAGTTAAATGTCAAACCAACATGGACTATGACATTATAAGTTTACTGTCAACCATATATGGATTGTGACATTATAAGTTTAGTGTCAAACTAACATGGACTGCGGTATTATAAGTTTACTTTTAAACTGACATCGACTGTGACATTATAATTTAATTGTCAAACTGACATGGATTGCGGCACTATCAATTAATTGTCATACTAACATGGATTGTGACATTATTGGTTTACTCTCAAACTAACATGGACTGTGGTATTTTAAGTTTACTATCAAACTAACATGGACTGTGGCATTATAAGTTTACTGTCAAACTAACATGGACTGCGGCATTATAAGTTTACTATCAAACTGACAGGACTGCTGCATTATACTTTTACTGTCAAACGTTCATGTATTGTTACATTTTAAGTTTACTCCCAAACTAACATGGACTGCGGTATTATAAGTTAACTGTCAAACTGACATGGATTGCAGCATTATAAGTTCATTGTCATACTAACATGGACTGTGGCATTTTAAGTTTACTATCAAACTAACATGAACTGTGGCATTATAAGTTTACTATCAAACTAACATGGACTCCGGCATTTTAAGTTTACTATCAAACTAACATGAACTGTGGCATTATAAGTTTACTGTCAAATTAACATGGACTGCGGCATTATAAGTTAACTGTCACACTAACATGGACTGTGGCATTGTAAGTTAACTGTTAAACTGACATGGATTGCGATATTCTTAGTTTACTGTCAAACTAACATGGACAGCAGCATTATAAGTTTAATGATAAACTTACCTGGACTGCTGCATTATAAGTTTGCTATCAAACTGATATGGACCGTGGCATTATAAGTTTACTATCAAACTAACATCGACTGTGCGTTATAAGTTTACTGTCAAACTTACATGGACTGCAGCATTATAAGTTAACTGTCAAACTAACATGGACTCTTGCATTATAAGTTTATTATCAAACTTACATGGACTGTTGCATTATAAGTTTACTGTCAAACTTACATGGACTGCTGCATTATAAGTTTACTGTCAAACTAACATGGACTGTGTCATTATAAGTTTACCATTAAAGTAACATGGACTGCGGCATTATAAGTTAACTGTCAAACTAACATGGACAGTGACATTATAAGTTTACCGTCAAACAACATGGACTGTGGCACATGTTTACTGTCAAACTTACTTGGACTGTGGCATTATAAGTTTAGCGTCAAACAAACATGGACTGTGGCATTATAAGTTTACTGTCAAACTTACTTGGACTGTGACATTATAAGTTTACTGTCTAACTTACATGGACTGTGACATTATAAGTTTACTGTCAAACTTATTTGGACTGTTGCATTATAAGTTTACTTTCAAACTTACTTGGACTGTGGCATTATATTAAGTTTACTTTCAAACTTACATGGAGTGTGACATTATAAGTTTACTGTCTATCTAACATGGACTGTGACATTATATCATCCTCTATATGCTAAGCGCCAAGCGCGTAAACATCTAGTATGACTTTTTAAGTATTTGCTATGACCAGACTGGGGATCAAACCCAGGACCTTCCGTTATTACACTTATATATCAAAAACAGTATGTTCAATGACAAGGCCAGAATAGCCGAGTTAACGTTGTTCTTAGACGGCTCTTGTTACATAATGAAGTGCATAATTAAGTTCAGTTCTATGCATTAGACACTTTTATGCCACAGATCATTATCACACACTTGTCATGTGAACATTTATAAAAATTGACATGTTCACACGTGGTGACCATACCATTTCGGTGTAGAGTCAATGAAAAAAAACAAATTCACTTAAACAAACAATTTATCCAATTCCCTGCATTTTCCCTGGCCACCTCCTTTTGCACACAACACTTGTACATGTATGTATTTAACAAGTCGTACAGAACACGTGACGATGTGATAAAATTTCTAAAGTTCTAAAAGATAAATTTACACTTCATTTTGTTATCATTTATTTTATTTCAACAATTATAACATACTTGTATATTTGAACTGAACATAAATCAATGTACACTATTAGTATAACAAAATATGGATACATATATATATAAAACAGATAACTGGACACATTTCAAATTTGTGTTTAAGAAAATATATAAATACATTTATATTTACTTGAGAACAACTGTAAACATTTTATCGAATTCATTTATTTCATAAAGGTAAAACAGGTATAGGCATACAGGTATGAACTGGTTGTACAAGAAACAACATTTAACCCCTCTACCTATACCGTGCAATGAACTTGCCCAATTAACTTTGAATCGATTATACTCAATATATACCAATGACATATTCAATATACCTATTCAATTTTATATGCATTTGGCATTTTTTCCTGTATGTTATTACATTTACTTCCCACTACCAATTAATAGTTTTTTGAAGGGAATATGTAAGGATTTTTCAACATATAAAAAATAATTGCCCAAACACCTTTTACCCCCAAATATACCATGCCTATATATACTCAATGACCATATATTGCCAAAAATATAAACATGTCAAAACAATATATTGAAAAGAGCTTTCCTAACCAGGGCTATGTGCCTAGGTTTGACTAAAATACATAGTTTGTGACGTATTAAATGTGTCACATAATTTCATTGTGATTTCAATTTGATCTGTTATACAGGTTTACACGTAGGATAAATTGTTTCATTTTAGAAAGAGTCTAAATGATGATGCGAAGGTCGTCACAGTATTTAAGTGCTGTTTTTAGAATGGGGATTTAGTTTGAAGTTTACCACTCCAATTAATTTTTCACGTTTTGGAGGATTTGACATACTTAACTTTTCGGTTTATATTTAATAATGATAACGAGACGCTTTTATCCATTTCAATAATTGTTTTAGTTGTTAAGACCTTTGTAGCATTTTATTCTGGTATGCTCTCTTTAAGGAATCCAAGAAGTAATGTTTCAGGAACGCAGTTTAAGCCCCAAGGTTATAAAAACTCTCACGTTCATGCTCACATTTATGAAAGGACAACATTGGTCACATGTTACAGCTGGCCTTGCACTACAGTAGTAGAGATTTTAAACTGAATGTAATCAAGGGTTTGGTTTAGTGACTGGACTACACATTTGAACTGTATATATATATATATATATATATATATATATATATATATATATACTTATTTCAGGGCAAAGCTTTATATTAGACTACCTTCTGTTCTGTATATGAATAGATATGGGGTCATCCACGGCCGTGTGGTCTAAGGCGTAGTCGCAAGATCACTTACCTCTCATCGCTAAAGTCGCAGTTTCGACTCCCACTCGCTCCAAAAACTTTATGTAAGTAAGTTTGCCGGTTATTTGCTGAAGGACGGTGGCTCTACCAAGATTCATTCTGAGGTCTTCCACCACTAATAAAATTGGATATGCCATATATAACCTGAAATCTGTTGAAAATAGTATTAAACATTATTAAAAAAAATGAATGGATTTAATGGCATTTTCAACACATTACATGCAACAAGTTTTATTCTGGAGAAAGAACTGTGGATATGAATCACTGTAGAAAATTGGCCTTCCACAAATATCTAACAAACTGTCAATGGTTTTAAAAAAACAAGCTAAGCATGAACTCACAACCTGACCGAGAGGTAAGTGATCCTTAGACCATCAGTGCATGGAAGATCCCAATCTGTACTGGAAAAAAAAAACAATAAAAAAACATACAATGACTAGAACCTCCCAAACAGTAGTCACTATATAGCAGATATGTATAAACTTTAAAAGAACAATTTCTTACATAAAATATTTGTACTCTGGGGCACATTTTTTAATTTTGAATTATCACAGACGAAATGTTCAAATTCAACTTGAGGACTATCACAGAATAAGTCTGGGGAATCTTCAACAAAGTTGTCTTCATCTCCATTAATAATAAACAAGAGACGTGGAAATTCCCCGAAAACCATGTTTTTCAAACATTTGAGCTATTCTGTAACTATAACTCTATTTCAAGCCAGAATTTTATGTACATTGAAGCAGAAAATAAAAAAAGCATACAATCAAATTTTGTTTTTTTATTTGTAAAACATTGATGCAATAGTTTTGTTAAAAAAGCATGAAATGAAGTTTTTTTTTCTTGTTTCTGTGCTATTCACTGGTTGTTTGGCTAAAATATTGCTTCCGTAATTCCTATTATGAAAGATGTAATGTGATTATACTCGAAAAACAAACATGCATATTCATAAAATAATACATCAATTTTTTCACATTTTGAATTGAGGCTTAAGTGGTGGTATTGATTCCAGTGTCCACCAATAGGAGGTATTAGTCACACATGCTCAAATGATAGCAACAATTTCTTAAACACGATGTTTGATTCTACAAATATATTACAAAATGCATCAAACATTATGAGAAATTCAGCTGTGTTGTAAAAAATTTAATCGGACCTGTACATTTCTCTAATAAATCATTTTTATTTTTTGTCTCATTGCTATCAACTGAGCAAGGGCACCGCAAACCATTTTCAAGATAATAATGTGCATGTTAATGGAGTTTCATTTTAATACATATCAATACATCAATCCAAACATTTTTAGTATCTTCATCAAAATAACAAAAGAAAAAGATTATTTTTACTTTACCGCTAGAAAAAGTGTGCAAGTTCGGTTGCAGAAACAATCAATTTTAGCATTTTTGACAAATAAAAGGGCCATAACTCTGAAGATAATGGTCAGAATTGACTGGTTATCGAACTTGGCTCAGATTTTATAGATACACACTTTGTGTAAGTTGGCTTCAGTACAGATAAAGAATATTCTAGTTATTGAGCGGAAACGGGCAATTTTAGCACTTTGACTAATTAAAGGGCCATAACTCTAAAGATAATGGTCCGTATTGGCTGGTTATCGAACTAAGCCTAGTTTTATCGAGGTACACACTTTGTGTAAGTTTGGTTAAGTTCCGATGAAAAATACTCAAGTTATTGAACGGAAACGAAAAACTTGACGCCACCCATCCGCCTGCCGACTTCCCCAGTCTAATAACCAGGTTTTCAACATTGAAAAACCTGGTTAAAAACATACAATTACTAGAACCTTCCAAACAGTAGTCACTATATAGCAGATATGTATAAACTTTAAAAAAACAATTTCTTACATAAAATATTTGTACTCAGGGGCACATTTTTTAATTTTGAATTATCAAAGACTAAATGTCCCAATCCAACTTGAGGACTATCACAGAATAAGTCTTGGGAATCTTCAACAAAGTTTGGGTTGTCTTCATCTCCTTCAACAAGTGAAGTTTTAGACGACACTGTCTCTGCAGAAAATGCAGGAGAATCAGTCACTAATTGTTTTAATGAATAGTCAGAATCACAGTCTGACGTGGTATTCGCCAAACACTTGAGAACCAGTCTTTTATGAAAGCTGACTAAACCCTTGGAGGATAATCCTGACTTCCTTCTCCATGTTTGAACTAGTTCTTCAATCTGATTGGTTGAGTTGTCTCACCTCGTCTGTTTGTCCACATATTTACTAACAGTCAAGCTTTTGTTAGAAAAGTCATAACATTTTTGACTAAAAATATCTGGAGTTGTTTCAATTCTCTCTGAAGTAATCTTAGACTCAGTTTGTATTAAATTATTGATTCCAGAAATTTTACGATTATTGCATCTTTGGTCATTTTGTTTTTGTATTCTTGAAGGAACAATGTTTTCTTTTCTTGTTATCTTTTTACTATTTGCATAATGTTTTACATCTACTTTTGATAACGGTGACTTCACTTTCGACAAATCTCCGATTTCAGCACAAATGAGAAAAGCGTCCGATTCGTCACCCCATAAATCTGGTGAGTACGTTTGCTGCTTCTGGTATCACAGGACTTTTATAATGGTTGTCTCTTAAAGTCTTTGTTTCAATGTCATTATCCTTATCCATTGACTTCAATAACTTAGTTTTTTTTTTACTCTCATACTGTTCCCTTTTTCTGACAGCAGTTGTAGTGCGAAATTTATTAATCTCAGTTTTTTATGTAGTTTGAAAACACTGGTTTTAAATTTTTCTTCTAATACTGGACTTGGACTAAATAAATCTTGTGATCCAAATGAATCCACCAATAACTTACTGTTATCTTTCTCCGAAACTGGCTCAAAACGTTCTAATTGTGTTTCTTTTCTATTATTTTTTCTCTCAATACTTCCATAAGTTGTATGTTCATTATCGATATCAAGAAATTGTTTTTCCAATACTCTGCTAGTTGCTCGACCCTTGAAATTAATACCACTATTAAACTTTGATTTCAAGCATGGTTTAGGTATTGCTATCTTCTTTGAAATGACTGATGGACTTGCACTGTTTAGTTGCATCTTGATATACATTAAATGGCAAGAACTCATCCGCCTAAGTCTATGGTCAAATTGGACATGTCTTGATTTTACTCTCATATCATTGTTATCAGTATATATAAAGTTAGTTTTATCTGAAACACTCACTGCTTTCTCTGTAAATTTCTTGACTTTCTAAAATGCACTGATCTAAACCAGGTGTAGAAATGTCAAATAGTCTTCCCGTTTGATCAAACTCACATGCACCGTCACTTGTATCAAACTGATAAAAGGTGTTCATTTAAAACTGGTGTTCTAACGGTATTAACACAACAGATCACATCACTAGTGTGGTTACTGGTGTTTGATAAATCAAACAAATCTTCAGACATATTTATACCATCAGATTCTGTATCCATACATGCAACTGTTGCTTTGGAGTTTGCAATTTCGACATCTAGTGCTTCTGCATGAATACATATGTTATTTTCGATACACTGATTTAAGGGTAAAGTTTTGGCATTTTTAATTGTACATTTCTTTGAAAACATACACATAAAAACCTTGTTTTGGACTGGCCCGGGATTGCTGTTTTTAAAAGAGTCTCCAAACATGTCACTGTCCCCACTTAAGAAAGCCTTACTCAGGTCTTCGCCTAGCGACTCAAAATTACTGTTAGAAAATAGTTCCTGGTCAACACAGTCTGTGTCCACTTGAGTTTTTGGCGATTCACAATAATACAAATCATTTTCCTTTTTCTTATTTTTTGCAAGAAAAGAATTTGAACTTGGCATTTTTTTCTTATCTTTTGGTGTAAATTGACTTATGAAATCTTTATAACTTTCACTATTCTCAGTACTGCAAGCTTTCAAGGATGCATCTGTAATTAGTTTCATACTTGTTTCTTCATCCAAAGATTTCTCTTTTATCACAGATCTTATAGCAATTCCACTATCTTTTAAGGATTCACTAGTATTTGAATCTGTTTTACTTTTCTTTCTAGAGGCTTTTCTTCTATCTTTAATACCTGTTAGGTCTTCTATTACATCAGGAGCCTGGGCTATTCGTAATTCTGCTAAGAAATCTTCAAGATCTAAAGAATCTTGTAAACCATTAGTGAAATTCTTGTTTCTATCTCCCACTTCTCCGGTATTTTGTTGTGAAATATTAGTTTGGCATTTGTCATTACACCCATTGTCTTATATTTTTTCAAGAAAGTCTTCCAGATCTTCTGAATTGGGAAATTCTAAAGTATGTCCATTTTCTTTGGCAGTTTCGCATACTGTTTCAAAAGAAACTTTTATATCATTTTCATGTTCAAAATCATTATTATGTCCAAGATGTGTGCCTTTATCTTTACCATTCAGTTTCGCATCATCAGATGTTATGTCATTATTTTCAGAATTTTTAGACTTATTGTCAGAATTATCTATTTCATAATAATTAAAAGAATCTAAAAATGCCTCAAAACCCTCAGATTCAGGAAGATCCATTTTTTATTTAAGAACATCCTTTGCAAAATTAGTCTGGTCATTGTCATTGAATTTCTCATGTCTGCTTTTTACCAATTCAGTATTGAAATCAGTGCTAATGATATCAGTATTGGAATGCTGCATTGCCTCTATAGAACCATCTTTAGCATCATATCCAAAAGTATTATATTGAACATGATTATTGTACACATTCTTTAAAACTCCATGTTCCTCAGTTTCGAAGGGTGTGAAATGTGTTTCTCTTACTAATAGTAATGCATTAGAAGTTCCTGCACCACTTGATTCTGACGTATTTTGAAACTCTTCGACATCAATATCTGAATGAGTGGATTCATCTTTATGGACATTTTTTCCTTTTGATTTGATTTCATGATTTTTTTATAACAAAAATTTCCAAGTTGTCAACATCTTTACCCAAGTTGTCAGTCCTTTCGCTTAAGTCAGTTGTATCTAGAATACTGTTATTTTCATTTCCAATATCAGATAAAATTTGCATATTTTGTTCCTTATTTGAATTGCTTTCTTTTACATTGACAATGTTCTGTTTTGTAGACACTAATTGTTGGGGAATTGTGTTATTTACATCAGACAATGACTGCAACAAAAAGTCATCGTCAAAGGAATCGTGCAGCCAAAGTTGGTTGATGCTATTTTCCTTCATGCTTTTATTTTCTCCACAACATCTTTTAATATTCTCTTTCAATGCTGTTGTATTGTTTTTCATTTCTCCTGGGGGGATTACAAACATGTTTTTTCACACATCATATATTTTTGCGAAAATGTAACTTCTCTTTTTTGCAATTCTTTATCAATTTTACAACATGTATTCAAAGCATCATTATCCTTAATGTCAGAAAAATTCAGCGTTTGAGTAATTGGTAAATGATTAAACGTTGAGCTGAATCGAGACAAAAACTGATTACATGGAGTAAGAAAGTCATTTGAAGAAATTAACTTGTTTTCTTCATCATAACTTTCATATGCATGTTTTTCAATTTTCTCATTGTTACTTTCTGTAAAACTAAATGAAATTTCCCATTCTTTCAGCAATGCATCTTCATCACAACTTCTTAAATCTTTGTCACCTTTAGGTACTGATATGTTTGAATTAGTGCTTTCAATTTCACTTAAATTTACTTGATATGCCATCTTTGAGTTATCTTGAAACACATCAGTATCAGAGCTGTTTTCAAAACTAAAGAGAACAGATTCTTGCTTGGAAATGAACGATGCTGTCCACCTACAAATGGATGAGTTCTGACCAATGCTTTGATTTCTTGACAAATTTGGTGCTTTGAATGCATTTTCTGTAAATGGTTCATCAACATTTTCATTTCGAAGATGAGCTGTCCTTAATGTTTTTACTCCTACTCTCATATGATCAGTAGCTGTAGTATGCACACCACTATTGCTAGCAAGCATTTGGTAAGCCAGAGCATGGAAGTTTTCAAAATTGGTTGAATGATCGAACTGGCTCATGCTTTTACTGTCTTCTGATTTTAATACTTCACTGATAGTTGCTGATGAACTTGTCATCATTGATCCAGTTACTTTAAAACCAAAGTAGAAATATTTGCCATGAAATGTCTTCATCAAAGCATCCATTAACAAAGATTCTGCAGGGTAGCCAGTCCGTTCAAGGTCATTCAAACTTCTGCAATATATAAATTCATCCTTTTTATAAGTTGATACGTTACACACATATTTTTTTTATCTGACTACTAAATTAAATAAATCTGACATTCATAAAATTTCACATGAATAATTTACCAAAATATTTGACCAATCAAATATTAGGAGGCGCATCTTGGGATGTGGTGCATCCACTGTGCGAGTATCAGTGACGGTCACCATGAAATGTGTATAATGACAAATTATTATCTGAGGTAACAATAAAGATCTTCATGTCTCTTGTTTGAAATTTAAATCCAAATCAAATGAAGAACCTTTATTTATTCTATATTTTTTAAATTGAGTTTTAACACCATTTTCAACATATAGGTTATTTGGCATTTCCAGTTGTTGTTGTTTTTAATCAAGTTTAATGCCATTTCAGTTTTATTGGTGGAGGAAGACCTCAGAATGAAAATGAGTAAAACCACCATCCTTCTGATAGTAACTGGCCAACATTCACATATGAAGTTTTTTGACAAAGCTGGGCTCGAACCCATGACTTTTGCAATGAGAGATAAGTGATCATAAAATGATAGCGGCTTAGACCACTCAACCAGAGATGGCTCGTTTAAACATATTTTATTATGCAACTAACAACCGTCTAAGAGGTCAATTGTTAAAATGATCTACCCAAGGAAAATGACTATTGACCCAGAGCAGGAATCTATTGACCGAAATGAAGTAGAGGTTAATAGTTAATTTCTTTGGGTCAATACTGAATAGTCATTATTCGAGGAAAAATAATTTTAACGACTGACCACTTAAAGGTAGATAATTGTTTTATAATATTGAATAACAGTAAAAAGAAAAACTCAAGAAGTAGATTTTCATAAAGCAAAGCATGAAAAGCATATTAAATTTTATAACACTTTTTGTAACATTTGAATGCCTGTTCTCTACTTAATAAATCTAATTGTTACATTCCTGATGATGAATTAACTGCATATTTTGAATAAAAAAATGCTGCTTTTATAATAAATGGGTTTTTATGATTCATAGTTTAATTCCACTGTCACCACCTGAATATGTGCTTGAGTAAAACAACAAGAAGCCATCAGCATCAGTACGTAAACAATGTGACGTCATTATTTAGACACATAACAATAATTGTAGAAAATGGTTCATTATGTCAATCTATTTCTGCATTGAAAAATGATAATTCAGTGTCAGTTTTACTGCACAAAATGTAATGAAACACTTATTTAACAGTTACTGCTGTTTTTAGTAACAGAAAATAACAGTTGAATAATCTCCACACAAAGGTATGGGCCTAGAGCATTAAAAATTTCGGTTTTAACTGTGACTCGGTAACCTGGTTCAACCAGAATAAACCAGTTTCAACAGAATAAGTGGTCAACATTTTTTAAGGAATAAGTGGTCAATAGTTCATTTTATTTGACGTGTTTAGTTCGTTTTTCAACCAATCAGATTGAAGCATTCATAATGATATATAATAATGCTTTATATATCACAAATTAGCAAAAGAGTCAGACTACAAGTTTTGACAACATTATTTAAGGTCCTTCCTGACAAAATGTCTGTATATAAAAAATGACCAAGATGAATTACAAAACATATTTGAATAAAACATGTAAGACATATTTGATTAAGAAGAGGCGTATGGTCAACAGAAAGTTTTAAAGTCTGGTAAGCGTTTATGCATAACAAGCTATGCATTAATTATTAAAGAGGACTCATGATTAACTTGAAATATGATAGACATGGATAATAAAATGATACATGCAAATGTTAAACGCTTTTTTTTATATTGATAGTTTATATCACTAACTACTGTAAGGTCACTGGTTTGAAATAAATTTCCTTAAACATATGTTTTTTTATTTAGACTAATTTGTTTTTCGTTTGACTGTAAGATAAGTTCAAAGATAGTATTAATTGGCCCCGTTTCCGCAGCAGAAACAATACAGTCTTCGAAATAAGCTGGGCATCCGACACTAGAGACACGTAGAAATCTCGTGGCATGCAAACTTGTACAGTGTGTAAGGAGTTAGGTACACAACTTTAAAAAGTAACCTGTCAAACATTGAAAAAAAAAGTTTTGATGTACATTTAAGTGAGAAAAGTCGTGCAAAATAAATGGACAACTAGAATGTCATTCGGGCAAGTACATTTTACAGAATACCTGCTCAAAGCGCTGGTGACTCCTAAGGTTTTCATGAACACTGATATTATGTTACAGAAAAATACAAACTTCATAAATCCAAAGGTATGTAATTCAATAGAGTAATAGTCAGGCCAAGTCATAATCCACTTTCACATTATTTTAGGGTAATACCTGCGAAAATCAGTTGCAGATTTCCCAAAGAATCCATCTAATGTCCGTCCAAACACAACCAGCTTGCAGAGGGTTGAACCGTCGGACAAGGACACAACCAGCCGGTACCGCCAATTTACTGAATTCCGGACACAACTCGTATCACACCGATACAGTGAAATTTACATGTTTAAAAAAAACACATCATCATTGTTTATAAATGTGATATTTAATTGATATTACGTAGTTTGTGGTTGCTTGATCGTATACCGGTACATACACCGAAAGACTTTAGAAACACAACACTCAGATAAACAGCAATAACACACAAGTTCTTTATCGATTTTTTTAAAAATTCATTTTATTTGATTATGTATCATCTTTCTATCATTCCTGGGTAGTTTCACCAAAATATTTTGCGATTATCACTTCTTTTTATTGGTTTGAAACATACAACCCCATTTACCTAAAGTCACAAAATCAGTATCTTTTATAACATCCTTGCGCATTGATGCATGCACGACAGCCACTTCTCATTGAATGGATATTATTTGAAATCCGGGCTTGTGGTATGTTATTCCATTCTTGAACAAGCGCTTGACAAAGTACTTAAACGTTCCCAGGTGACGGTTGGCATGCGTAAGAAAATGCCATAAAAACAAAATCTGAACAATAAACCAATTCTCAACGAAATTACACAAACAATAAAAGTGTTACGTTGTTTTGTGTATTTAGGTAATGAGGTTTGTATGTTTCAAATCAATAAAATAAAGTGATAATCGCAATTTATTTTGATGAAACTTTCCAGGAAAGGTACACATTATAGATAAACCAATTCTAAATGAAATTATACAAACAATAGAAGTGTTGCGTTGATTTGTAAATTTAGGTTAAGGAGGTTGTATGTTTCAAATCAATAAAAAGAAGTGATAATCGCAATATATTTTGATGAAACTTTCTAGGAAAGGTAGGAAGATATTATATTATCAAAAAAATGTTGTTGTTGTTTTTAAAAAACGATAAAGAACTCAATGTTTTATTGCTGTTTATCCGAGTGTTGCGTTTATTACAAATTAAGACACACTTTAGCAAAACTAAAGTTATCTTCACATTAATTAACTATTGAAACAGGTAGACACAGAAACCAAGATAGAAATAAAAGAAAATGTTCTTTGTGTCATCTTAATGACATTGAAAATGAGTATCATTTTGTGATAATATGTCCTTTCAATAAATTATTAAGAGTTCAGTATGTACCTAAATAGTTTTACCATCATCCGAGTATGTATACAATTATTGACCTTTTAAACGCGTCTAAACTAAGTGTTTTAAATAAATTACATGACTTGTAGCTGTATTTTGTATCAAGGCATTTAAGCAAAGATCAAATGCTTTAAATTCAAACAACTGATTTGTAAATGTACATTGTAACTATATAATTTATTATTTGCTTTAAAATATATTCATGTATGTAACATAATTATGTTCACTCTCGTATTGCTGCATGCATATATTGTATTGTTTGTGTAAATAACGATGAACTATATATGTTCAAGTTATATTGAATAAAATTCTGTTCTGTTCATATAAACAGAGATAGGCAACTGGAGGCAATTGGCGTTTTCTAAATCGTGGAAACACAACTTCTCCTGAATCAACCAACATATTTTTGTGATTATGGTATCTAAAGAAAGGGATTGATTGTAATTTTGGGAGATTAATTTTTCATTTTTAAATTTAAAGAAATGAAGAATTTTCACGCTTAATGTTATTTTTGTGTGATAATTTTCTCCTTTTTAGCCTATTTTTAAAGTAAGAAATAAACAAAACTACTTTAAATATCGATATGAAACTTTCGCCACCGATGGAAATCTTAATCTTTCACCTTTCTACATAATATTTCTATTGTTATTGTGTGATGTTTAAACGGTTTTGTTAAATCAAGACTACCGTTTATTGTTAAAAGGTAATTTTTTCGTGAAAATTTCAACATATTTCGTTTTTAATCCGTATTAATTTAAATTCAGAAGAAAAATATTAAATAATTGACAATTGGAATTAGTTATCATTTTTATCATCTTTACTTTGGTACCAAAATTATTTAAATCAGACAAATATTCGAAGAGTTATTAAAGAAATACTAAAAATGCCATGTACATTATTATATTGTTATTGGCCTGCCAGTCTCTGTAACTAAGTCACTGATTTTATGTATAATTTCTATACTTGATCATATTAATTTACTTTTAAAATGAGATGTTGACTGCTTGAAACAGCTTTTGACAGCTTTGGAGGTTTCTGGCAACGTGTTAGTCTGGGACCCTGTCCAACTTCATTCCATAATCGTATGTACCCGAAATAAATGTTGGATGGTAATTTCGGACAAAGACATATTTACAGTTTTGATACTTACAGGCATCGTAAGGACTGGTGTTCAATCCCACTCGGCATCTAATTTTTTTATTAATTAGATCGTGTTTACACAATAAAGTCAATTATGTTTATGTACTCCCTTTTTTAAATTAACCGTTCAGCTGTTCCGCTGATCTCTTTTTGGCTCTACTTGCTAAAGGCCAGCAGAGCTTATGTTGTGGTAAATTGTCCGTCGTCCATCCGTTAACCTTTTTCTTGGAGACGCAATAGCACCCCATCATAACCTCTGCTGGCCTAATCAAACTTGCACAGCATTTATATTACCACAAAATCTCGGACGAGTTCTTAAACCAGCGTGGTTGAACCACAATTGCCCCCTGCCACAGGGCTTACAAGCACATGTTTAAAAACATGTGAAATTTAATAAAACACGTTTTCTCTGAAAATTCAAGCCATACCCTAAGATTTTTTTCATGAAGCATTGTTACTATGGGGGTCTTCTGGAAGGGTTGTAGAAGTCGGGTTCCCGGGGTCAAATTTGGGTATTTCTATGTGTCCTCTAGTGAAGTCGAACACGACTTCATTGAACTTGATGATGAAGATTACATACATATTCAAACAGCCCTTGTCAAGACGTTTGACATACAGAGACAAGAGATGTGGAGGGTGAGCCTGATATGCCTGCAGAATGGCCAAGGTAAAGAAGACAGTGCATGGATTATGCTTATTTTGATGATGTGTAAATAATAATAGAAAAGACTATAGTAGACGTTTTACTAAAGGGAACTCTATTTGGTACTTTCAGGGAACTATATTTAAAAATTTTTGAGATCTAGAGAACAGTGGAGATTTGGGGAGCATGGACAAAATACTTTTGGGGAACTTTGGCAAATACTCTTTGAGATCTGGAGAACAATATGCATTACTTTAAGAGATCCAGGGAATAGGGATTCCCCTGTGAAGGCCTCTGTAACGGTCCCAAATTTGGATGTACATGCACCTCAAAACCACGTAGCAAAACAACAAACTGAACATATTTTATTCTGCCAGAAGTTCAGCAGAATGGTAGAATAAAAACATTTTATCATTCTGCTAGGATCAGATTGGCAGAATGTACATTTTCAGAATAAAAATCCCATATCACCCAAAAGGTTTTCAGTGAATCGAAGTTAAAACTGATGGAGCCTTCATTGATGACTGTATTTCACCTGCCGGTGCCATCGAATGCCAGAATTGGCCCAACCATAGCTTGTTTCAAACTTCCCGGGAAGACACATATCCGTGATAAGTTGACGAAATAAATCCACCAACTTGTGACAAAATCGATATTTAAATTGGAGTGGTAAGCTTGAAACGAAATCCCCACCCCCCCCCCTTCCGGTGAACTGTTTTTCGAATTAAGAGTGGGGAATTGACTAGCAGAATTAAAAAAACAAAAAGCAATTCTAATGTAAATAAAAAAAATTATGGAATTTTATCGCTGTACTCTCGAAGTTGTATTTTGTCTCTGTAGAGCAAACTTCTTTAATTTTGTTGACCAAATACTAAATCGTGGCCCGTAATAAAGTGATTCATTAGCCATTATCGGGTTAGGCTAAAACATTGACGAATAAAACGGAAAATGTCCATCTGTGTATTTACGAATTTCTAATAAATAAGATCTACTACAAGGACGGAATCAGCCATTATCTTCTAATGGGACCTTCCTCTTTGTGATTCAATAAATTATCTATCATTTACTGAACAGAAAGTTAAACGGATGAATCATCTGTACACACAGTTAGTGGTGGTTGTGGTGGTGATGGTGATGGTTTGTGAACCTGTAATGTTGGGAAAGTATCCGGAAGTTATAGAAACATTTATTTCAATATATCTACAGAAGTGTTCCATCTGGTAGCATACACCCTTCAACAACAAGCAGTGGTATCCGGCCTTTGTTCACAGGTGCAGAGTTGCAGCTACCAACAAGCATTGGTATCCGGTCTTTGGCCACAGGTGCAGGGGTCCAGCTACCAACAAGAAGTGGTATCCGGTATTGGGTCACAGGTGCAGGGTTCCAGCTACCAACAAGCAGTGGTATCCGGTCTTGGGTCACAGGTGCAGGGTTCCAGCTACCACGTTCATTCAGCGTATCAGCCTCTGCCGCTAAACAAGTTTTAACTTTGATTTATAGTTTTGTGTTAAAGAACAAAGTACGTCGTTGTACTGGTGTATCTTTATGCAGATATATGGCATGGATTGCCACAATTCAGTTTAGATCACTTTTGGTACATTTATGCTGAAGGGTAACATGGCAATTTTCTTCCTTTTTCACTAAAAATTATATCTAAAAATCATGTAATCTACATGACGCAAATGTCCCATTAAGCATTTACATTTTATAACTTAAAATAAAATATCCCATTTTTATATTTTATAACTGAAAATAAAATAGTCCATTATGCATATAGAACCCAAATACGTTTATATGTTGGCGGCAATGTTGCCCCCTTTTCAAAACTACCAAAATTTACGAAGAAAACGAATATTGAACTTAAACTGTGTGCTACATCTACCCCCAATTTTAACTTCTCAAACCTCCTTTTAATCGGAACGGAGTCATGCACGCAAGGACGGGCAAGGCTAACTCACCATTGTTCTAATGACGAAGGAACATAGTTTTAAAATTGAACATTAAATTGCGACTGAAGGGGAATTACCCATGCTAAGTATTTTTTGCAATGTGTTGCATATGGTTTATTCCCTTTGATTTGTTTTCATATATTTTGTTGTTAATGGGTTGGGGTGGAACGTGTGCGTAATTGTAATTTAAAACTTCAGGATTTTATTTCAGAAATCCCCGTGAAAATAAATTGCATGAGGATAAACATCTTTATATAATATGCCTAACAGAAAGCGATTTCGCGGACGGACCCATCAAATCAAGTTTTACACCTATCAATTCCCTGGCATACAGTATCAAACTTCATATTTTGGAAAAATTGAATTAAAATTCGTACTCAAACACAATCTTTTCTCCAGGATTCATGTATAAATACAAATTAAAGGGTTAACACTTGACTCAACATCGAATTTGAAAGTAGATTTGAGGTAGAAAGTTACCGGTGGTTACATTCATTTTGTTAAAATGAATCCAGTCGTTTTTAAGTTGAGCATGAAATCCTGAGTAGAGCATTCAACAAAGTTTTACCCAGCTGATGCAATATATATTTTTTGTCATTAGTTGTTTTATAATGTTTTAAACAAATTCCTTCTCCAAGTGACTAAATATAATATATGTCTCTGCATCGACGATGTAAATGTCAAACTATTAGAAATAAATATAAAAAAAATGAATTAAAGTTTGTCCATTTCATCATAGTCTGATTTATTTTACAAGTATGGGTTTAAAACATCCAAAATTATAATAATGACACAGTACGTTTCTGTTATTGTTATAGTTCTAATTCAACACTCCTACTAAAATACATCACGTTACTTTATTTTCCTGCAAATGATTGCTGGAGTGTGTCATTATTTATTTTTGCACTATTAGAAATAAATTAGATATTTATCAAAAAAGTTTATAAAACAAGACCTTGTTCTAGATGTTATCAGTCTACATCTAGTTTTATACCTTATCTGGTCCGCAGAACGTTAGTCCACACTCGATAGTTCGTATTTTATACCTTGCTTTATATAAAATCCGTCTTATCACGATGAAGAGGGCTATACTAGGCTTTCGGAAAATTACAACAAATACGAAAGTAGGATTTCAAGAAAAAACAGTTTGCGGTGAAAAGGGGAATCTTATTTCTCATTTTAAAACTGATAGTGACCGCCGATCTTTCTTCTTATTCTTCTTCTTCTTCTTCTACCAAATACAATTAACTGGTACAATCCGCGAATTAAAACATCTGCTGGTAAAGAAAGATAAATAGGATTTCCTGCATTTAGAGACCAATTCACAGGTGCAATCTTCGAGTAAACATCAGGTGATAAAGAAAGCTGTAGGATAACCTGCATTTAGAGACCAATTTACTGGTGCATTCAGCCAGTGCACATCAGCTGATATAGAAAGATATAGTATGACCTGCATTTAGAAATTCATTCACTGGTGCAATCTGCCATTGGACCTCAACTGATATAGAAAGATACAGTACTTTCTGCATTGTTAGATCCAATTACTGGTGCAATCCGCCATTGGACCTCATCTGATATAGAAATATACAGTACTTTCTGCATTGTTAGACCAATTTACTTGTGCAATTCGCCATTGGACCACATTTGATATAGAAAAATACAGTACATTCTGCATTGTACGATTCATTTACTGGTGCAATCCACCATTCGACCCCATCTGATATAGAAATATACAGTACTTTCTGCATTGTTAGATCCATTTACTGGTGCAATCCGCCATTGGACTTCACCTGATATTGAAATATACAGTATTTTCTGTATTGTTAGATTCATTTACTGGTGCAGTCCGCTATTGGACCTCATCTGATATTGAAATATACAGTACTTTCTGCATTGTTAGTTCCATTTACTGGTGCAGTCCGCCATTGGACTTCGCCTGATATTGAAATATACAGTACTTTCTGCATTGTTAGATCCATTTACTGGTGCAATCCGCCATTGGACTTCACCTGATATTGAAATATACAGTATTTTCTGTATTGTTAGATTCATTTACTGATGCAGTCCGCTATTGGACCTCATTTGATATAGAAATATACAGTACTTTCTGCATTGTTAGTTCCATTTACTGGTGCAATCCTCCATTGGACCTCGCCTGATTTAGGAAGATACAGTACGTTCTGCATTGTGAGATCCATTAACTGGTCAACTCCGCCATTTGTCCTCAGATGATATAGAACGATACAATACTTTCTGCATTGTGAGATCCATTTACTGGTACAATCCCCATTGGACCTCAACTGACTGGTTCAATCAGCCATTGGACCTCACCTGATATAGAAATAGTGGTTAGGTTAACTGATCGTTTGTAAGCCATGGGTTGCATACAAATGAAGCTAAATATTCAATCAATCAATCTATTTCAGAAAACTTTGCATTCCGTCATGTCAGCCCAAGTTGTATAGTGTTACGATGGTTTCCAACGGGTACCAAGGTGTAGGTGTGACTGAACGACTTTTTACAAGCCATTTTTAAATAAATATAGGCTCTATATTCACGAGGGGTAGACATACAAAATAAAAATATGTCCTCATATTAAGGAGAATTAACAAATTCCCATCAAGTATATACATAGATCTATATTTATATGTTTATTGTTGTTATACATGCATGGTAAGAAATATTTAATCGCACATACGACATGTACAAGAAACATAAAAAAAGGATAATCAGTGCTCACAAGCTAGGGTCTACTCACTTTAGGAGAAATATTTAGACAGAAAAAATAAACAAATTTCTACCATTTGAACCAAAGTTTTTTGTGGCTTTGAACACTGAAAATGTTGTTGTTGTTTTTACTTTAAATTCTCTCGGTGCATCGTATGCTTCTTGGACGGTACGGAATTGTAGGAAGGTCATCATGCTACCATGATTAACGCATTTTGATGTTATAGATCCCTTGAAATTAAAGTTTCCCCCAACTTCCCTCTAACAGTAATCTTCGTAAATCAAATGCTTCGAAAATGGGTGCAAGCGCCTGGATAAAACGGCAAAAATCAATGACGTAGCATGGTTCTTTTCGGGTATTGCAGCCTTTGGCCCGATCACGGATTGCATATTGGTTTTTCCAACTAAATTTATAACGCGACATCGTTTAAAGGCAGAGCTAGCAAAACTTGGAGGAACAGGTACTTGTAGTTTCGCAGTCGGATTACGTTTGTCGGAATACGGTTAAGCGTTAAGCGGAAAGCGAATAGGCAAACAGAAACCGCATATTACACATGTAACAGTAAGCACTTCGCAACTGTTTTATGGAGTATGATGAACACAGTTATGGCGGAATTAAAATTCCTAAATAAAACACAGGTCTTACAGCATTGTATGGTTTTATTAACAAAAACACAGAAAGGCAGTTGTATTTAACAACAATAGAATAAGTAAAAAGTGTAATAGAATTTTGACCTGGTTGCCCTTCCATAGATTTCTGATCGGTCAAAAATGCCGATTGGATGCCTTATTGTTTTTTTATTAACTTTAATGAAATTACAATTTTAAATAAGAAAGAAAATAAAATCTTGAATAATCGTATCAGTTATATTTGGTACATTTATGGCAGTCAGGAAAATGTTGCATATTTGAAAAAAAATGTTAACAAACGTGCTTCAGAGGATATGTGGTGACATTCAACCCAACTTAATAGGCATAAAGTATCAATTATTTAAGATTTTTTTAACTTAGTTGATTCTAAAAGATTGATTGGTAATCAACAGCTATTGTAAGGGAATTAAGTCAAACAATACTTTAACCTTATACAGTGCAGTAAGTGTACGTAAAATTAGAGTCTAACCTTAAAAGAGTATAAAAATAAAAGAGTGTGTTTTGATGAATAATTGCAGTTCAGTCAAACTATATATATATGTGTAATATGCTGGATATACGAACGACAGAGAACTTTAATTTTAAGATTTGCAATTTTCAGACGGTGTATTCCGTGCATTTCATATTGGTAGTTTGACTGAACTGAACTACAATTATTCATCAAAACACAATCTTTTATGCTTTGGCTGATGTTTTAACCTATATATACCCGCTATACATATCCACTTATTCGGCCATCTTCGCCGATTATCTTTAGTCAGTCCGTATTAAATTGCAGTCTTCTTGGAGCTATTGTCGGTACTTTATATATATATATGGAGATAATTATTTGTGAATAACCAAAACATAAATGTGCAGACCAGACTACGGCGAGTGCGCCTAGCTACAATGCAAACCATATATACAATATCAAGGCCTCTGCCAAACCAATAAATTTGATGACGACCATGACTTATATACTATGGAATTACATGCAACACATCTGGACAGGGTGGACAAATTTACATACATGAACTGATAGCTTTATATGAGTAGGATTCAGTTAAGGATTCATTACTACTCACATGCTATATAAAGGACAGATTTATATATATGTATATATGTACGAGCAGAATACAGACTTAAGCTGTATACTGTGATGTATCATATTATGTGACTGGCGTGTAAAATTAAGGAACCATGGAACAGGAGACAAGTCTAAAAAAATTGATTGCCAAACATATAAACCTACCTCTTGATACACAAAATGCATACAGTTAACGCGTACTCATTAATTTTGAAATATCCATTATACAATCATTTCAAAATCGTGGTACATGTATACGCTATTACTTTGTGTAGAGATATAAATCTTAAACAATTCATGGATACATGTTAGATAAATTAAATACTATTTAGGTATGATGAACAAACATAATATTATTATATGATACGGCGAATTTGCTTCATTTTAGGATATGAAGAAGAAGAAATAAAATGTATCAACTCAAATAATTGCAATACTAGTATCTTGTCACAAAAAAAACACAAGAACAGGATAGTATATTACATAAAACAGAAGCTAAGATATACAGAATAATACCGCCCCTTGCGGACCCTATCACCGGCTAGCGCAATTCTCAAGCAAAACTTAATGAGATTCGTGACCATAAACAATCGAAATAATAGGGTAACACTAGATATGTATGTGCATAACTTGACAAACTACAGCAACGTCACAGTAGGAGAGTTCAATATACATATTCTCGTCCCTATTTATTTAAGCAGTAGTCTTTATGGAGTAGACATGTCAGCTAATGTTTCATTGACATCTACATGGCATTTTTTTCGAAAGCCTTACTATTGATATTCCTTTATATAATTGCAGTAAGTTTTGGAAATGCTGCAGATGCCACCAAAATAGATTTGCGACGGATAAAAAAACGGGCTTAATATGTTTACTAGGAAACACGTGCTTCTCTTCTTTACAGAGCGCTCACATGGATGGAATGTAAATAAACAAAATTATACAATGTATTGATTTTGTATAAATGGAACTGCCACAAATACACGTCTTATGAGCAATCCATATAATCCATAAAAATGCCATTATAAACATGTTATGCAGACAGCATGACCTCCTCTGTTGCAAGACGTGCATCGGTATATTTTAAGAAGGCTTATTGCCTGCATGTAAACTAGTGTTGCTTTATTGCTTTACATTTTGGCAGCAATGCCATTATGAGCATTTCCTTTTTTTTAAAACCATTCTTGAGTAGGAAAAGTAACTACTTTTACACACTTTAATAAATTGCCAAATTTGCAACAATGGGCATTTAGTATAAAAATTAAAATAAATACAATTACCGAAAATGAAGTATTTCAATAAATTAAATGACGTGTATATTGATACGTATTCCTCTTCGCTGTTATAGTTACAATCATTCATGAAACTTGTTGCTTAGTCATGAAATAGAAACCTACACTTATAACGTGCCAGGTAAGGGTTACATTAAGCTCATAGCTCATGAATGGTCATGACATGAAATTAACTGCTGCGTATGACTTCATTTCCACAATGCATCAAGTCTATCCCAATATTTATCAATTGTTCAGCTCAGTGTACATGCAAATGAATTATTGTAATCGTATACTTGAGCCAGTTAGAGGAAGAAAGGTCGACGTTGCGATCACGCATCTATTTCAGTTAAAATGAATTGCAACGTAACTGTAGCTTTATCATCGTAAATGTCTGGTTAACTTACTTTTATATAAATTGTAAAGTGTACCCAAAACTAAAAAATGACCGTTCACTGGTATGGATTTGTATTACATGAACAATATTCAATGTATGTTAAATAAAGGTGTTTACATCACTAAGTTTATTTACAAATTCGTATATATACAGTAAAACCTGTGAAAGTGGTCACCTCTATTCGGCAGCCACCTGTCTTAAGCAACCATGTTTTCCATTTCCCATTTTTATGCTTTCTGAGTAGATAAACCAGTATTAAGCAACAACCTGTCTTAAAAGACCACTATGCTCTTTCCCTTGACTGGCTGCTTAAGACAGGTTAGACTGTAATATATGTTTAATAACTATTTTTATTTATATTGTTCAATTTGTAAATTGTCGACTGTTCACACTGTTATCATTAAAATAACGGACAAACATATGTATACGTTTATCTACATAATAAGCGTTATATCGGATATCGACATCATTTTATAGTATAAACAGAAATCATAAACGATGTCATGATAACAAAATCTTAGGTTTTTTTCGTCCTTCCTTGATGCAAACATAAAATTAGAAATACTCCTTATATGTACAGACCCTTACTCTTTTCTATTTAGCATGGGACATAACTTTTTCTCGTATTTTCAAAACTGTGATTCACCAGTTTTACTTAGCTATGACTTTCCAGATAATAATACTTGGAGATGAATATTTAAGTATAGTACTTCTACGACACGCCACGCATAACCATGATTATACTTTTATCCAAAAAATTCGATGAAATGCATCACTCCGCATGAGGTGTATCATAACTGACTTCACGCGGGCTGTCAATCAACCAAGTCAATAAATCAATCTAGGTCAAACGAACGATATATAAGTAAAAATTACACCGTATTGCATTGTATTTACTTGGACAAAGCCACGTTGCCAGTAGGCGGAGCGATAGTCGCTCTTGCCTCAGGTCAATTTTCACGCGATGTGACACCGACTAAAACTATCTACAAGGTTGAATACAAATGACTCCGCGGCTAAGTTACAGTCGCCTCGCATCACGCCGAATGCTTATTAATTCACATTGATTTCATTTTAAATCCAACTGCCAATTAAACGTTTACATAATGTACAGTTTTGACTTATCTATTTACGTTTGCGTATTCATACCTAATTCCGGAAATAAACACAAACGTAAGCAAAGGTAATATTGTAGGACCAAATCTTAATTTAAGTTAAATTGTATTTACACATGTATATATTTTCACATCATTTCTATGGTACCATCTTTATAAAAATAATAATTGCGTGATCAACAAAATTAGACGTTTACAAAATAAAAGCTTCATAATCTAAAAGAATTGTCGGAAAATGAGACAAAATTAAAAGATATCAAAATTTTGATTTTAGTGATTTTTTCAAATGCGTTATGAATATTGGCCCTGGTTGATTATTATATTGAAGTGCGACTATAATAGTGAAGGGCGCTACATACCACCTACTTGCATTCATTATCAATGATAAATTGATCGATTGATCTAATACTTAGCGAACTTATGAATGCCATCGAGGGCTAACAGACGATCAGTTCCTGGGATCCTGGGAGGTTACTAACCAGTACACGAGCACAACCATCTCCGCTAATTACTGAAAACTTTTCCACATGAAACTTAACACACACTCTTGAGCTTAACTGTCTAACCTCAGATCCGTATCCCGCCCCAAATAATATGAATCTCAATAGCTAGTTGAAGTATGATAAAGCAGGCAATAGTATACCGCCGGATGTCCTGAAGATGTTATCAATACAGGTCTAAACCAGTTGGCAATTATACTGCTAAGCACGTTTTAGATTTATAATACATTCATTGACACAAACACTGGCTGTAGTTATTTGAACTAAAACCATTTCGTCTGTCGTGTGAGAGGGTATCTTTTCGTCAAACGGTAAACATGGGCAACTTTGAATCTAAACTAGTGGAAAGTTGTATAAAAATAGAGGACACGTCAACATCAAACAGTAAAACATGTACATTAAATACGGTTCCTGAACGCCTACGTTATTTTGCAGATAATTATGGCGACAAGAACGCTGCGGTGTTTGTATCTACGACAGGTTCTCGGCAGGCTGTTACGTTTAAAGAACTTTACGACCACTCGTGTCAGGTGGCTAGGTCCTATATGAACATTGGTGTTAAACGACACGAATGCGTTGCAATAAATATACGATGCTGTCCAGAATGGCTGTACTTTACATTCGGAGCTATGATTGCCGGTCTAAGACCTGTCAGTATATCGTTTACATACACGGACGGAAGTGACGCTGTTGCCATGATGAAAAGACTGCAAACATGTTCGATGGTCGTGATGGATCTGGGAGACGATGAGTCGAATTGGAACATTTTCAGCAACTTGCTGGATAGCTGGTCAAACGACGCTGCGGTGAAAAGTTCCAAGATGCCGTATTTGCGATACCTGGTTTGTTTGGATCGACCGTCAGAATGCGAAAATGTTAAAACAGTCAATGAGTTTTTGGCATGCAGTACACAATGTGAAGTACTACCTGACATTTCAGAAGATGAAATAGCGGTAATGTTTCAAACATCCGGAAGTACAGGTGTGCCAAAGCTTGTTGCGCATACGCACGAATCTCTTATTTTCGTTAGCTCACTATTTCAGCATGAACTTAACTCTGTGGAGGACATCTACCTCTGCGATAGACCATTCGGATGGGTCGGCGGATTTCCGTTCAGCCTTATTGCTGGTCAAACAAGAATTACCCAGTCTGGATTTTGTCCGCAACCAAAAGATAGATTAGCATTTCTGATTAACACAATTAAACGTGAGAAGTGTACATCAGGCCTGATTCTTCCACCAGTTCTTCAAAGTCTAATTAGACGAAAGGTAATTAATGTGTGTAGAGATGCACCTTTAATGAAGCTTTACAAAAATTTCTAAATTTAAATATGCATGTCTTGGTACTAATATAAGAACTATGCTGATTGTGACTTGGTTTCTTAGTGATATTTTTAAATTATCAAATGCAAGCTCTGGTAAGAGATATTTCAGCATGTGAAGGTTCAATGACATATCATTTGTGACATTTATATTTGACAATATATGTAGTGTATAGCCATTTCACGTTAATATTTCGATTGATATCAAAATTTGCCATTCACACATACATTAGAAAGTATTCAACTATATAACATAAATCTTATATAGGTTCTCTTGGAAGCATGGAATGCAATCAATCAAAAATAATACAAGCCTCGGTTGTATTGTTTATGTCGGGTACGCCTATCACGTATATTTATTGTTCCAATAATAATGAATTAACTATTGCACTTAAGAGATGTGAAAACGCAACACAGGAAGAGATATAATATAAAAATCAACACAGTTTTTAGAGGGCCTTCTTTGAAATGAAAAACATGACCCCAGTGCAAGGGGTACACATTTATTCAGTAACACATCAAGTAAACAACCAATAGCGTCAACGGACAATTGGTAGTAAAGGATACAGATAAATACGAGTATACTCGTGGTTAATACGTTGCATTCTCATATCGGTTCGTATCGCTTCCTGTGTCGCGTTTTCCATATTCCTTGAGTGTATTATTGTTTTCCCCTGATTTTTATATTGAAGCATACTTGTAACTGTCTGCGAAACACACAAATAATGTGTATTTCATAAGGAAAGAATACTAACACTAATGTCGAAATAAGAGCGGCAAAACAATTTCATCAGAACATAAACACGATATTAGCTGCAACATTGAATTTGCGGATGGCGAGTTTGCGCGAATGTGCAAAAATTAGTAACAAGAGAATATAATTATTTAGTAATATAAACACTGATTAAAAGTTAGGGACGACATTTAATGGCTGCTGTACGGCATTTAAGACTGCTATTGTGGAAGACAATATACTATCTAAGAAATAACTCATTTCTTCATAACCGTACAAACAATTTATAGACTGTTTGCTTCAATCACTATTTATGTTTTTGTTGTGACGGCAGGAGAAATTAAAAGATGAGTTCATCAATTAATCAGGTTCCATATGAATATTACTACTGACCCTAACAAGTCCATGCCGCCTATTGTCACATCTACATTTTTTTGTAATATACTTACTGTGACTGGATGGGATATCATGTTGTTTCAAGTAGATATCGTCTCGATATGACTGAAAACTATGTTGAAAGCAACGCTAAACACCATACAACAACAACAACAACAACAACAACAACAACAACAACAACAACAACAACGAGTTATAATGATTATTCTGTATAACTGGTTAATATATGTATGCTATATTTCTCTTGTTGGTTATATATTTTCCTTACTTTTGATTTGTAAATAGGAAACACTGAGAGGTCAATGGCGCCTCAAGATGATGGTGACTGGTGGCCAACCGATCGTTCGGACCATGTCAAGTTGTGTTGGTGTCTTTTGCGATAATTTCATCTGCGGTTATGGAGCTACGGAAATCATGGTTTCAAATCTCAACGTGGTAACACGAGAGAAGGATTTCGTTGAATACTCGTGTGGTCTACCTATTACAGGATTGGAAGTGAAGGTTGTTGACGAATACGGAAGCGTTGTTTGTGTAAACAAGCGTGGCGAAATATACTTACGCAGCAAAGGTATGTTTCAATGTTACTACAACGACCCTGAGAAAACTCGAGCTGTGAAAACTGAAGATGGGTGGTATAAAACGGATGACATGGGCCGAATGACAGAAACTGGGGTTTTATATGTTGAAGGAAGAAAATCTAATATGATTTTGTCTGGTGGTAAGAATGTTGCACCTGAAATTTTAGAATCGGTAATCTAATCGTGTCCCGGAATAGAATCTGCGATTCTTGTTCCCGTTCCAGACGACACATATTATCAAACGATATGCGCATGCGTCGTGCTTAAACCCGACAGTACAGTCACTGAGAAAGATATGTGATACGGTACATAACGATAAGAAAGGACTATTTACAGTTTTGCCAACGTATTATATGATTATGGACAAATACCCAGAAACAAATACAGACAAAACATCGCGAAGGGAATTGACACGAATGGCTACAGAACGGTTTAAAACAAATAATTAGTCGAATAAAGAAAGTGTAAGACGTTATGTCAGAGAGTATCGTTGCATACATCCTTATAGCAAGAATATGTTATAACAAGACTGAGACTACTGTATGTAGATATATATAATTTGCTAAGACTGTGTCTTTAGTTCTTCTGCAGGCATAAATGTTTAAAGTCCATTATGTACGGTATCCAGTTGGGGCCATCACGGTATATGTATTAGATTAAGTAAAGAAACAGAATTTTGACTTTTTCTGCATCGTAGTTTCAACTTTTCACCATTGTAATGTCGTAGTTTCGACTTTTCATCATCGTAGTTTCGACTTTTCACTAGCGTTGATTCGGTGTTTTGACTTTTCACCATCGTAGTCTCGTAGTCTCGTTGTTACCATTTTACATAAATTAACAATTACGCCATGATGGCCCTCGCTGGACGCCGTAGTTATGCATATTTATTTGTTAATGTTTATTTTTCACTTTAATATAACTTTTATATAACTATTTTCTGCTGTAGTCCCAATCACATTGTATAACACGGAAAATCGGATTAACATTTAACATAAAAATCAGCATCACCGACCAGACATAATATTAGTATTAAACGTGTGTGCGACCAATGATTACCTTATTCATGTACTCCAGGCGTATCGCACAATACGCATGTTCAGTTTGCAGCCCAAATAATTAATTTCGCATGAACATCTTTAACAATGGCATCATGCATACACCCAGAGTATATTAGTGAAGTATTGGGTTTTGTATTGCTCCTGCGTTTTTAACAATGGCGTCTATAGATAAACAGATTACGTCAGAGTTACACTATGTGCCTTTAGTAAGAACTGAACGTCTCACTACACCGTTGCGTCCACTTTTTTATCGCTGTAACATTCTTGCGCTTAATAATTCCCTTTTCTATTTTTGTTTGAAAGATTTTCAAAATGGCTCATAGGAACTGTGATGCCTTGCTGCAGATTAGTAGAGAAAATTTGGTATAGCATTTTTGTTTTTTTGGTTTCGTTCAAATTTCAGATGGTGTAAATTCGGTGAATTAGTATTTTTGCATTGTTAGCTGATGAACTCGTACTAAGAAAATCAATATATATTTTTTTCCAACTGTACCTTTTATTGTGTGACGCAAGGATAATTGTAACATTTTGATATTCGAAAATTGGCAAAAAGTCAAAAAGGAGGTAGGGGTATTTTATTGTTTTATTTTTCAAATCTAAGACAGTAAAAGTTTGATGCATTGGTAATTCTGCATATTCGGTTGATCTATAAATAAGTAAAAGTGTTTTTTACTGCACCTTTTATACTTTTATGCAAGAAAAACTTATTGTTACATAATACTATTCATAACTGTCAAAATTTGCAAAAATCGGAACTGTGGTATGGGTATTATATTCTATTTTTTTCACATTTTAGATGGTAAAACATTGATGTATTAGTATTTCTGCATTGTCAGCTGATATACGTAGAAATCAAATATACTGTTTTACTATATCTTTTATTATATGGTGTAAGACAACTTATTGTTACATGTAACCATTCGAAATTGTCAAAATTGGCAAAAAGCTGAAGTTGGGTAGGGGTACACTAATCTATTTTTTTCTCAAGTTTTAGAAAGTAAAAGTTTGATGTATAAGAATTTTTACATTGTCGACTGATGTGATAAGACATATGATATACTTTTTCTATGTGTCATTTTGATATCAGGACAACCTATATAACATAGTAATATTAAAAAATTGGCAAAATTGTCAAATGTCAAAAAGGGGGTAGGGTTATTATATTCTATTCTTTTTTTTAATTTTAGACAGTAAAAGTTTGATATAATAATGGTATTTTTGCATTATCAGTTGATGTTTTAAAAAGGAAATGTGTTTTTTTTCTAATGGATCGTTTTATTTTGATGTCAATATTACCTATTGCAATTTGTTAATAAAAACTTATATTTGAAAGTGAAAAGTAAAATGTCCATTTTATAATATTAATGAATATACATTTTTTTCTGATCCTGTAATGAAATATTCTTGCCATATTTGTGATCCTCAAGTTTTTTCTATTAACTAGTACATAACAATACAAAAGTAATTTTGTTTTATAAGAAATGAATTAAACAACCAAATGAATATGGAAAACTTGAGTCGGAATAGTATACTTTGAACACAAAGGGTATACTTATCAAATAAACCAAAAACTAATAAAAATATATGGTAAGATTTTCTAAAACAATTGGATTGATTCCAGAATTTTAATGGGAAAATTGAAGTAAAAAGAGTTTTTTAGTTTTTAAACATTTAAATGAAACTTGGGGTTTAAAACTTATATGCCGAATTTCTTTATAACCGTGGAAATCCCAGACTTTATTTCATTTAGAACAAAGAACAAAATGTAACTGTGTAGTGAGACTTGAAACCAGTAGAAGATATTATGCTTATCTGAAAGTCTTAATCTCTTTTTTGACATGCAGCATTATCTAATTTATATATATATATATATATATATATATATATATATATATATATAATGAAGAGACACGAACATTTGCAAGAATGGAGGGACACCTTAATTGCAGTAAATTAACTATCGCAATGGTTCTTTCATGGTAAACTCTATATCGCAGGTTGGACTTTATTTATATTTTCAAGTCTAAAAATCAGTAATGGTTGGTGAATACAACCCCTGGTCTGTTCAACCCCAAAGAATGTTTTTAATAAAAGCGATGAATTCAATTCCTGTCCCACAATACATATTTATTAAACGCTTAACTGAAACGTTTAACTTTCTTCGAAGCAATTGACCAACAAACGTGCTTAAAGACCATTGCTATATAACGATCACAAGCGGGAGAGAGAGTCCGTTCTGAAGTTT
Organism: Panopea generosa; assembly: GCA_029582155.1. NCBI lineage: Eukaryota > Metazoa > Mollusca > Bivalvia > Adapedonta > Hiatellidae > Panopea > Panopea generosa. The sequence continues at coordinate 17,729,803 of CM055896.1, read as the reverse complement.
ACATTATTTTACCATATTAAAATGAATTAAAATATGTTTATTTCATTAAAAAGTATATTCTAATAGTTTCTATTTGTTTTATTCAAATTTCTAGTTGGGCATAGATATGTTTTACAATAACCACATTTGAAAACCGTTATTGTTGTTTATGAAACTGTATATAAGCTATGAAATATAAATACGATTCGTATTTTAAGGTATATTTAGAAGACGACGAAGGACTGATAAACTAAAGAAGGGTAAATCCGTGTTTCATGTTATGTGGTCTGCGTTTGTTATCTAGATCATTTGTCCGTGCATCCTTTTGATATATATATCGGAAGACAATAACAGTAGAAAACTATTGTTATTTCTTTCTTTACTTTTCAGCAGTAACAATAAACCATAGCTTTGAGTCCTGTTCAATTCAAACACGTAATGTGAGAAAGTTTGGCAGTTACTTGTGGAAGGACGCTGTTTCCGCTCAAATTCATTCGGAAGTCTTCTTCCATCATTAAAATGTATCTGCTCCATATAACTTGAAACGTGTTGACCATGACGTTAAATCCTCATGTATAACTAGTAGTTATATTGCATGTGATGCAGGCGGGTGAGCACATACAACAGTGCATAACTGATGTGTAAAACAATAGAAAAATGCAACATTAATTCATTAATCGATGCTTCTCGTTATATGAAAACGGATTTGGGATATGTATCTTAATGAACCATATTTGTAATAATTAATAAATAACAAACACAGTTTTTGTTGATGCAGATTAATATAATTAACTATTTATTATACATGCGCATGTACAACATACAAAACAAAGCTTCTGTAGGTCGTTCTCATTTCCGGTCAAGGGTCCTTATAGGCGTCGGGTCTTCTAGTAGTAATATTTGCTTCCTGAAACAAAGAAATACTAAAATTATTTTTTTGTTTATAACCTCCACTGCAATAAGTAAATTTGATTGAAATTGCTCGTAATTAAAATGCATTAATTGCAGCAATTTAACAATACTTTATAGAATGTTTCAGGTATCAATTTAAATATATTTGTACACCTTCCTAGGTTAGCAGCTAACATATAGGATGCGTTTAAATCGTGGTTTGAGTAAAAAATGTGTGGTCGTGCGTACATGCGTCTGTGCGTATGATTGTGGGTTATACATGTTTTGTTGAGATCAAATATATATTTACTTCTATGACCTCGATAACCTCCATAGCCCGCACCATAGCCTCCATAACCTCCATAGCCTCCATAACCTCCATAACCTCCATAACCTCCATAGCCTCCACCACCATAGCCTCCATAACCTAAACCACCGTAACTTCCATAGCCTCCGCCACCATAACCTCCATAACCCAAACCACCATAACCTCCATAGCCTCCACCTCCATAGCCTCCATAGCCTCCTCTCCCATAACCTAAACCACCATAGCCGCCATAGCCTCCACCACCATAGCCTCCATAACCCAAACCACCGTAACTTCCAAGGCCTCCACCACCATAACCTCCATAACCCAAACCACCATAACCTCCATAGCCTCCACCACCATAGCCTCCATAGCCTCCTCTCCCATAACCTAAACCACCATAGCCTCCATAGCCTCCACCACCATAGCCTCCATAACCTCCATAGCCTCCACTTCCATAACCTCCATAGCCTCCACCACCATAGCCTCCACTTCCATAACCGCCATAGCCTCCATACCCATGACCTCTATAGCCCAAACCACCATAGCCTCCATGCCCATAACCTCCATAGCCCCATGGCCAGTATGGAATCCACCAATGATGTCTCCAGTATGGGCGCCACCAATTGCGGGCGGAAACTGCTGCTACCAGCAATGCGAGCACAAGTAATATTCTCATGGTAGGCTGGAAATAGACAGAATAATAAAACAATATTTGACATATGTGTTTATTTCAAGTGCATTGCCTTATATAGTTATGAAGCAATATTCCATTTAATAAAAAAGAGAACTGGAGTGCACATGAATATATGTTCCGTGCAGTTGACAAAGGATTTATAGCAAATGCTGCTTTTGTTTGTATTTTTAAAATGTATATAAGGTTTTTTACTTTATTTAGTTTTCCTTAAAATGTACTAGACTACAGTTGGTCAGGACTACCATGTCCCTTTGTCACAATGTTCCGTTTGTCGTAAACATTTATAGCGATGCCTTTTTGTATTGACATTTGGAGAGAGAAAACTCATCGAAGTTGTTCATGAACCATAAATAATTCAGAGAGAGAGAGAGAGAGAGAGAGAGAGAGAGGGAGAGAGAGGAAATTGTTTATAACAAATAGCTATGAGATATTCAAACAATAACCATCGACACCAATGAAAATATTCAACAATGAAGCAGGCCGTTCGATTAGTTTCAATTCAAATCTTTTATTTGTGAAATCGAATGTATTCAATAGTTTTTAAAATGAATGTTTATGTTACTTTGTAATTTTATTTACTAATAAAATTAATTCAGGACGTGCCCAAAATATTGGCCAGTCACTGCTCAAATTCAATTTGAAATTTGTATTTGTATACGCCATTATATACATGTAATTTGCTATTCATTTAAACATAATTTAAAACAAACACATACTAAAGATTAACAAAATATTGGTAACAATGAAAATAAATGGTTCACAAATGAATTTTATGAAAACTGCTATATATCTAACGAAATATATATTTGAAAATAATATAATACGGTAAAACCTGTCTTAAGCAGTCAGGCAAAGGAAGGAGCACAGCTGGCTTTAATTGTTGTTTAATGCAGGTAAATTTGCTATGAAAACATAAATGGGTAATTTCAAGTGGCTCCCTAATAGAGGTGACCGTTTGTACAGGTTTGACTGTACATGTCAATTTAATATGAGTTGTTTATGGATCGCAATACAAATCTTGTATACCCATGTGTAAAATAGAAAAAAAAATGTTGCAAACAATGAAAAGAAGACTTTTTTGTAACATGTTCAGGTGTTTAGTTTAGTTGCGCAAAAAAGTAGTAAACATTAAAACTAACAAAGAATTTTGTAATGCCATCACATAAGAAAAGTAATATAAATGTTGAAAATGATTAAAGAGAAATTACTTAACTTAGTTCGTTTAATGAATTTGTATCTGAAATAATAGATTGTAAAATTAGGGTGAGTAATAGGATGTATATCGTAGATCAATCGATATCCGGCTTTAGATCCAAAATGAAAATTTTCAATAATTGAAGATTTTAGATTAAAAAATTATAATCAAATGATAATGGCTATGTAAAGATAGAACATATGTTGCTAAAGTAAGATATTAAATATTGCTCAAATAAGAAATCCAATTTAAAAACGCCTTTTTTATTCATGACGACGACTTCATAAAAAAAGTTTGACATTTGAAATTATTTATGTAGTGTTGGTGGAGCTGATTAAATGACTCGATTAGAGATATTCCCTACAGATATATTTCAATATTTGAAAATGCTAAAAAAAAATCATGAAAGGTGTTTCAAAAGTTTCAGCATCTCACGTAGATTATCTGTTGAACAGGCAGGTTAACGAAACTTATTCAAATACTATTGTTTATATATGATATTATCTGTAGTGAAAAACAAGTAACTACATCTAAGAAAAATTTAGTTTTTCGTAAAATGTACTCAACTAGAGTTGGTCAGGACTACCATATCCCTTTGTCATAATGTTCCGTTTGTCGTAAACATTTATAGCGATGCCTTTTTGTGTTGACATTTGGAAAGAGAAAACTCATCGAAGTTGTTCATGAACAATAAAGAATTCAGAGAGAGAGAGAGAGAGAGAGAGAGAGAGAGAGAGAGAGAGAGAGAGAGATTCACCAATGAAGCAGGCCGTTCGATTAGTTTCAATTCAAATCTTTTATTAGTAAAATCGGATGTATTCAATAGTTTATAAAATGAATGTTTATGTTACTTTGTAGTTTTATTTACTAATAAAATTAATTCAGGACGTGCCCAAAATATTGGCCAGTCACTGCTCAAATTCAATTTGAAATTTGTATTTGTATATGCCATTATATACATGTAATTTGCTTTTCATTTAAACATAATTTAAAACAAACACATACTAAAAATTAACAAAATATTGGTGACAATAAAAATAAATGGTTCACAAATGAATTTTATGAAAACTGCTTTATCTCTAACGAAATATATATTTGAAAATAATATAATACGGTAAAACCTGTCTTAAGCAGTCAGGCAAAGGAAGGAGCACAGCTGGCTTTAATTGTTGTTTAATGCAGGTAAATTTGCTATGAAAACATAAATGGGTAATTTCAAGTGGCTCCCTAATAGAGGTGGCCGTTTGTACAGGTTTGACTGTACATATCAGTTTAATGTGAGTTGTTTATGGATCGCAATACAAATCTTGTATACCCATGTGTAAAATAGAAAAAAAAATGTTGCAAACAATGAAATGAAGACTGTTTTGTAACATGTTCAGGTGTTTAGTTTAGTTTGCGCAAAAAAGTAGTAAACATTAAAACTAACGAAGAATTTTGTAATGCCATCACATAAGAAAAGTAATATAAATGTTGAAAATGATTAAAGAGAAATTACTTAACTTAGTTCGTTTAATGAATTTGTATCTGAAATAATAGATTGTAAAATTAGGGAGAAAGTAATAGGATGTATATCGTAGATCAATCGATATCCGGCTTTAGATCCAAAATGAAAATTTTCAATATTTTAAGATTTTAGATTAAAAAATTATAATCAAATGATAATGGCTATGTAAGAATGGAACATATACTGCTAAAGTAAGATATTAAATATTGCTCAAATAAGAAATCAAATTAAAAAACGCCTTTTTTATTCATGACGACGACTTCATAAAAAAGTTGGTCATTTGAAATTATTTATGTAGTGTTGGTGGAGCTGATTAAATGACTCGATTAGAGATATTCCCTACAGATATATTTCAATATTTGAAAATGTTAAAAAAAAATCATGAAAGGTGTTTCAAAAGTTTCAGCATCTCACGTAGATTATCTGTTGAACAGGCAGGTTAACGAAACTTATTCAAATAATATTGTTTAAATATGATATTATCTGTAGTAAAAAACAAGTAACTACATCTAAGAAAAATTTAGTTTTTCGTAAAATGTACTCAACTAGAGTTGGTCAGGACTACCATGTCCTTTTGTCATAATGTTCCGTTTGCCGTAAACATTTATAGCGATGCCTTTTTGTGTTGACATTTGGAAAGAGAAAACTCATCGAAGTTGTTCATGAACAATAAAGAATTCAGAGAGAGAGAGAGAGAGAGAGAGAGAGAGAGAGAGAGAGAGAGATTCACCAATGAAGCAGGCCGTTCGATTAGTTTCAATTCAAATCTTTTATTAGTAAAATCGGATGTATTCAATAGTTTATAAAATGAATGTTTATGTTACTTTGTAGTTTTATTTACTAATAAAATTAATTCAGGACGTGCCCAAAATATTGGCCAGTCACTGCTCAAACTCAATTTGAAATTTGTATTTGTATATGCCATTATATACATGTAATTTGCTTTTCATTTAAACATAATTTAAAACAAGCACATACTAAAGATTAACAAACTATTGGTAACAATAAAAATAGATGGTTCACAAATAAAGTTAATGAAAACTGCTATATCTCTAACGAAATATATATTTGAAAATAATATAATACGGTAAAACCTGTCTTAAGCAGTCAGGCAAAGGAAGGAGCACAGCTGTCTTTAATTGTTGTTTAATGCAGGTAAATTTGCTATGAAAACATAAATGGGTAGTTTCAAGTGGCGGCCTAATAGAGGTGGCCGTTTGTACAGGTTTGACTGTACATATCAATTTAATGTGAGTTGTTTATGGATCGCAATACAAATCTTGTATACCCATGTGTAAAATAGAAAAAAAATGTTGCAAACAATGAAATGAAGACTTTTTTGTAACATGTTCAGGTGTTTAGTTTAGTTTGCGCAAAAAAGTAGTAAATATTAAAACTAACAAAGAATTTTGTAATGCCATCACATAAGAAAAGTAATATAAATAATGAAAAGGATTAAAGAGAAATTACTTAACTTAGTTCGTTTAATGATTTTGTATCTGAAATAATAAATTGTAAAATTAGGGAGAAAGTAATAGGATGTATATCGTAGATCAATCGATATCCGGCTTTAGATCCAAAATGAAAATTTTCAATATTTTAAGATTTTAGATTAAAAAATTATAATCAAATGATAATGGCTATGTAAGAATGGAACATATACTGCTAAAGTAAGATATTAAATATTGCTTAAATAAGAAATCCAATTAAAATACGCCTTTTTTATTCATGACGACGACTTCATAAAAAAGTTGGTCATTTGAAATTATTTATGTAGTGTTGGTCGAGCTGATTAAATGACTCGATTAGAGATACTCCCTACAGATATATTTCACTATTTGAAAATGTTAAAAAAAATCATGAAAGGTGTTTCAAAAGTTTCAGCATCTCACGTAGATTATCTGTGGAACAGGCAGGTGAACGAAACATATTCAAATAATATTGTTTAAATATGATATTATCTGTAGTAAAAACGAGTTACTACATCTAAGACAAATCAAATTCAAAGGCATAGGCGAAAAATATCTTTTTTTTACCAATGACACTTCACATAGACGTGGTCGAGTGTCTAAGTTGTAATCGAAGTAAAATAAATATGTTTAAACTAAACTATAGCGTCCCTTGTTGGCAAACGGATTTAAATATCAATACATAGGTACATTCCAGAATTACTTTCATAATTGAAGAAATTGTCGTGTTTTCAATTGTTTTATTTCACTATTAAACTAAATATATTATGAAAATATTTCTGCACACATTGAGACATATCAAAAATACACCATCATTCACATAGAAGAAAATGAATTGCCTTACCTTTTGGCTTGTCTGAAGAATATCCTTCTACTATCTATGTAATACGCCACCTGTATTTATACTAAATGTTGATTTTCAATTAACAACCTTGGACTTTTCTCATGATTATAAATAATGAAAAACATAGGCATTTTCTTTTTATAAAACTTAATTGATATGCGTCATACTATTCGATTGTTTAATCTTCTTTTACAGCCTTGCGTAAAACAGTGTTTTGAATCAGACAAAACTTAAATATCAGAGGAATTTTTATTTTGGTTATAAACCTGCACAAACCTTTTCTCCCGTCATCAATCACGATACAAAACGCAATAAAAGCCCCGTAAGACAACTGGACATGTTTTCTGTTAAAGTTGCAATATTGTTATAAATATTATTTGTGCTTTTCATTTAATATTCTCTTTAAAGATGCAAGCAATTATTTTAAAATTTGTTTGTGTTTTACGTTTGTTTTAAGCTTTTGAATAAGATAACCATTGAAAATACAGATTTTTTATAAAATAGGTAATTTTCTAAATTTGCCAAAAACCTGACGAAGCTTACTGATCTGTGATTAATATCGAGAATGTGATCCGTTGCTGTTAATTACGGCTTGGCAACGCCTCCTCATGCTCCCTATCAGGTTCCTTATTGTCCTTTATGGGATGTTGTTCCAATCTTGAACCAGAATGTCAGCAAGCTCCTGAATACTTCTTGGTCGAACTTGACGGGCTGAAATTGCAAGCTGCAACTCACTCAACACATGCTCGATGTGATAGAGTCCGGGGTGGGGGTGGCTGGTCAGTCCAGACGTGCAATCCCCACCCTCTGAAGGTACTCATGGACAGCATGTTGCCTCAGCGTAAGATCAAACACGTGACAAGTTGGTGCTAAACGAATCAAAGTTGAACTGACCAGAGAATGTATTATTTGTTTCATTAATTGGAATATAACAGACCTGATATCGGGTTCTCCGATAGACTAGGACGAACTTATTTTTTTTCTGATATGAGAGAATGCGTGGCGACTAGTGTAAAAAGACCAACCATACGGTCGTTGTAGATGTAAAGAAACATTTGTTTTGTTGGTCAACGTCTTTGTCAATCACATCGCTGTAAAAGTCAGATAAAGGCATCTGTTTTACAATCTTACTTTAAAGGGGATCGCAATTTAGAGAACTTTTCGCATAAAATATGTTTTAAAATAACATATATACAAAAAGTTTGTGTCTATATCCTCAATTTGTTTAGAAAGTGGAAACACTACGGTAAAAGTCTGAAATGCGTCACATTTCGCATTGTCGTTGTCATGTGCGACAGAGGAATTCAGTAATATATTTCATTTCTATCTCAGTGTTTCTATCGATATTACAGAAAAATATATAGAAATATCAATGTCTATTTTTTATTCAGACTTATATATTAAATCTAATGTGATGCCGCTATTGTTAATATGTCATCGTCAAAAAGAGATGACATTTTGTCAATCGCTTAAAGCTTATTTCACACAATGAACACTAGAAAACTAGAAGGTGATATTCTATAATTAATTAAATAATATCCATTGTAATGCTGCAACTGAATTTATTATTTGTATATTCATAAAAGTGAACGGAGTGATACTCGTTCTCACGTCTGGTCAATTAGACAGCAACGCATCATGTTAAGACCAAACAGACCAATTCTAGCATTGACTTTTATGTAAGCCGTTGGCTTGTGTTACAGACTACAGCATATTTTATTTCGTCCAGGTTTGCCTGTTTATGACTCGTGTACATAAAGTACTATATCAGTTCGAATTAACGTACATAAAGTACACCGCCTTCACATACACCAAGCACAAATTGTTCATAAAATCTCAACACAACTTTTTCTAATATTTATATTTAACTCTGAAATACATAAAATAACGCTAAGACATATTATATTGACCTCAGTTCTCATGTTCATGAACATTCTTCAGTTTTGTCTGCTAACCTCACTGGCCAAATTACATCTCTTAACTGACCAAATTAGTTTAATTAGCCAATGATTTATACACCTGATCGTTACAACCATTTCCTTAAAAATGTAATGTATGACAATAACGCGCTACCAAGCCAGTTAGAAGACCATCCGAAATACCATTTATCCCTGCAAGATAAAAACCGCGACCAAAATTTGCTGATTCAGCATTACTCTTAAATAATTCTAACGATTCTATAGTGTGCCATATTCGTTCAGGAATATAGACTGAACCGTAAGTCTTCAAAAAATGTTACCCATAACAATATGTTCTCAGTCCAGAGATAATGAAACTAGAAACATATGGCATGCTCTTTCAATCAAGACATTGCATTGTAGAGCCGACGTTAAAATGCTCTACTGGACCTTACTGATTTCACAAATAAATTTAACATGCCTATCATATCAATGCGTAAAGTTCATTTTAAGTTATTTTCTTACGTTTGAAAAACTGTATCAGATTGGTTTTAATTACATACCATTTTGTCATTAATAACGTTGTTTACGCTCAAATTTTGAATAGGATCAATGCGTTATTGATCTATAGCCCCCTCTGCTTGGGAACCACTTATATAGGGTTCATACATGAGAAATAGATCACAGTTGAAATGGGTCCACCACTCTGCCTAGGTCAGCATATTTTTGTACAATATCTTAAATAACGTTTGCATTTACAAAAGCCAATTTCAAATAGTTTAATAAAATGCAATTGTGTATCACAACATTTCATATCTATTCTAATAGCCACCTTCCAGCACATGCAAATACCCTTAAAATTGGAGTCAAAACACTTCTTTACCACGAATAGAGGTAACTCGTATCGATAATATTTTGGCGACCTTTAGCATATAACGAGTTACTAGCATGACACATATTAAATTTCAGGTTATATAAGGAATGTCAAGTTTTATTGGTAGAGGAAGACCTCACTATGATTCTGTGTAGAATCATCGTCCGCAAGTAACTGGCAAACTTTCTCGCATAAAATTTTGGACCGAGTGGGACTCGAACCTACGACTTTAGTGGTGAGAGGTAAGTGATCATTAGACGGCAGCACCATAGACCACTTGGCCACGAAGGACCCACGTATTAAACGTATAACATCTGCTACTGTATGTGTGTAAAAGCATTATCCCCAGTTGAGAAATTAAGCGTTGTATTTACCAATAAATCTAGAAAGTATTCTAAAATTTGGGGTTGAAAATCCAAAATTCAACCTTCGATAACTAGTTTACCATAACATATGATTACAATAAATAAAAGAGAATATTTGACTAATTCGTAGATTTCGCTACATGCTTGCAAATTCTGACCTAAAATGGTCTCTAAGTGTGTTTTTCAAAATTAGTTCATACGTTAAATTCTAAGAAATAGTCTTACGAACAAACACATTTCTCATATTTGCCAGAAGTCATGTATGAAACACGGATAAAGAGCAAATGACCATACTCCACATGGTCTGTTCCTTGTAGCGGACCACATAGAATGAGGATCATTGTGTATAACATAGCTGTACATGCTGTCTAGCATCGTGATGACAGTTACTGCAATTTTCTTTAAAAAAACTGGAACATTATTTTACGAAAAAGTGGTAAAGCATGGGGATTGTGCTTGTACGACTTAATTGTTCGTTAACATTTATGATCACCTTTGTGTTAATTCAAATCTTTAGATGATTTAAAAATGCAACTTATTTCAATTCAGTGGGAGTATGCATCTGTGAAAACATGGTATGTAACAAATTCTAACTAAATGGATCGTCAGGATTGGAATTATTAGGTGAAAATTCATGTTTTATATTTCCATGTATGTTATATAAGAATATCTAATTACGCACACATCGAGACTTTACTCAAATAGTACGTGATTCGACATTCTTAAGACATTTATACAAAGCAGATAAAATTAATCGTATAATAAATTTCCACCATGAATAACGTGGTCACTGTAAACCCCCATTGAGACCGCATGGCATTGCTGAATTACGTCCCTCTATGCAAGAATTTAGTTTTTAGATTAATAACATTTTATTGCATCTATCATTCACAAATGCATGAGTTATAACAATACAAGTAATATTCCTATATAGTGCAAATGCGCCTGATTAAAAGCTACAACAACATTAGAAACAGCCCTCTACAAACGTCTACAATAATTTTTTTACCTTCAATAATATTATTTTTTGTTTGATATTTTTTGTTTTGTAATTTAAAATTCTTAATGATTTGTATTGTCACTATCGTTTGAAAAACAAATTGCGCCACGCCTATGTGACTTCCTAATCATCGCGGAGCATTCGGTCGCCGCATCTTATTCCACTCTCAACCCGAGACCGGTTGTTTTTACGCTTTGCATTTCACATTTTCCTTCTACACATATATTTCTTTCTACACTAGCAGCATGATCCTTTTCGCTGCGCGTCTTACGCAGTCACTTTTCAGCAGTGATCCGATGATTATTTTGAAACGCATCTTTTGCGTCTTGTAGTTACAATACAGTGTACTGTTGAAAACCATTGCCCTGTGGCTTACCTGCTGTAAGTCATATAAACATCATACCGTTTTCAACGCTTAAATGCATGCAACTTCTTCTGTGATGTAAGCCGTGGTCACATGTTACGTAGTTGACTGTAGTGGGGAATGACCGTACTGGACCGTAGTTGAACATATTAAACGTTGTTGAACGTAGTTACACATAGTTACACGTCGTTAACCGTAGTTCAACGTATTAATAAATGTAGGTCGAACTGATGATTTGCCCGTAGTTAGCACATCATTTTTCAACATGTTCAAAACTTGTTTACGATCATCTGCGATGCCAAGACCCTACTGTGACCGTAGTTTGAATTTAGTTGACCTTAGTTAACCGTAATTGACTCTACTTCACCGTAGTGTTTACCGTAATTGACCGTAGCAAAATCCGTAAGGGTCAACTAATAAGAAATTTGTCGCTTAGATTTCTGGGATTACAGACTTGTTGTTTGAGGATTCATTTATTCTTTTAACTGTATACGTACACAGTAGGTGACAGAGTCACGATTGCGAAGTACTTGGGTCAGGTTAACATGGAACTTGCGCGTCTGGCAAGAAACCTTGTGGAATTAGAGGACCTAGAGGTACAGGAAATGAGGGAGAATAGAAGACAAAGGAGATGGTGGACCAGGGACTGGCTGCTACGTAGACTCGTCCATGGCCAGTATGGGGCTCTGGTTGCAGAGCTTCAAGTGGAGGACCCCCAGGCTTTCCAGCAATTTCTGCGTATAGATTAGGCCACATTCCATGATATCCTGGCCAGGATTAAGGGGAAGATTACCAAACATACCACCACTTTCAGGTGTACCATCTCTCCTGAGCTAAAGCTGGCGTTCACCCTCAGGTATCTGGCCACTGGAAACTACTACCGATACCTCCGGTTCGGCTTCAGGGTAGCCCATAACACCATGTCAGGTCTCATTGTTGATGTGTGTCAAGCTCTGGTTGATGTCCTGGAACCAGAGTTTGTCAAGCTTACCACAGAAGCTGAAGAGTGGCAGCAGGTGGCTTGAGCCTTTCAGCAGAATAGGCAGTTACTGCACACCCTTGGTGCTCTTGATGGGAAGCACATCCGAATCAAGAAGCCACCCCACTCTGGTTCTATCTACCTACCACAACCATTATGGGTTTGACTTAACTGTACTCATGGCCTTGGTGGATGCTCAGTACCGCTTCCTGTGGACACAAATTGGAGACGTCGGCTCTAGTTCGGATGGCCAGATCTTGAACCATTGTGTCTTTCGGCAAGCTCTGCAGGATGGTGCCCTGGGTGTCCCAGATGCAGACCCGCTACCAGGGGATGATGTAAACAACCCCTATTACATCATAGGGGATGATGCATTCGCCATGAGGACTGGCTGATGAATCCCTTTCCTCGACGCGGTTTGGACGATGGCCAGCAGGTTTTCAACTACCGGTTGTCCCGAGCACATCTGGTGGTGGAGAATGCCTTTGGTATACTTGTAAACCGCTTCCGCTGTCTCCTCTCCACCCTCCAGGTCCATGTTGATACTGCATTAACACTCACAGCACCCACCGCACAAGTATTAGCAGCAGCTTTGGAAAAACCTTGGTTCCTCTTCCTTGGCGGCATAGTAGAATTAGGTGATCAGCAATGTTGGCTTTGGAAGAACCTCGTTTCCTCTTCCTTGGCGGCATTGTAGTATAAGGTGATCAGCAATGTTAGCTTTGGAAGAACCTCGTTTCCTCTTCCTTGGCGGCATGGTAGAATTAGGTGATCCGCAATGTTGACTCGTCAACATTCCAAAGCACAATGACCGTGTCTTACCCGTATTTCGCTGGCGTAGCCACTCTGTTTTACCGTAGCTCTACGCATTTGACCCTAGTTTACCGTAGTTGTGCGTACTTAGAACGTATTAACCAGGCGAGTCTACAAAAAAAGTTAACATGGATCTGGAGAGATGCCAGTTACATTATTGGTTCCCTGTCAGGAGGTTTAAACGAAAGATGTTGTATAAAAAGGAATTGTTCTACTACCTTCACAAACTAACACAATCTCTCTCTCTCTCTCTCTCTTTCTTTCTCTCTCTCTCTCTCTCTCTCTCTCTCTCTCTCTCTCTCTTTCAAGCCAAAACCTAAACTTAGACTTAGATCTCCTTTACACGATATATTTCTTGCCTCAGGTCAATTTTCACGCAATGTGACACCGACTAAGACTGTTTACAAGGTTGACTACAAATGACTCCGCGGCTAAGTTACAGTCGCCTCGCATCACGCCGAATGCTTATTAATTGACATTGATTTCATTTTAAATCCAACTGCAAATTAAACGTATACATAATGTACGGTTTTGACTGATCAATTTAAGTTTGCCTATCCATACCTAATTCCGGAAATCAACACAAACGTAAGCAAAAGTAATATTGTAGGAACAAATCTTAATTTAAGTTAAATTATACTTATATATTTTCACATCATTTCTATGGTACCATCTTTATAAAAATAATAAATGGGTGATCATCAAAATTAGACGTTAACAAAATAAAAGCTTCATAATCTAAATGATCGTCGGAAAATGATACAAAACTAAAAGATATAAAAATTTTGATTTTAGTGATTATTTAAAATACATTATGAATATTGGCCCTTGTTGATTATTTTATTGAAGTGAAACTATAATAGTGAAGGGAGCTACATTGCACCTACTTGCATTCATTATCAATGATAAACCGATCGATTGATCGAATATTAAGCGAACTAATGATTGCCATCGAGGGCTAACAGACGATCAGTTCCTGGGATCCAGGATCCTTGGAGGTTACTAACCAGTACACGAGCACAACCATATCCGATAATAACTGAAAACTTTACCACATGAAACTCAACACACACTCTCAAGCTAAACAGACTAACCCCATATCCTTATCCCGCCCCAATCTCAATAACTAGTAGAAGTATGATAAAGCAGGCAATAGCTTACCGCCGGATGTCCTGAAGATGTTATCAATACAAATCTAAACCAGTGGGCCATTATACTGTTAAGCATGTTCTAGAGTTATAATACATTCATTGACACAAACACTAGCTGTAGTTATTTGAATTTTAACCATTCCGTCTGTCGTGTTAGAGGATTTCTTTTCGTCAAATAGTTAACATGGGCAACTTTGACCTGTTAGTATATCATTTACATACACGGACGGAAGTGACGCTGTTGCCACGATGAAAAGACTGCGAACATGTTCGATGGTCGTGATGGATCTGGGAGACGTTGAGTCAAATTGAAACATTTTCAGCAATTTGCTGGATAGCTGGTCAAACGACGCTGCGGTGAAAGGTTCCAGGATGTCGTATTTGCCATAAATGGTTTGTTTGGATCGATCGTCAAAATGCGAAAATGTTAAAACAGTTAATGAGTTTTTGGAATGCAGAACACAATGTGAGGTACTACCAGACATTTCAGAAGATGAAATAGCAGTAATGTTTCAATCATCCGGAAGTACAGGGTTTCCAAAGCTTGTTGCACATACGCACGAATCTCTTATTTTCGTTAGCTCACTATTTCAGCATGAAATTAACTCTGCGGAGGGCATCTACTTCTGCGACAGACCATTCGGATGGGTCGGCGGATTTCCGTTCAGCCTTATTGCTGGTCAAATAAGAATTATCCAGTCTAGATTTTGTCTGCAACCAAAAGATAGATTAGTATTTCTGATTAACACAATCAAACGAGATCAGTGTATATCAGGCCTGATTATTCCACCAGTTCTAATTAGACAAAAGGTAATTAATGTGTGTAGAGATCCACCTTTAATGAAGCTTTACAAAAAATTCAAAATTTAAATATGCATGTCTTGATACTAATATAAGAAGTATGCTGATTGTGACTTGGTTTCTAAGTGATGTTTTTAAATTATCAAATGCAAGCTGCTGGTAAGAGATATTTCAGCATGTGAAGGTTCAATGACATATCATTTGTGGCATTTATATTTGACAATATATGTAGTGTATAGCCATTTCACGTTAATATTTCGATTGATAATAAAATTTGCCATCCACACATACATAAGAAAAGTGTTTAACTATATAAAATAAATCAAATATAGGTTTTCTTAGAAGCATGGAATGCAATCAATCAATAATAATACAAGTCTCGGTTATATTGTTTATGTTGGGTACGCCTATCACGTATATTTATTGTTCTGATATTAATGAATAAACTATTGCACTTAAGAGATGTGAAAACGCAACACAGTAATAGATATAATACAAAAATCTACACAGTTTTTAGAGGGCCTTCTCGGAAATGTAAAACATGACCCCAATGCAAGGGGTACACATTTATTCAGTAACACATCAAGTAAACACCCAATAGCATCAACGGACAATTGGTAGTAAAGGATACAGATAAATACGAGTATACTCGTGGTTAATACGTTGCATTTTCATATCGGTTCGTATCGCTTCCTGTGTTGCGTTTTCATATTCCTTGAGTGTATTATTGTTTTCCTCTGACTTTTATATCGAAGCATACTTGTAACTGTCTGCGAAACACGCAGATAACGTGTAATTCATAAGTATAGAAGATTTACACTAATGTCGAAATATGAGCGGCAAAACAAACTCATCACAACATAAACACAATATATGCTGCAACATTGAATTCGCAGATGGCGAGTTTGCGCGATTGCACGAAAATTAGTAATCAGAGAATGTAAGACTGCTTTTGTGGAAGACAATATACTATTGAAGAAATAACTCATTTCTTCATAACCGTACAAACAATGTATAGACTGTTTGCTTCAATCACTATTTATGTTTTTGTTGTGACGGCAGGGGAAATTAAAAGATGAGTTCATCAATTAATCAGGTTCCATATGAATATTACTTCTGACCCTAACAAGTCCGTGCCGCCTATTGTCACATCTACATTTTTTGTAATATATTTATTATGATAGACGCAGTGGTGATCTAGTGGTAGAGCGTCTGCTACGCATGTGGAAGATCGTGGGTTCGATTCCCGGTCGGGTCATACCGAATATTTTAAAAGTAGTTCTAGAATCCACCTCGCTTGGCGCTCAGCATTCAGACGAAAGTTCTAGCTCTGGTCGGCCAGGTTTTAGTATAATGTGACTGGATGGGGTATCATGTTGTCTCTAGTAGACATCGTCTCGATATGACTAAAATATGTTGAAAGCAACGCTAAACACCATACAAGAACATCAACGAGTTATATGTATGCTATACTTCTCTTGTTGGTTATATATTTTACTTACTTTTCATTTGTTAATAGGAAACACTGAGAGGTCAATGGTACCTCAAGATGATGGTGACTGGTGGCCAACCAATCGTTTGGAACATGTCAAGTTGTTTTGGTGTCTTTTGTGATAATTTCAACTGCGGTTATGGAGCTACGGAAATCATGGTTTCAAATCTCAACGTGGTAACACAAGAGTAGGTTTTCGTTGAATACTCGTTTGGTCAACCTATTCCAGGAATGGAAGTGAAGGTTGTTGATGAATACGGAAGCGTTGTTGGTGTAAACAAGTGTGGTGAAATATACTTACGCAGCAAAGGTATGTTTCAATGTTACTACAACGACCCTGAGAAAACTCGAGCAGTGAAAAATGAAGATGGGTGGTATAAAACGGATGACATGGGTCGAATGACGGAAACTAGGGTTTTATATGTTGAAGGAAGAAAATCTAATATGATTTTGTCTGGTGGTATGAATGTTGCACCTGAACTTTTAGAATTGGTAATTAAATCGTGTCCCGGAATAGAATCTGCGATTCTTGTTCCCGTTCCAGACGACACATACTACCAAACGATATGCACATGTGTCGTGCTTTAACCCGACAGTACAGTCACTGGGAAAGACATTTGCAATTTTTGTGAAACGGTACATAACGATAAGAAAGGACTATTTACAGTGTTGCCAACGTTTTATATGACTATGGACAAATATCCAGAAACAAATACAGGCAAAACATCGCGAAAAAATAATTTGACTTTTTCTGCACCATTGTAATGTCGTAAGTTCGAATTTCCATCATCGTAGTTGAGACTTTTCACTAGCGTTGATTCGGTGTTTTGTCTTTTCACCATCGTAATCTCGTTGTTTCCATTTTACATCAATTAACAATTACGCCATGATGGCCCTCGCTGGACACCGTAGTTATGCATATTTGTTTGTTAATGTTTATTTTTCACTTCAATATAAATTTAATATAATTATTGTCTGTTGTAGTCCCAATCACACTGTATTACACGGAAAATCGGATTACCATTTAACATAAAATTCAGCATCACCGACCAGATGTAAAATTAGTATTAAACGTTTGTGTGACCAATGATTACCATATTCATTTACTCTAGGCGTATCGCACAATATGCATGTTCAGTTTGCAGCCCAAATAATTCATTTCGCATGAACATCTTTACCCAAAGTATATTAGTGAAGTATTGGGTTTTGTATTGCTGTACCTTGTGACGCAAGGATAACTTTTTAACATTCGAAAATTGAAAAAAAGTTTGATGTATTAGAATTTTTACATTTTCAAATGATATAATAAGACATATGATATACATTATATACTTTTCCTATGTGTCATTTTGATACCAGGACAACCTATGTAACATGGTAATATTAAAAAATTGGCAAAATTGTCAAATGTCAAAAAGGGGGTAGTGGAATTATATTCTATTCTTTTTTTATTTTTAGACGGTAAAAGTTTGATATAATAATGGTATTTTTGCATTATCAGTCGATGTGTGTTTTTTTCTACTGCATCGTTTTATTTTGATGTCAGGATTACCTATTGCAATATGTTATATTTTTAAGTGAAAAGTAAAATTTCCATTTTATATTATTAATTAATATATATATTTTTCTTATCCTGTAATGAAATATTTTTGCCATATTTGTAATCTTCAATGTTTTTTCTATTACTAGTACATAACAATATAAAAGTTATTATGTTTCATAAGAAATGAATAAAACAGCCAAATGAATATGGAAAACTTGAGTCAGAATAGTATACTCTGGACACCGAGGGTATACTTATCAAATAAACCAAAAAACTAATAAAAATATACTGTAAAATTTCCTATATTTCACTATATCATATTTATGTATTTTATAGTTAGATAAAATGTTTCATGTCATTGTATAACATTTGGGTATTTCGATGACTCATATCAGTTATGATAATGTATGTCTGTAAACAGCAGCCAATCAGAGAGCTGCCTTTAGTCACATGACCACTTTTAACCAATCGGCATGAGTCATCATCTTTCTTCTAAAATATTTTCAGCGTGAGAGCACGCTTTCTTTGTTGTGGTTCTATAAGACAAATTTTTCGACTTTTTACAAAGTTTACCACTCAAAATTTTATGGTAAAGTTTACTAAACGTTTTGTTAACATTTTATGATTCACTTTACGCTAGTGATCACTGCACTACGGATGGGATAATTGTAGGTTCCAGTGTTTTAGGTGGACGTTGTCGGATATCATGCTTTGTTTATATGGTGAATGTCCTACTTTGGATTTGAGTCACGTGACGATTACTAATGGCGGCCTCCATTCAACTTTTCGGACATTCTTTCGTTACTCAATTGAAACGCTTCATTCGCGGTCAACCAGAGTTACATTTCAACCTCAAGTTATTGTCATCACCTTTGATACAATATACGGGTTGTCCTGGCGGGCAGGTTAAAACACTTCGCGATAGCTTGGTGGACATCTCCGATTTCAATCCTGATATTGTTGTTCTTGTGATCGGTACCAACGATTTATTTAGGCCAGAAGCAGATCCCGCCAGTGTTACTTCTACGATTCTCGATTTAGTGGACAGATAACTATTTTTGGAAAATGTGAAAAGAGTCATTGTTTGCCAGATCCTCCATCGCCTGCCATCAGATGTTGGTCGTTATCGGGTTAACACATCTTGGTTTAATACACTGGTGGATGACACAAACTACCTACTATCAGCACAGATACAGCAGCTTCCACACTCCCGAGCTACATTCTGGCGGTTAAAAGGCTTCTGGTGTCAACAAGCACAGTCCACGGCTTTCTCCGCTGACGACGTCCATTTATCTGATATTGGCCAGAAAAAATTGTATTCCAACATCCGTGCTGCAGTGGTTGCTACTCTCAACAGGGGACTACAAATATGATCAGATATGTATACCATGAAATTTAACAGTCCCCCACCCTTTCTATGCACGATAGAAATCCACGAGTGCCTACCTTCATGACGGCACACTGGTTGCAATTCATGCATTAAATATGCAGCTGTTAATATACTGTAAACAAGCCGACGGATCACGATCATGGCTGTTCTGTTGCGTGAATAAGTCACAGCTACTGTATTATCTGTACTTCTGATTCAGTCAAATATTTAATGGCTTTTATTTATTTTACCTAATATGACGTGTAGATACATCCGTACATTGACAGTACAACTCTATACTTATGGTTCAAAGTCGGTTATGTGCGATTCACTCATCATTATGCTGATTTTAGACAACCACCTGATGTTTTACTAGCAAGCTAGTTCTTGTTTTTAATCAGAAGATGCTCGGATATAATCTTAGTTTATTCCGGACAATGCTCCGATGTATTTAATACTTTGAGAAAATAAACCGAGTAATTATAGTCAGGCCAACTGCTGCAATATGGTTTACAGACCACATTCTTATGAATGTATTGTTTCAGGAACATGTTCAGATATAATGTGTTTCCATCCTACTTTCTGACGTGTGGTCTCAGACTACATTCTGTTGTATTGCTCCAGTCTATGTTCTGTTCATGTCTCTAGCCGACTAGGTTCCGATGTATAGTTTCCAGACTATGCTCTGATGTATGGTTTCCAGACTACTGTCTGATGTATGGTTTCCAGACTCCGTTCTGATGTGTGGTTCCAGACTACGGTCTGATGTATGGTTTCCAGACTACGTTCTGATGTATTGTTTCCAGACTACGGTCTGATGTATGGTTTCCAGACTCCGTTCTGATGTATTGTTTCCAGACTATGATTTGATGTATGGTTTCCAGACAACGGTCTAATGTATGATTTCCAGACTACGGTCTGATGTATGGTTTCCAGACTACGTTCTGATGTATTGTTTCCAGACTACGGTCTGATGTATGGTTTCCAGACTCCGTTCTGATGTATTGTTTCCAGACTGTTCTGATGTATTGTTTCCAGACTACGTTCTGATGTATTGTTTCCAGCCTATATGCTGATGTTCCAGGCTCAGTCCTAATGTAATTTTTATTGTGGCTATCTGATATTTTCTTTTCACACACATATTAATATATATTTTCTTCCTTCTAGATGAAACGCCAGAAACGGTCTGCTACGGTTAGTAGTTGCACTTTGCCTTGTTGTCTGAGCACTCGCCACAGTCGGCTGACAAACCAATCACCTCCCCCGCCCATGGAGACAGCCAGACAGAAACAGAAATATGTCACCACTGCGGGCAACAAACGAGCCAATCACATTAGGTTGGACAACGATGTTGGGGGAGAAAGCGGGGTAGAAAACCCCGTAAGCCTTGATCGGGGTAGGAAACGTCTACGAACAGTGCGCCAAAGACAACAAAATGAGGACCACGCTCCTCCACATCCACTAGTCAACCCAAATAACGGACCAAGGACGAAAAACAGGAACAACACTGCCTCTTCATCGAGTGATTCGTCAGATCAAGACGACATGTCGGATTCTGACGATCAGAGTGAGGATGACTTTGAGTCATTTCATCAAGTACTTCGCCATCACTCTGACCAATTAAAAGGTAATGGCACACTCTTCGTGGAACCGGTTTCTACTCCTATTTCTCACTCAGTATCTAAATTGCTGAGAAAGAAAATACAGCGAAACAAGTATATAGATTTTGCTCTCATATTACCAAATTCTGACATACCACAATCTTCCAATTTCTCAATCGCAGTGAACCACAATTCCCAACTTAGTCTGGTACCCACATCAAACTCGAAGAAAATAACTTCAATTGAAACATAGGACCACGGCATTCCTGCTATTTGTGGCAATCTATGCAGCTAAATCCCCCCATGAAACCCCACAACTAATGAAATATGGGGAAATTGTCAGAGATTTAGCTCGTAGACGTTCAGGTTTGGCATGGTCTTTTTATGACACCCAATTCAGGCTGTTTCGGGAACACCAAGTCATGCCGTGGGACCGTCTACACACTGAATTTTGGGTCATGGCTACTACCCAACATTCCGCCCAAAACTCCTATCCAAATTCTAACAACCGGTCCTTTCGTTCAGGGTCCAGCAGATCTTTCCGTCCTGCCCAAAGTTCCTTTCGAAGACCTTCCAGATACATCGAAAACACCTGCTGGACATACAACAAACGGAGTTTGTTTAGAGACACAAGATGTTCAAGGCCACACACCTGTGGTTACTACAGGGGGACACACTATGCCGGGCTCTGTTCCTTCTCCAACAAAGAACAGGCCAGTGCTTCTCTCCACCAAACACCAAAAATCTCTCTACCCACACCCAGTTTCCCCCGCCCTCCCAAAAAATAGTTTCACTGATGAGTTTTCACTGACATTTCGTAAACTTCGCATCTGTCCCTGTGTATCTGGGCGGCGTCCCAAGTCACTTTAGTTCCTTGGTTCTTCTGTGGCGGTATTTTTTTCCCAGATATGTGGAAAATTAGCTTATCATGATTCCATTTGTTTGAATATTTGGCAACTATAAACATTGCTTTCTATATGTTTGAATTTTTTGGCAAAAATTAAAATTGCCCATTTTTCAATTCAGTCTAGAGTTGCGTTTTCTCTTTCCACCAGTTTAGTTTTCTATTTTCCCCATACATCGTTACACAGAGCCAGTGCTTAGTTGTGAACAGATGCACATAAATGTATTTTATAGTTAGATAAAATGTTTTATGTCATTGTATAACATTTGGGTATTTCGATGACTCATATCAGTTATGATAATGTATGTCTGTAAACAGCAGCCAATCAGAGAGCTGCCTTTAGTCACATGACCACTTTTAACCAATCGGCATGAGTCTTCATCATTCTTCTAAAATATTTTCAGTGTGAGAGTTCGCTTCTTTGTTGTGGTTCTATAAGACAAATATTTCGACTTTTTACAAACCACCTCCTCCCTCTCCACCTCCTTTTAAGCGTTACTCTCTGGTTGGCTTAGAATTACGTATTATATTATTATACTTCATTATATTTCTATTTGTTCTCACAATTTTTGTCTGCATATGTACTATTGTTCTGTTATAGTTCGGCGGTATTTTTTGCCCAGATATGTGGAAAATTAGCTTATCATGATTCCATTTGTTTGAATATTTGGTAAAAATAAACATTGCTTTCTATATGTTTGAATTTTTGGCAAAAATTAAAATTGCCCATTTTTCAATTCAGTCTAGAGTTGCGTTTTCTCTCTCCACCAGTTTAGTTTTCTATTTTCCCCATACATAGTTACACAGAGCCAGTGCTTAGTTGTGAACAGATGCACATCAAAATGTAATCAGGGAGATTCATCCGCCTTACAAAATAAGATTGATGCTGTTTTTAATAACGTAATACGGAAGTTGTTAAAGACATTCTTACTTTGCATTTACGCAATACACACTTAACGTTTTCTACGTTTTGAACATACAATTGTTAAAATTCATTTGATACGTCGCACGGATATGGTGGTTAACAGGTTAATGTAAACAAAATGTCCTTCGTCGACATGATGACTATTCGCTCGATGACAAAAGATATAACATACACAAATATTGTATGGTGCATACTTCTTAAAAAACATGTCTGTGTGAGTGTTTATTCTATGTTGATGGAATGGCTGACAACGCAACACCTGGCATCCAAAAATGTTTGACTCAGACACAGCATATGACGCTTAATAATGTGCTCGATGATTAAAGCGTGGGATAAACACATCTTTTTAATAGGTATACAAATACAAGAAGTGCCACTTTGTGTGCTGTAGCAAGATGTCTATAAACATAATTGATGTGTGGTCAAGCTGTAACATCACATGTAGCCTGTGTCTGTGTAGCCAAGTATCGGGCATCTCCCGACATCGGGGTTGGTATTCACCAACCATTCTTAAGAGTGTTCCTGGACTTGAACTCAAGAATAATTTTGAAAAACACACTTAAATACCATTATTGACACGAACATTTGCAAGAATGGAGGGACACCTTAATTGCAGTAAATTAACTATCGCAATGGTTCTTTCATGATACACTCTATATCGCAGGTTGGACTTTATTTATATTTTCAAGTCTAAAAATCAATAATGGTTGGTGAATACAACCCCTGGTCTGTTCAACCCCAAAGAATGTTTTTAATAAAAGCGATGAATTCAATTCCTGTCCCACAATAATTATGTATTAAACGCTTAACTGAAACGTTTAACATTCTCCGAAGCAATTGACCAACAAACCATATTAAAATGAATTACAATATGTTTATTTCATTAAAAAATATATTCTATAGTTTCTATATTTTTATTCAAATATCTAGTTGGGCATAGATATGTTTTACAATAACCACATTTGAAAACCCTTATCGCTGTTTATGAAACTGTATATAAGCTTTGAAATAAAAATACGATTCGTATTTTAAGGTATATTTGGAAGACGACGAAGGACTGATAAACTAAAGAAGGATAAATCCGTGTATCATGTTATGTGGTCTGCGCTTGTTATCTAGATAATTTGTCCTTGCATCCTTTTGATATATATATCGGAAGACAAACAATAACAGTAGAAAAATTGTTATATCTTTCTTTACTTTTCAGCAGAAACAATAAACCATAGCTTCGTGTCTTGTTCGATTCAAAAACGTTATGTGAGAAAGTTTGGCAGTTACTTGTGGAAGGACGGTGATTTCCGCTCAAATTCATTCGGAGGTCTTCTTCCATCTTTAAACTGTATCTGCTCCATATAACTTGAAACGTGTTGACAATGGCGTTAAATCCTCATGTATAACTCGTATTTATATTGCAGGTTATGCAGGCCGGTGAGCACATACAACAGTGCATAACTGATGTGTAAAACAATAGAAAAATGCAGCATTAATTCATTAATCGATGCTTCTCGTTATATGAAAACGGATTTGGGATATGTATCTTAAAGAACCATATTTGTAATAATTAATAAATAACAAACACAGTTTTTGTTGATGCAGATTAATATAATTAACTATGCGCATGAACAACATACAAAATACAGCTTCTGTAAGTCTCTCCATTTCCGGTCAAGGGTCTTTATAGGCGTCGAGTGTTCTAGTAGTAATATTTGCTTCCTGAAACAAAGAAATACTAAAATTATTTTTTGTTTATAACCTCCACTGCAATAAGTAAATTTGATTGAAATTGTTCGTAATTAAAACGCATTAATTGCAGCAATTTAACAATACTTTATAGAATTTTTCAGGTATCAATTCAAATATATTTGTACACCTTCCTAGATTATCAACTAACATATAAGATGCGTTTAAATCGTGGTTTGAGTAAGAAATGTGTGCTCGTGCGTACATGCGTGTGTGCGTATGATTGTGGGTTATACATGTTTGTTAAGATCAACTATATATTTACTTCTATAGCCTCGATAACCTCCACGACCATAGCCTCCATAGCCTCCATAACCTCCATAGCCTCCACCTCCATAACCTTCCATAGCCTCCACCACCATAGCCTCCATAGCCTCCACCACCATAACCTCCATAGCCTCCATAGCCTCCACCACCATAGCCTCCATAACCCAAACCACCATAGCCTCCACCACCATAGCCTCCACCACCATAGCTTCCATAACCTCCATAACCCATACCACCATAACCTCCACCACCATAACCTCCACCACCATAGCCTCCACCACCATAGCCTCCATATCCTCCATAGCCTCCACTCCCATAACCTAAGCCACCATAGCCTCCACCACCATAGCCTCCACCTCCATAACCTCCATAGCCTCCACCTCCATAACCTCCATAGCCTCCACCTCCATAACCTCCATAGCCTCCACCACCATAGCCTCCACGTCCATAACCTCCATAGCCACCATGCCCATAACCTCTATAGCCTAAACCACCATAGCCTCCATGCCCATAACCTCCCCATCGCCTGTATGGGTTCCACCAATGACGTCTCCAGTATGGGCGCCACCAGTTGTGGGCGGAAGCTGCTGCTACCAGCAATGTGAGCACTAGTAATATTCTCATGGTAGGCTGAAAACAGACAGAATAATAAAGCAATATTGGACATATGTGTTTATTTCAATTAAATTGCCTTATATAGTTATGAAGTAATATTCCATTTAATATTAAAGAGAACTGGTGTGCACATGAATATATGTTCCGTGCAGTTGACAAAGTATTTATATCAAATGCTTCTTTTGTTTGTATTTTTAAAATGTATATAATGTTTTTTACTTCATCATCGAAGTTGTTCTTGAACAATAAAGAATTAAGAGAGAGAGAGAGAGAGAGAGAGAGAGAGAGAGAGAGAGAGAGAGGGGGGGGGGGAGGGGAATTGTTTATAACATTATAACAAATAACTATGAGATATTCAAACAATAACCATCGACACCAATGAAAATATTCACCAATGAAGCAGGCCGTTAGATTGGTTTCAATTCAAATCTTTTATTAGTAAAATCGTATTGATTCAATAGCTTTTAAAATGAATGTTAATGTTACATTGTAGTTTTATTTACTAATAAAATTAACTGAGGAAGTGCCCAAACTATTGACCAGTCACTGCTCAAAATCAATTTGAAATTTGTATTTGTATACGCCATTATATACATGTTACTTGCTATTCATTTAAATATAATTTAAAACAAACACATACTAAAGATTTACAAAATATTGGTAACAATGAAAATAAATGGCTCACAAATGAATTTTATGAAAACTGCTATATATCTAACGAAATATATATTTGAAAATATTATTATACGGTAAAACATGTCTTAAGCAGTCAGGCAAAGGAACGAGCATAGCTGGCCTTAATTGTTGTTTATGCAGGTAAATTTGCTATGAAAACATAAATGGGTCATTTCAAGTGGACGGTTTGTACAGGTTGACTGTACATGTCAATTTAATGTGAGTTGTTTATGGATCGCAATAGAAATCTTGTATACTCATGTGTAAAATAGAAATAAATAACATGTTGCCAACAATGAAATGAAGACTTTTTTGTAACACGTGCAGGGTGTTTAGTTACGTTTGCGCAAAAAGTAGTGAACATTAAAACTAACGAAGAAATGTTTAATTCCATCACATAAGAAATGTAATATAAATGTTGAAAGTGATTGAATAGAAATTATTTAACTTATTACGTTAAATGAATTTGTATCATAAATTATAGATCGTAAAATTAGGGAGAAAGTAATCGGATGTATATCATAGATCAATCGATATCCGGCTTTAGATCCAAAATGAAAATTTTCAATAGTTTAAGATTTAAGATTGAAAATTACAATCAAATGATAATAGCCATGTAAGTATGGAACATATGTTGCTAAAGTAAGATATTGAATATTGCCCAAATAAGAAATTCAATTAAAAAACGCCATTTTTATTCATGACGACGACTTCATAAAAAAGTTACAGATATTTTTCAATATTTGAAAAAAATCATAATAGGTGTTTCAAAAGTTTCATCATCTCACGTAGATTATCTGTTGAACAGGCAGGTGAACTAAACTTATTCAAATAATATAGTTTAAATATGATATTATCTGTAGAAAAAACACGTTACTACATCTAAGACAAATCAAGCTTAAAGGCATAGGCGAAAAATATGTTTTGTCCAATGACACTTCACATAGCCGTGGCCGAGTGTGATTTATCCAAGTTGTAATCGAAGTAAAATAAATATGTTTAAACTAAACTATAGCGTCTCTTGTTGGCAAACGGATTTAAATATCAATACATATTATATGCATATATTCATTCCAGACTTCCTATCATAATTGAAGAAATGGTCGTGTTTTCAATTGTTTTATTTCACTATTAAACTAAATATATTATGGAAATATTGCTGCACACATTGAGACATATCAATATACACCATCATTCACATAGAAGAAAATTAATTGCCTTACCTTTAGGTTTGTCTGGAGAAGATCCTTCTACTATCTATGCAATACGCCACCTGTATTTATACCAAATGTTGATTTTCAGTTTACAACCTGGGACTTTTCTCATGATTATAAATAATGTAAAACATAGGCATTTTCTTTTCATAAAACTTAATTGATATGCGGTTTACCACTCGTTTGTTTGATCTTCTTTTACAGCCTTGCGTAAAACATTGTTTTGAATCAGAGAAACTTAAATATAAGAGGATTTTTTATTTCGGTTATAAACCTGCACAAACCTCATCTCCCGTCATCAATCACGAAACGAAATGCAATAAAAGCATTGGAAATGTTTTACGTTAAAGTTGCAATATTATTATAAAAATTATTTGTGCTTTTTCATTTAATATTCTCTTTTAAGATGCAAGCAATAAGTTTAGAGTTTGTTTTTATTTTACGTTTGTTTTAAGCTTTTGAGTAAAATAACCATTGAAAATACAGATTTTTGATAAAATAGGTAATCTTCTAAATTTGCCAAAAACCTGACGAAGCTTACTGGTATGTGATTAATATCGAGAATGTGACACGTTGCTGTTAATTACGGCTTGGCAACGCCTCCTCATGCTCCCTATCAGGTTCCTTATTGTCCTTTGAGGGATGCTGTTCCAATCTTGAACCAGCATGGCACCGAGCTCCTTGATACATCTTGGCTGGCCGTGACGGCTAAAATTGCAACCTGCAACTCATTCCACACATGCTCGATGCGATTGAGGTTGGGGGATCGGGCTGGTCAGTCCAGACGTGCAATCCCCACCCTCTGAAGGTACTCCCGGACAGCATGGGTAGCATGAGGATGGGCATATTCGTCCATTAGAATAACCAATCATCCGCTGCACCAGCATAAATCTTACCTGGGTATCCAGAATCTCATCTCTGTACCGCAGGGCATTCAGTGTGTATGAGATATGTACGTTCATCCCAGCTAATCCCGACCCCAAACCACCACGGAGACGCCTCCATAGCGGTAATGATAGCAGGGTGGAATTTCTCCCCTGGTCTTCTCCATACCCTAGCACGCCTAATTGTATAGTATTGACAATACCTGGACTTATCTGTAAAAATTACAGGTTGCCAGTCCTCTCTGGTCAATGCCATGTGAACTATGGTGCTTAGCAAACTTTGAGCAGTATATACCCAGTAACAGGTCAAAATAATGATACTCGCAGATGTAATCGATTTCTTTGCACAAGAATAACATTAACACAATGACACAAGAGTCATATAAGGGCACTTATTTTAAGACATAAGGACGAACTTTGAATGTAACACAGTGCAGAAACATATGAGCACACTGGTTGGTCAGTTGCTTCAGCGGAAGATCAAACACGTAACAAGTACAAAACGTATCAGAGTTGAACAGACAAGAGAATGTATTGTTTGTTTCATTAATTGGAATATAACAGACCTGAATCTAGAGATATCGGGTTCTCCGATAGATTAGAACGAACTTATTCTTTATCTGATTGGAGAGAAAGCGTGGCGACTAGCGTAAAAAGACCAACCATACAGTTCGTTGTAGAAGCAAAGAAACGTTTCTTTTGTTGGTCAACGTCTTTGTAAATCACATCGCTGTACAATCAGATAAAAGCATCTGTTTTGCAGACTTATTTTAAAAGGGCTCGCAATTTTGAGAAATTTTCGCTTAAAATTTGTTGTAAAATAACATATATACAAAATGCAATTTTGAAATTAGAACATTCCAGTTTGTGTCTATCTCCTCAATTTTGTCTCAATGCAGCACATTTCGCATTATCAGTGGTCATGTCATGTCATTCAGACTGATAAATTCAATCTAATGTGATGCCGTTATTGTTAATATGTCATCGTCAAAAAGAGATGAAATTTTGTCAATCGCTAAAAGCTTGTTTCACGCAATGAACACTAAAAACTTGAAGGTGATATTCTATAATTAATTAAATAATATCCATTGTAATGCTGCAACTAAATTTATTTTTTGTATATTCATAGAAATGAACGGAGTAATACTCGTTCTCACGTCTGGTCAATTAGGGAGAAACGCATCATGTTAAGACCAAACGGACCAATTCTAGCATTGACTTTTATGTAAGCCGTTGGCTTGTGTTACAGACTGCAGCATATTTCATTTCGTCCAGGTTTGCCTGTTTATGACTCGTGTACATAAAGTACTCTATCTGTTCGAATTAACATACACGAAGTACACCGCCTTCACACACACCAATCACAAATTGTTCATAGCACCTCAGCACAACGTTTCTAATATCTTTATTTAACTTTGAAATACATTAAATAACGCTAAGACATATTGTATTGACCTCAGTTCTCATGTTCATGAACATTCTTTAGTTTTGCTAACCTCACTTGCCAAATTACATCTCTAAACTGACCAAATTAGTCTAATTAGCCAATGATTTATACACCTGATCATTACAACCATTTCCTTAAAAATGTAATGTCTGACAATAACGCGCTACCCAGCCAGTTAGAAGACCATCCGAAATACAATTTATCCCTGCAAGATAAAAACCGCGACCAAAATTTGCTGATTCAGCATTACTCGTAAATAATTCTAACGATTCTATAGTGTGCCATATTCGATCAGGAATATAGACTGAACCGTAAGTCTTCAAAAAATGTTACCCACAACAATATGTTCTCAGTCCAGAGATAATGAAACTAGAAACATATGGCATGCTCTTTCAATCAAGACATTGCATTGTAGAGCCGATGTTCAAATGCTCTACTGGACCTAACTGATTTCACAAATAAATCTAACATGCCTATCATATCAATGCGTAAAGTAAAATGGGTCCACCACTCTGCCTAGGTCAGCATATTTTTGTACAATTTCTTAAATAACGTTTGCACTTACAAAAGCGGATTTCAAATAGTTTAATAGACTGCAATTGTGTATCACAACATTTCATATCTATTCTAATAGCCACCTTCCAGTACATGCAAATACCCTTAAAATTGGAATCAAAACACTTCTTTACCAAGAATAGAGGTAACTCGTATCGATAATATTTTGGCGACCTTTAGCATAACACGAGTTACTAGCATGACACATATCAAATTGGTGTTTAACGCTTTTTTCAACACATTTCAGGTTATATAAGGCATGTCAAGTTTTATTGGTAGAAGAAGACCTCACTATGATTCTGAGTAGAATCGCCGTCCTTTCCGCAAGTAACTGGCAAACTTTCTCACATAAAGTTTTGGACCGAGAGGGACTCGAACCTACGAATTTAGTGGTGAAAGGTAAGTGAACATTAGACGGCAGCACCCTAGACCACTTGGCCACGAAGGACCCACGTATTAAACGTATAACATCTGCTACTGTATGTGTGTAAAAGCATTATCCCCAGTTGAGAAATAAAGCGTTGTATTTACCAATAAATCTAGAAAGTATTCTTAGATTTGATGTTGAAAATCCAAAATTCAACCTTCGATAGCTAGTTTACCATAACATATGATTAGAATAAATAAAAGAGAATATTTGACTAATTCGTAGATTTCGCTACATGCTTGCAAATTCTGACCTAAAATGGTCTCTAAGTGTTTTTATCAAAATTATTTTATACGTTAAATTCTAAGAAATATTCTTACGAACAAACACATTTCTCATATTTGCCAGAAGTCATGTATGAAACACGGATAAAGAGCAGATGACCAAACTCCACATGGTCTGTTCCTTGTAGCGGACCACATAGAATGAGGATCATTGTGTATAACATAGCTGTACATGCTGCCTAGCATCGTGACAACAGTTACTGCAATGTTCATTAAAAAAACTGGAACATTATTTTACGAGAAAGTGGTAAAGCATAAGGATTAGGCTTGTACGACTTAATTGCTCGTTAACATTTATGATCAACTTTGTGTTAATTCAAATCTTTAGATGATTTAAAAATGCAACTTATTTCAATTCAGTGGGAGTATGCATCTGTGAAAACATGGTATGTAACAAATTGTAACTAAATGGATCGTCAGGATTGGATTTTTTAGGAGAGAATTCATGTTTTATATTTCCATGTATGTTTAAAGAATATCTAATTACGAACACATCGAGACTTTACTCAAATAGTACGTGATCCGACATTCTTTAGACATTTATACAAAACAGATAAAAATATTTGTATAATAAATTTCCACCATGAATAACGTGGTCACTGTATACCCCCATTAAGACCGCATGGCATTGTTGAGTTACGTCCCTCTATGCTAGAATCTAGTTTTAGTTTAATAACATTTTATTGCATCTGTCATACACAAATGCATGAGTAATAACAATACAAGTAATTTTCCTATATAGTGCAAATGCGCCTGATTAAAAGCTACAACAACATTAGAAACAGCCCTCTACAAACATCTAGTTCTACAATAGTTATTTTATCTTCAATAATATTATTTTTTGTTTGATATTTTTTGTTTTGTAATTTAAAATTCTTAATGATTTGTATTATCACTATCGTTTGAAAAAAAATTGCCCCACGCCTATGTGACTTCCTTGTCATCGCGGAGCATTCGGTCGCCGCATCTTATTCCACTTCCAATCCGAGACCGGCTGATTTTACGCTTTGCATTTCACATTTTCCTTCTACACATATATTTCTTTCTACACTAGCAGCATGATCATTTTCGCTGCGCGTCTTACGCACTCACTTTTCAGCAGTGATCCGATGATAATTTCGAAACGCATCTTTTGCGTCTTGTAGTTACAATACAATGTACTGTTGAAAACCATTGCCCTGCGGCTTACCTGCTGTAAGTCATGTAAACATCATGCCGTTTTCAACGCTTAAATGCATGCAACTTCTTCTGTGATGTAAGCCGTGGTCACATCTTACGTAGTTGACCGTAGTGGGGAATGACCATACTGGACTGTAGTTGAACGTATTAAACGTTGTTGAACGTAGTTACACGTAGTTAACCATAGTTCAACGTATTAATAAACGTAGTTCGAACTGATGATTTGCCCGTAGTTAGCACATAATTTTTCGACATGTTCAAAACTTATTTACGGTCAACTGCGATGCCAAGACCCTACTGTGCCCGTAGTTTCGACTCAGTTGACCTGCGTTAACCGTAATTAACCCTACTTCACCGTAGTGTTTACCGTAGTTGACCGTAGCAAAAACCGTAAGGGTCAACTAATAAGAAATCTGTAGCTTACATTTCTGGGATTACAGACTTGTTGTTTGAGGATTCAATTATTCTTTTAATTGCATACGTACACAATAGGTGAAAGAGTCACGATTGCGAAGTTCTTGGTTCAGGTTATCATGGAACTTGCGCGTCTGGCAAAAAACCTTTTGGAATTAGAGGACCTAGAGGTAAAGGAAATGAGGGAGAATAGAAGACAAAGGAGATGGTGGACCAGGGACTGGCTGCTACGTAGATCCGTCCACGGCAAGTATGAGGCTCTGGTGGCAGAGCTTCAAGCGGAGGACCTCCAGGCTTTCCTGCAATTTCTGCGTGTATATTAGGCCATATTCCATGATATCCTGGCCAGGACTGAGGTGAGGCTTACCAAACATACCACAACTTTCATGTGTACCATCTCTCCTGAGCTAAAGCTGGCGTTCACCCTCAGGTATCTGGCCACTGGAAACTACTACCGAGACCTCCGGTTCCGCTTCAGGGTAGCCCATAACACCATGTCAGGTCTCATTGTTGATGTGTGTCAGGCTCTGGTTGATGTCCTGGAACCAGAGTTTGTCAAGCTTCCCACAGAAGCTGAAGAGTGGCAGCAGGTGGTTTGAGCCTTACAGCAGAAGTGGCAGTTACCACACACCCTTGGTGCTCTTGATGGGAAGCACATCCGAATCAAGAAGCCATCCCACTCAGGTTCTATCTACCTACCACAACCA
Source organism: Panopea generosa (assembly GCA_029582155.1). Classification (NCBI taxonomy): domain Eukaryota; kingdom Metazoa; phylum Mollusca; class Bivalvia; order Adapedonta; family Hiatellidae; genus Panopea; species Panopea generosa. The sequence goes on along the minus strand of CM055896.1, from coordinate 17,696,427 downwards.
TTACGGGTTTGACTCCACTGTATTCATGGCCTTGGTGGATGCTCAGTCCCGCTTCCTGTGGACACAAATTTGAGACATCGGCTCTAGTTCGAATGGCCAGATCTTGAACCATTGTGACTTTCGGCAAGCTCTGCAGGATGGTTTCATGGGTGTCCCAGATGCAGACCCGCTACCAGGGGATGATGTAAACAACCCCTATTACATCATAGGAGATGATGCATTCGCCATGAGGACCTGGCTGATGCATCCCTTTCCTCGACGCGGTTTGGACGATGGCCAGCAGGTTTTCAACTACCGGTTGTCCAGAGCACGTCGTGTGGTGGAGAATGCCTTTGGCATACTTGCAAACCGTTTCCGCTGTCTCCTCTCTTCACCCTCCAGGTCCATTTTGATACTGCATTAACACTCACAGCACCCACCGCACAAGTATCAGCAGCAGCTTTGGAAGAACCTTGTTTCCTCTTCCTTGGCGGCATAGTAGAATTAGGTGATCAGCAATGTTGGCTTTGGAAGAACCACGTTTTCTTTTCCTTGGCGGCATTGTAGAATTAGGTGATCAGCAATGTTAGCTTTGGAAGAACATCGTTTCCTCTTCCTTGGCTGCATGGTAGAATGGTGATCAGTAAGGTTGACTTGTCAACATTCAAAAGCACAATGACCGTGGCTTACCCGTATTTCGCTGGCGTAGCCACGATGTTTTACCGTAGCTCAACGCATTTGACCCTAGTTTACCGTAGTTGTGCGTACTTAGAACGTAGTAACCAGGCGAGTCTATAAAAAAGAGTTAACATGGATCTCGAGAGATGCCAGTTACATAATTGGTTGCCTGTCAGGAGATAGCGTGTGTCTAGGCTTATATGCATTATGTCACACCTGGTGGTACATTAAAAAACAAATAACATACATAACTGTCCAGCGTGCTCGCCTTAAATTAATTAAATGCATAAACCTGTCAATAAATATTGCCATGGAGTGGGATGTGGAACTATAATAACAGTTTTATGATAGATAGCTGGGTTTCGTTTGGTTACGTTTTTCAGGGTCATTAGTGGTACCAGTGGATATGCTGGATAATGAAGGCTGGAAATAACTGAGTAGAAAGGAGCTTGATTGGGAGTTCAGTTGGAATCATATGCTGTTTTTGGGTTAGTTTGAAGATAAGGGATTCTCGTCTGAACTATGTTTTGAGGTGTTTATGTGTGTTCAATAGTGATGATTAACTTAAGGTTTAAACGAAAGATGTTATATAAAGAGGAATTGTTCTACTACCTTCACAAACTAAAACAGGAAGCATTGTTATTTCAATCTCTCTCTCTCTCTCTCTCTCTCTCTCTCTCTCTCTCTCTCTCTCTCAAGCCAAAACCTAAACTTAGACTTAGATCTCCTTTACACAACATATTTCTTGCCTCAGGTCAATTTTCACGCGATGTGACACCGACTAAGACTGTATTCAAGGTTGACTACAAATGAATCCGCGGCTAAGTTACAGTCGCCTTGCATCACGCCGAATGCTTATTAATTCACATTGATTTCATTTTAAATCCAACTGCCAATTAAACGTTTACATAATGTACGGTTTTGACTTACCAATTTACGTTTGCGTATCCATACCTAATTCCGGAAATCAACACAAACGTAAGCAAAAGTAATATTGTAGGACCAAATCTTAATTTAAGTTAAATATACTTATATATTTTCACATCATTTCTATGGTACCATCTTTATAAAAATAATAAATGGGTGATCATCAAAATTAGACGTTTACAAAATAAAAGCTTCATAATATAAAATAATCGTCGGAAAATGATACAAAATTAAAAGATATAAAAATTTTGATTTTAGTGATTTTTTAAAATGCGTTACGAATATTGGCCCTGGTTCATTATTTTATTGAAGTGCGACTATAATAGTGAAGGGAGATACATTGCACCTACTTGCATTCATTATCAATGATAAATTGATCGATTGATCGAATATTTAGCGATCTTATGAATGCCATCGAGGGCTAACAGACGATCAGTTCCTGGGATCCTGGATCCTTGGAGGTTACTAACCAGTACACGAGCACAACCATATCCGATAATTACTGAAAGCTTTACCATATGAAACTCAACACAAACTCTCAAGCTAAACAGACTAACCCCAGATCCTTATCCCGCCCCAATCTCAATAACTAGTTGAAGTATGATAAAGCAGGCAATAGTTTACTGCCGGATGTCCTGAAGATGTTATCAATACAAGTCTAAACCAGTGGGCCATTATACTGCTAAGCATGTTCTAGAGTTATAAAACATTCATTGACACAAACACTAGCTGTAGTTATTTGAACTTTAACCATTTCGTCTGTCGTGTGAGAGGGTTTCATTTCGGCAAATGGTTAACATTGGCAGCTTTGACCTGTCAGTATATCATTTACATACACGGACGGAAGTGACGCTGTTGCCACGATGAAAAGACTGCGAACATGTTCGATGGTCGTGATGGATCTGGGAGACGATTGAGTCAAATTGAAACATTTTCAGCAATTTGCTGGATAGCTGGTCAAACGACGCTGCGGTGAAAGGTTCCAAGATGCCGTAGTTGCGATACCTGGTTTGTTTGGATCGACCGTCAGAATGCGATAATATTAAAACAGTCAATGAGTTTTTGGCATGCAATACACAATGTGAGGTACTACCAGACATTTCAGAAGATGAAATAGCAGTAATGGTTCAAACATCCAGAAGTAGAGGGCAGCCAAAGCTTCTAGCACATACGCACGAATCTCTTATTTTCGTTAGCTCAGTATTTCAGCATTAGCTTAACTCTGCAGAGGGCATCTACTTCTGCGACAAACCATTCGGATGGGTCGGCGGATTTCCGTTCAGCCTTATTGCTGGTCAAACAAGAATTATCCAGTCTAGATTTTGTCCGCAACCAAAAGATAGATTAGTATTTCTGATTAACACAATTAAACGTGATCAGTGTACATCAGGCCTGATTCTTCCACCAGTTCTAATTAGACAAAAGGTAATTAATGTGTGTAGAGATGCACCATTAATGAAGCTTTACAAACAAAATTCAAAATTTAAATATGCATGTCTTGATACTAATATAAGATGTATGCTGATTGTGACTTGGTTTCCAAGTGATGATTTTAAATTATCAAATGCAAGCTGCTGGTAAGAGATATTTCAGCATGTGAAGGTTCAATGACATATCATTTGTGGCATTTATATTTGACAATATATGTAGTGTATAGCCATTTCACGTTAATATTTCGATTGATAATAAAATTTGCCATCCACACATACATAAGAAATGTGTTTAACTATATAAAATAAATCAAATATAGGTTTTCTTAGAAGCACGGAATGCAATCAATCAATAATAATACAAGCCTCGGTTGTATTGTTTATGTCGGGTACGCCTATCACGTATATTTATTGTTCTGATATAAATGAATAAACTATTGCACTTAAGAGATGTGAAAACGCAACACAGGAATAGATATAATATAAAAATCAACACAGTTTTTAGAGGGCCTTCTTGGAAATGTAAAACATGACCCCAATGCAAGGGGTACACATTTATTCAGTAACACATCAAGTTAACACCCAATAGCATCAACGGACAATTGGTAGTAAAGGATACAGATAAATACGAGTATACTCGTGGTTAATACTTTGCATTTTCATATCGGTCCATATCGCTTCCTGTGTTGCGTTTTCATATTCCTTGAGTGTATTATTGTTTTCCTCTGACTTTTATATCGAAGCATACTTGTAACTGTCTGCGAAACACGCAGATAACGTGTAATTCATAAATATAGAAGACTTACACTAATGTCGGAATATGAGCGGCAAAACAAATTCATCACAACATAAACACAATATTAGCTGCAACATTGAATTCGCAGATGGCGAGTTTGCGCGATCGCGCGAAAATTAGTAATCAAAGAATATAAGTATTTAGTAATATAAACACTGAGTAAAAGTTAGGGACGACATTTAATGGCTGCTGTACGGCATTTAAGACTGCTTTTGTGGAAGACAATATACTATTGAAGAAATAACTCATTTCTTCATAACCGTAAAAACAATGTATAGACTGTTTGCTTCAATCACTATTTATGTTTTTGTTGTGACGGCAGGAGAAATTAAAAGATGAGTTCATCAATTAATCAGGTTTCATATGAATATTACTTCTGAAACTTACAAGTCCGTGCCGCCTACTGTCACATCTACATTTTTTTGTAATATATTTATTATGATAGACGCAGTGGTGATCTAGTGGTAGAGCGCCTGCTACGCATGTGGAAGATCGTGGGTTTGATCCCCGGTCGGGTCATACCGAATGTTTTAAAAGTAGTTCTAGAATCCTCCTCGCTTGGCGCTCAGCATTCAGACGAAAGTTCTAGCTCTGGTCGACCAGGTTTCAGTATAATGTGACTGGATGGGGTATCATGTTGTCTCTAGTATAGACATCGTCCCGATATGACTAAAATATGTTGAAAGCAACGCTAAACACAATACAACAACAACAACAACTAGTTATAATGATTATTTTGTATAACTAGTTATATGTATGCTATACTTCTCTTGTTGGTTATATATTTTCCTTACTTTTGATTTGTTAATAGGAAACACTGAGAGGTCAATGGTACCTCAAGATGATGGTGACTGGTGGCCAACTAATCGTTTGGAACATGTCAAGTTGTTTTGGTGTCTTTTGTGATAATTTCAACTGCGGTTATGGAGCTACGGAAATCATGGTTTCAAATCTCAACGTGGTAACACGAGAGGAGGTTTTCGTTGAATACTCGTTTGGTTAACCTATTCCAGGATTGGAAGTGGAGGTTGTTGACAAACACGGAAACGTTGTTGGTGTAAACAAGCGTGGTGAAATATACTTACGCAGCAAAGGTATGTTTCAATGTTACTACAACGACCCTGAGAAAACTCGAGCTGTGTAAACTGAAGATGGGTGGTATAAAACGGATGACATGGGTCGAATGACGGAAACTGGGGTTTTATATGTTGAAGGAAGAAAATCTAATATGATTTTGTCTGGTGGTATGAATGTTGCACCTGAAATTTTTTGAAACGGTAATCAAATCGTGTCCCGGAATAGAATCTGCGATTCTTGTTCCCGTTCCAGACGACACATACTACCAAACGATATGTGCATGTGTCGTGCTTAAACCCGACAGTACAGTCACTTGGAAAGACATTTGCAATTTTTGTGAAACGGTACATAACGATAAGAAAGGACTATTTACAGTGTTGCCAACGTTTTATATGACTATGGACAAATATCCAGAAACAAATACAGGCAAAACATCGCGAAAAAATAATTTGACTTTTTCTGCACCATTGTAATGTCGTAAGTTCGACTTTCCATCATCGTAGTTTAGACTTTTCACTAGCGTTGATTCGGTGTTTTGTCTTTTCACCATCGTAATCTCGTTGTTTCCATTTTACATCAATTAACAATAACGCCATGATGGCCCTCGCTGGACACCGTAGTTATGCATATTTATTTGTTAATGTTTATTTTTCACTTCAATATAACTTAATATAATTATTTTCTGTTGTAGTCCCAATCACATTGTATAACACGTAAAATCGTATCACCATTTAACATAAAATTCAGCATCACCGACCAGATGTAAAATTAGTATTAAACGTTTGTGTGACCAATGTTTACCATATTCATTTACTCTAGGCGTATCGCACAATATGCATGTTCAGTTAGCAGCCCAAATAATTCATTTCGCATGAAAATCTTTACCCAAAGTATATTAGTGAAGTAATGGGTTTTGTATTGTTGTACCTTGTGACGCAAGGATAACTTTTTAACATTCGAAAATTGAAAAAAAGTTTGATGTATTAGAATTTTTACATTTTCAAATGATATAATAAGACATATGATATACATTATATACTTTTTCTATGTGTCATTTTGATACCAGGACAACCTATGTAACATGGTAATATTAAAAAATTGGCAAAATTGTCAAATGTCAAAAAGGGGGTAGGGAAATTATATTCTATTCTTTTTTTATTTTTAGACGGTAAAAGTTTGATATAATAATGGTATTTTTGCATTATCAGTCGATGTGTGTTTTTTTCTACTGCATCGTTTCATTTTGATGTCAGGATTACCTATTGCAATATGTTATATTTTTAAGTGAAAAGTAAAATTTCCATTTTATATTATTAATGAATATATATATTTTTCTTATCCTGTAATGAAATATTTTTGCCATATTTGTAATCTTCAATGTTTTTTCTATTACTAGTACATAACAATATAAAAGTTATTATGTTTCATAAGAAATGAATAAAACAGCCAAATGAATATGGAAAACTTGAGTCAGAATAGTATACTCTGGACACCGAGGGTATACTTATCAAATAAACCAAAAAACTAATAAAAATATACTGTAAAATTTCCTATATTTTACTATATCATATTTATGTATTTTATAGTTAGATAAAATGTTTCATGTCATTGTATAACATTTGGGTATTTCGATGACTCATATCAGTTATGATAATGTATGTCTGTAAACAGCAGCCAATCAGAGAGCTGCCTTTAGTCACATGACCACTTTTAACCAATCGGCATGAGTCTTCATCATTCTTCTAAAATATTTTCAGCGTGAGAGCACGCTTCTTTGTTGTGGTTCTATAAGACAAAATTTTCGACTTTTTACAAAGTTTACCACTCAAAATTTTATGGTAAAGTTTACTAAACGTTTTGTTAACATTTTATGATTCGCTTTACGCTAGTGATCACTGCACTACGGATGGGATAATTGTAGGTTCCAGTGTTTTAGGTGGACGTTGTCGGATATCATGCTTTGTTTATATGGTGCATGTCCTACTTTTGGATTTGAGTCACGTGACGATTACTAATGGCGGCCTCCATTCAACTTTTCGGACATTCTTTCGTTACTCACTTGAAACGCTTAATTCGCGGTCAACCAGAGTTACATTTCAACCTCAAGTTATTGTCATCACCTTTGATACAATATATGGGTTATCCTGGCGGGCAGGTTAAAACACTTCGCGATATCTTGGTGGACATCTCCGATTTAAATCCTGATATTGTTGTTCTTGTGATCGGTACCAACGATTTATTTAGCCCGGAAGCAGATCCCGCCAGTGTTACTTCTACGATTCTCGATTTGGTGGACATATAACTATTTTTGGAAAATGTGAAAAGATTCATTGTTTGCCAGATCCTCCATCGCCTGCCATCAGATGTTGGTCGTTATCGGGTTAACACATCTTGGTTTAATACACTGGTGGATGACACAAACTACCTACTATCAGCACAGATACAGCAGCTTCCACACTCCCGAGCTACATTCTGGCGGTTAAAAGGCTTCTGGTGTCAACAAGCACAGTCCACGGCTTTCTCCGCTGACGGCGTCCATTTATCTGATAGTGGCCAGGATAAAATTGTATTCCAACATCCGTGCTGCAGTGGTTGCTACTCTCAACAGGGGACTACAAATATGATCAGATATGTATACCATGAAATTTAACAGTCCCCCACCCTTTCTATGCACGATAGAAGTCCACGAGTGCCTACCTTCATGACGGCACACTGGTTGCAATTCATGCATTAAATATGCAGCTGTTAATATACTGTAAACAAGCCGACGGATCACGATCATTGGCTGTTCTGTTGCGTGAATAAGTCACAGCTACTGTATTATCTGTACTTCTGATTCAGACAAATATTTAATGGCTTTTATTTATTTTACCTACTATGACGTGTAGATATATCCGTACATTGACAGTACAACTCTATACTTATGGTTCAAAGTCGGTTATGTGCGATTCACTAATCATTATGCTGATTTTAGACAACCACCTGATGTTTTACTAGCAAGTTAGTTCTTGTTTTTAATCAGAAGATGCTCGGATATAATCTTAGTTTATTCCGGACAATGCTCCGATGTATTTAATACTTTGAGAAAATATACCGAGTTATTATAGTCAGGCCAACTGCTGCAATATGGTTTACAGACCACAGAGTTATTATAGTCAGGCCAACTGCTGCAATATGGTTTACAGACCACATTCTTATGAATGTACTGTTTCAGGAACATGTTCAGATATAATGTGTTTCCAGCCTACTTTCTGACGTATGGTCTCAGACTACATTCTGTTGTATTGCTCCAGTCTATGTTCTGTTCATGTCTCTAGCCGACTAGGTTCCGATGTATAGTTTCCAGACTATGCTCTGATGTATGGTTTCCAGACTACTGTCTGATGTATGGTTTCCAGACTCCGTTCTGATGTGTAGGTTCCAGCCAACGGTCTGATGTATGGTTTCCAGACTACGTTCTGATGTATTGTTTCCAGACTACGGTCTGATGTATGGTTTCCAGACTCCGTTCTGATGTATTGTTTCCAGACTATGGGCTGATGTATGGTTTCCAGACGACGGTCTAATGTATGGTTTCCAGACTACGGTCTGATGTATGGTTTCCAGACTACGGTCTGATGTATTGTTTCCAGACTACGGTCTGATGTATGGTTTCCAGACTCCGTTCTGATGTATGGTTTCCAGACTGTTCTGATGTTTTGTTTCCAGACTACGTTCTGATGTATTGTTTCCAGCCTATATGCTGATGTTCCAGGCTCAGTCCTAATGTAATTTTTATTGTGGCTATCTGATATTTTCTTTTCACACACATGTTAATATATATTTTCTTCCTTGTAGATGAAACGCCAGAAACGGTCTGCTACGGTTAGTAGTTGCACTTTGCCTTGTTGTCTGAGCACTCGCCACAGTCGGCTGACAAACCAATCACCTCCCCCGCCCATGGAGACAGCCATACAGATACAGAAATATGTCACCACTGCGGGCAACAAACGAGCCAATCACATTAGGTTGGACAACGATGTTGGGGGAGAAAGCGGGGTAGAAAACCCCGTAAGCCTTGATCGGGGTAGGAAACGTCTACGAACAGTGCGCCAAAGACAACAAAATGAGGACCAGGCTCCTCCACATCCACTAGTCAACCCAAATAACGGGCCCAGGACGAAAAACAGGAACAACACTGCCTCTTCATCGAGTGATTCGTCAGATCAAGACGACATGTCGGATTCTGACGATCAGAGTGAGGATGACTTTGAGTCATTTCATCAAGTACTTCGCCATCACTCTGACCAATTAAAAGGTAATGGCACCCTCTTCGTGGAACCGGTTTCTACTCCTATTTCTCACTCAGTATCTAAATTGTTGAGAAAGAAAATACAGTGAAACAAGTATATAGATTTTGCTCTCCTATTACCAAATTCTGACATACCACAATCTTCCAATTTCTCAATCACAGTGAACCACAATTCCCAACTTAGTCTGGTACCCACATCAAACTCGAAGAAAATAACGTCAATTGAAACATGGACCACGGCATTCCTGCGATTTGTGGCAATCTATGCAGCAAAATTCCCCCATGAAACCCCACATCTAATGAAATATGGGGAAATTGTAAGAGATTTAGCTCGTAGACGTCCAGGTTTGGCGTGGTCTTTTTATGACACCCAATTCAGGCTGTTTCGGGAACACCAAGTCATGCCGTGGGACCGTCTACACACTGAATTTTGGGTCATGGCTACTACCCAACATTCCGCCCAAAACTCCTATCCATATTTTATCAACCGGTCCTTTCGTTCAGGGTCCAGCAGATCTTTCCGCCCTGCCCAAAGTTCCTTTCGAAGACCTTCCAGATACCTCGAAAAACACCTGCTGGACATACAAAAAATGGGGTTTGTGTAGAGATACAAGATGTTCAAGGCCACACACCTGTGGTTACTACAGGGGGACACACTATGCCGGGCTCTGTTCCTTCTCCAACAAAGAACAGGCCAGTGCTTCTCTCCACCAAACACTAAAAAACTCTCTACCCACACCCAGTTTCCCCCGCCCTCCCAAAAAATAGTTTCGCTGATGAGTTTTCACTGACATTTCGTAAACTTCGCATCTGTCCCTGTGTATCTGGGCGGCGTCCCAAGTCACTTTAGTTCCTTGGTTCTTCTGTGGCGGTATTTTTTGCCCAGATATGTGGAAAACTAGCTTATCATGATTCCATTTGTTTGAATATTTGGCAAAAATAAACATTGCTTTCTATATGTTTTTATTTTTGGCAAAAATTAAAATTGCCCATTTTTCAATTCAGTCTAGAGTTGCGTTTTCTCTTTCCACCAGTTTAGTTTTCTATTTTCCCCATACATAGTTACACAGAGCCAGTGCTTAGTTGTGAACAGATGCACATAAATGTATTTTATAGTTAGATAAAATGTTTTATGTCATTGTATAACATTTGGGTATTTCGATGACTCATATCAGTTATGATAATGTATGTCTGTAAACAGCAGCCAATCAGAGAGCTGCCTTTAGTCACATGACCACTTTTAACCAATCGGCATGAGTCTTCATCATTCTTCTAAAATATTTTCAGCGTGAGAGCACGCTTCTTTGTTGTGGTTCTATAAGACAAATATTTCGACTTTTTACAAACCACCTACTCCCTCTCCACCTCCTTTTAAGCGTTACTCTCTGGTTGGCTTAGAATTACGTATTATATTATTATACTTCATTATATTTCTATTTGTTCTCACAATTTTTGTCTCCATATGTACTATTGTTCTGTTATAGTTCGGCGGTATGTTTTGCCCAGATATGTGGAAAATTAGCTTATCATGATTCCATTTGTTTGAATATTTGGCAAAAATAAAGCATTGCTTTCTATAAATTTAAATTTTTGGCAAAAAATTAAAATTGCCCATTTTTCAATTCAGTCTAGAGTTGCGTTTTCTCTTTCCACCAGTTTAGTTTTCTATTTTCCCCATACATAGTTACACAGAGCCAGTGCTTAGTTGTGAACAAACGCACATAAAAATGTAATCAGGGAGATTCATCCGCCTTACAGAATAAGATTGATGCTGTTTTTAATAACGTAATACGGAAGTTGTTAAAGACATTCTTACTTCGCATTTACGCAATACACACTTAACGTTTTCTACGTTTTGAACATACAATTGTTAAAATTCATTTGATACGTCGCACGGATATGGTGGTTAACAGGTTAATGTAAACAAAATGTCCGTCGTCGACATGATGACTTTTCGCTCGATGACAAAAGATATAACATACACAAATATTGTATGGTGCATACTTCTTAAAAAACATGTCTGTGTGAGTGTTTATTCTATGTTGATGGAATGGCTGACAACGCAACACCTGGCATCCAAAATTTTTGACTCAGACACAGCATATGACGCTTAATAATGTGCTCACTGATTAAAGCGTGGGATAAACACATCTTTTTAATAGGTATACAAATACAAGAAGTGCCACTTTGTGTGCTGTAGCAAGATGTCTATAAACATAATTGATGTGTGGCCAAGCTGTAACATCACATGTAGCCTGTGTCTGTGTAGCCAAGTATCGGGCATCTCCCGACTCGGGGTTGGTATTCACCAACCATTCTTAAGAGTGTTCCTGGACTTGAACTCAAGAATAATTTTGAAAAACACACTTAAATACCATTATTGACACGAACATTTGCAAGAATGGAGGGACACCTTAATTGCAGTAAATTAACTATCGCAATGGTTCTTTCATGATACACTCTATATCGCAGGTTGGACTTTATTTATATTTTCAAGTCTAAAAATCAATAATGGTTGGTGAATACAACCCCTGGTCTGTTTAACCACAACGAACGTTTTTAATTAAAGCGATGAATTCAATTCCTGTCCCACAATACATATGTATTAAACGCTTAACTGAAATGTTTAACTTTCTCCGAAGCAATTGACCTAACAAACGTGCTTAAAGACCATTGCTATATAACGATCACAAGTGGGAGAGAGAATCCGTTCTGTAGTCTACATTATTTTACCATATTAAAATGAATTACAATATGTTTATTTCATTAAAAAATATATTCTATAGTTTCTATATTTTTATTCAAATATCTAGTTGGGCATAGATATGTTTTACAATAACCACATTTGAAAACCCTCATCGCTGTTTATGAAACTGTATATAAGCTTTGAAATAAAAATACGATTCGTATTTTAAGGTATATTTGGAAGACGACGAAGGACTGATAAACTAAAGAAGGATAAATCCGTGTATCATGTTATGTGGTCTGCGCTTGTTATCTAGATAATTTGTCCTTGCATCCTTTTGATATATATATCGGAAGACAAACAATAACAGTAGAAAAATTGTTATATCTTTCTTAACTTTTCAGCAGAAACAATAAACCATAGCTTCGTGTCTTGTTCGATTCAAAAACGTTATGTGAAAAAGTTTGGCAGCTACTTGTGGAAGGACGGTGTTTCCGCTCAAATTCATTCGGAGGTCTTCTACCATCTTTAAACTGTATCTGCTCCATATAACTTGAAACGTTTTGACAATGACGTTAAATCCTCATGTATAATTCGTATTTATATTGCATGTTATGCAGGCCGATGAGCACATACAACAGTGCATAACTGATGTGTAAAACAATAGAAAAATGCAGCATTAATTCATTAATCGATGCTTCTCGTTATATGAAAACGGATTTGGGATATGTATCTTAAAGAACCATATTTGTAATGATTAATAAATAACAAACACAGTTTTTGTTGATGCAGATTAATATAATTAACTATTTATTATACATGCGCATGAACAACATACAAAATACAGCTGCTGTAAGTCTCTCCGTTTCCGGTCAAGGGTCTTTATAGGCGTCGAGTGTTCTAGTAGTAATATTTGCTTCCTGAAACAAAGAAATACTAAAATTAGTTTTTGTTTATAACCTCCACTGTAATAAGTAAATTTGATTGAAATTGTTCGTAATTAAAACGCATTAATTGCAGCAATTTAACAATATTTTATAGAATTTTTCAGGTATCAATTCAAATATATTTGTACACCTTCCTAGATTATCAACTAACAGATAAGATGCGTTTAAATCGTGGTTTGAGTAAAACATGTGTGCTCGTGCGTACATGTGTGTGTGCGTATGATTGTGGGTTATACATGTTTGTTAAGATCAACTATATATTTACTTCTATAACCTCCATAACCTCCACGACCATAGCCTCCATAGCCTCCATAACCTCCATAGCGTCCACCTCCATAACCTCCATAGCCTCCACCACCATAGCCTCCATAGCCTCCACCACCATAACCTCCATAGCCTCCATAGCCTCCACCACCATAACCTCCACCACCATAGCCTCCACCACCATAGCTTCCATAACCTCCATAACCCAAACCACCATAACCTCCACCACCATAACCTCCACCACCATAGCCTCCACCACCATAGCCTCCATATCCTCCATAGCCTCCACTCCCATAACCTAAGCCACCATAGCCTCCACCACCATAGCCTCCACCTCCATAACCTCCATAGCCTCCACCTCCATAACCTCCATAGCCTCCACCTCCATAACCTCCATAGCCTCCACCACCATAGCCTCCACGTCCATAACCTCCATAGCCACCATGCCCATAACCTCTATAGCCTAAACCACCATAGCCTCCATGCCCATAACCTCCCCATCGCCAGTATGGGTTCCACCAATGACGTCTCCAGTATGGGCGCCACCAGTTGTGGGCGGAAGCTGCTGCTACCAGCAATGTGAGCACTAGTAATATTCTCATGGTAGGCTGAAAACAGACAGAAAAATAAAGCAATATTGGACATATGTGTTTTTTTCAATTAAATTGCCTTATATAGTTATGAAGTAATATTCCATTTAATATTAAAGAGAACTGGTGTGCACATGAATATATGTTCCGTGCAGTTGACAAAGTATTTATATCAAATGCTGCTTTTGTTTGTATTTTTAAAATGTATATAAGGTTTTTTACTTGATCATTGAAGTTGTTCATGAACAATAAAGAATTCAGAGAGAGAGAGAGAGAGAGAGAGAGAGAGAGAGAGAGAGAGAGAGAGAAGAGAGAGAGAGGGGGGGAATTGTTTATAACATTATAACAAATAACTATGAGATATTCAAACAATAACCATCGACACCAATGAAAATATTCACCAATGAAGCAGGCCGTTAGATTAGTTTCAATTCAAATCTTTTATTAGTAAAATCGTATTGATTCAATAGTTTTTAAAATGAATGTTAATGTTACATTGTAGTTTTATTTACTAATAAAATTAATTGAGGAAGTGCCCAAACTATTGATCAGTTCACTGCTCAAAATCAATTTGAAATTTGTATTTGTATACGCCATTATATACATGTTACTTGCTATTCATTTAAATATAATTCAAAACAAACACATACTAAAGATTTACAAAATATTGGTAACAATGAAAATAAATGGCTCACAAATGAATTTCATGAAAACTGCTATATATCTAACGAAATATATATTTGAAAATAATATTATACGGTAAGACATGTCTTAAGCAGTCAGGCAAAGGAACGAGCATAGCTGGCTTTAATTGTTGTTTAATACAGGTAAATTTGCTATGAAAACATAAATGGGTCATTTCAAGTGGACCGTTTGTACAGGTTTGACTGTACATGTCAATTTAATGTGAGTTGTTTATGAATCGCAATAGAAATCTTGTATACTCATGTGTAAAATATAAAATAAGTAACATGTTGCCAACAATGAAATGAAGACTTTTTTGTAACACGTGCGGGTGTTTAGTTAAGTTTGCGCAAAAAGTAGGTGAACATTAAAACTAACGAAGAAATGTTTAATTCCATCACATAAGAAATGTAATATAAATGTTGAAAGTGATTAAATGGAAATTATTTAACTTATTACGTTAAATGAATTTGTATCATAAACTATAGATCGTAAAATTAGGGAGAAAGTAATCGGATGTATATCATAGATCAATCGATATCCGGCTTTAGATCCAAAATGAAAATTTTCAACAGTTTAAGATTTAAGATTGAAAATTACAATCAAATGATAATAGCCATGTAAGTATGGAACATATGTTGCTAAAGTAAGATATTGAATATTGCCCAAATAAGAAATTCAATTAAAAAACGCCTTTTTTATTCATGACGACGACTTCATAAAAAAGTTACAGATATTTTTCAATATTTGAAAAAAATCATAATAGGTGTTTCAAAAGTTTCATCATCTCAAGTAGATTATCTGTTGAACAGGCAGGTGAACTAAACTTATTCAAATAATATAGTTTAAATATGATATTATCTGTAGAAAAAACACGTTACTACATCTAAGACAAATCAAGCTTAAAGGCATAGGCGAAAAATATGTTTTGTCCAATGACACTTCACATAGCCGTGGCCGAGTGTGATTTATTCAAGTTGTAATCGAAGTAATATAAATATGTTTAAACAAAACTATAGCGTCTCTTGTTGGCAAACGGATTTAAATATCAATACATATTATATGCATATATTCATTCCAGACTTACTATCATAATTGAAGAAATGGTCGTGTTTTCAATTATTTTATTTCACTATTAAACTAAATATATTATAAATATTGCTGCACACATTGAGACATATCAATATACACAATCATTCACATAGACGAAAATGAATTGCCTTACCTTTAGGTTTGTCAGGAGAAGATCCTTCTACTATCTATGCAATACGCCACCTGTATTTATACCAAATGTTGATTTTCAGTTTACAACCTGGGACTTTTCTCATATTATAAATAATGTAAAACATAGGCATTTTCTTTTCATAAAACTTAATTGATATGCGGTGTACCACTCGTTTGTTTGATCTTACAGCCTTGCGTAAAACATTGTTTTGAATCAGAGAAACTTAAATATAAGAGGATTTTTTATTTCGGTTATAAACCTGCACAAACCTCATCTCCCGTCATCAATCACGAAACGAAATGCAATAAAAGCATTGGAAATGTTTTACGTTAAAGTTGCAATATTGTTATAAAAAATATTTGTGCTTTTTCATTTAATATTCTCTTTTAAGATGCAAGCAATAAGTTTAGAGTTTGTTTTTATATTACGTTTGTTTTAAGCTTTTGAGTAAAATAACCATTGAAAATACAGATTTTTGATTTTTCTAAATTTGCCAAAAACCTGAAGAAACTTACTGGTATGTGATTATTATCGAGAATGTGACCCGTTGCTGTTAATTACGGTTTGGCAACGCCCTCATGCTCCCTATCAGGTTCCTTATTGTCCTTTGAGGAATGCTGTTCCAATCCTGAACCAGCATGGCACCGAGCTCCTTGAAACATCTTGGCTGGCCTTGACGGGCTAAAATTGCAAGCTGCAACTCATTCCACACATGCTCGATGCGATTGAGGTTGGGGGATCGGGCTGGTCAGTCCAGACGTGCAATCCCCACCCTCTGAAGGTACTCCCGGACATCATGGGCCGCATGAGGATGGGCATTACCGTCAATTAGAATGAACCAATCATCCACTGCACCAGCATAAATCTTACCTGGGTATCCAGTATCTCATCTCTATACCGCAGGGCATTCAGTGTGTATGAGGTATGTACGTTCATCCCAGCTAATCCCGCCCCCAAACCACCACGGAGACGCCTCCATAGCGGTAATGATAGCAGGGTGAAATCTCTCCCCTGGCCTTCTCCATACCCTAGCACGCCTAATTGTATAGTATTGACAATACCTGACTTATCTGTAAAAAGTACAGGTTGCCAGTCCTTTCTAATCAATGCCATGCGAACTATTTGGTGCTTAGCAAACTTTGAGTAGTATATACCCAGTAACAGGTCAAAATAATGATACTCACAGATGTAATCGATTTCTTTGCACAAGAATAACATTAACACAATAGTGCAAGAGTTATATAATGGCACTTATCTTAAGAAATAAGGACGAACTTGGAATGTAACACAGTGCAGAAGCATATGAGCACACTTGTTAGTCAGTTGCTTCAGCGGAAGATCAAACACGTAACAAGTTGGTGCTAAACGCATCAGAGTTAAACAGACAAGAATTTTTTTTGTTTGTTTCATTAATTGGAATATAACAGATCTGAATCTAGAGATATCGGGTTCTCCGATAGATTAGAACGAACTTATTCTTTTTCTGATTGGAGAGAAAGCGTTGCGACTAGCGAAAAAAGACCAACCATACAGTCCGTTGTAGAAGTAAAGAGACGTTTCTTTTGTTGGTCAACGTCTTTGTCAATCACATCGCTGTAAAAATCAGATAAAAGCATCTGTTTTACAGACTTATTTTAAAGGGGCTTGCAATTTTGAGAAATTTTCGCTTAAAATGTGTTGTAATATAACATATATACAAAATGCAATTTTGAAATAAGAACATTCGAGTTGTCTATCTCCTCAATTTTGTTTAGAAATTGGAAAAACTACGGTAAAAGTCTGAAATGCGTCATATTTTGCATTGTCGTGGTCATGTGTGACAGTTGAATTCAATAATATATTTCATTTCCATCTCAGTGTTTTTATCGGTATTACAGAAAAGATATACACAATTATAAATTAAAGTCTTTTTATTATTCAGACTTATAAATTCAATCTGATGTGATGCCGCTATTGTTAATATGTCATCAGAAAGAGATGAAATTTTGTCAATCGCTAAACGCTTGTTTCACGCAATGAACACTAGAAAACTAGAAGGTGATATTCTATAATTACTTAAATAATATCCATTGTAATGCTGCAAATGAATTTATCATTTGTATATTCATAAAGTGAACAGAGTGATACTCGTTCTCACGTCTGGTCAATTAGACAGAAACGCATCAAACTGACCAATTCTAGCATTGACTTTTATGTAAGTCGTTGGCTTGTGTTACAGACTGCAGCATATTTCATTTCGTCCAGGTTTGCCTGTTTATGACTCGTGTACATAAAGTACTATATCAGTTCGAATTAACGTACATAAAGTACACCGCCTTCACATACACCAAGCACAAATTGTTCATAGCACCTCAGCACAACTTTTCTAATATTTATATATTAACTTTGAAATACATTAAATAATGCTAAGACATATTATATGGACCTCAGTTCTCATGTTCATGAACATTCTTCAGTTTTGTCTGCTAGCCTCACTGGCCAAATTACATCTCTAAACTGACCAAATTAGTCTAATTAGCCAATGATTTATACACCTGATCGTTACAACCATTTCCTTAAAAATGTAATGCCTGACAATAACGCGCTACCCAGCCAGTTAGAAGACCATCCGAAATACAATTTATCCCTGCAAGATAAAAACCGCGACCAAAATTTGCTGACTCAGCATAACTCGTAAATAGTTCTAACGATTCTATGGTGTGCCATATTTGATCAGGAATATAGACTGAACCGTAAGTCTTCAAAAAATGTTACCCACAGCAATATGTTCTCAGTCCAGAGATAATGAAACTAGAAACATATGGCATGCTCTTTCATTAAAGACATTGCATTGTAGAGCCGACGTTAAAATGCTCTACTGGACCTTACTGATTTCACAAATAAATCTAACATGCCTATCATATCAATGCGTAAAGTTCATTTTTTAAAGTTATTTTCTTACGTTTATAAAACTGTATCAGATTGGTCTTAATTACATACTATTTTGTCATTAATAACGTTGTTTACGCTCAAAATTTGAATGCGATCAATGCGTTATTGATCTATAGCCCCTTCTGCTTGGGAACCACTTATATAGGGTTCATACATGAGAAATAGATCACAGTTGAAATGGACCCACCTCTCTGTCTAATTCAGCATATTTTTGTACAATTTTTTAAATAACGTTTGCATTTACAAAAGCGGATTTCAGACAGTTTAATAGACTGCAATTGTGTATCACAACATTTCATATCTATTCTAATAGCCGCCTTCCAGCACATGCAAATACCCTTAAAATTGGAGTCAAAACACTTCTTTACCAAGAATAGAGGTAATTCGTATCGATAATATTTTGGCGACCTTTAGCAAATAACGAGTTACTAGCATAACACATATTAAATTGGTGTTTAACGCTTTTTTCAACACATTTCAGGTTATATAAGGCATGTCCAGTTTTATTGGTACAGGAAGACCTCACTATGATTCTGAGTAGAATCACCGTCCTTTCCGCAAGTAACTGGCAAACTTTCTCACATAAAGTTTTGGACCGAATGGGACTCGAACCTACGACTTTAGTGGTGAGAGGTAAGTGATCATTAGACGGCAGCACCCTAGACCACTTGGCCACGAAGGACCCACGTATTAAACGTATAACATTTGCTACTGTATGTGTGTAAAAGCATTATCCCCAGTCGAGAAATTAGGCGTTGTATTTACCAATAAATCTAAAAAGTAGATTTGAGGTTGAAAATCCAAAATTCAACCTTCGATAGCTAGTTTACCATAACATATGATTACAATAAATGAAAGAGAATATTTGACTAATTCGTAGATTTCGCTACATGCTTGCAAATTCTGATCTAAATGGTCTCTAAGTGTGTTTTTTAAAATTAGTTCATACGTTAAATTCTAAGAAATAGTCTTACGAACAAACACATTTCTCATATTTGCCAGAAGTCATGTATGAAACACGGATAAAGAGCAGATGACCATAATCCACGTGGTCTGTTCTTTGTAGCGGACCACATAGAATGAGGACCATTGTGTATAACATAGCTGTACCTGTTGTCTAGCATCGTGACAACAGTCACTGCAATTTTCTTTAAAAAAAAACTGGGACATTATTTTACGAGAAAGTGGTAAAGCATGGGGATTAGGCTTGTACGACTTAATTGCTCGTTAACATTTATGATCACATTTGTGTTAATTAAAATCTTTAGATGATTTAAAAATGCAACTCATTTCAATTCAGTGGGAGTATGCATCTGTGTAAACATGGTATGAAACAAATTCTAACTAAATGGATCGTCAGGATTGGAATTATTAGGAGAGAATTCATGTTTTATATTTCGATGTATGTTTTAAGAATATCTAATTACGCACACATCGAGACTTTACTCAAACAGTACGTGATCCGACATTCTTTAGACATTTTTACAAAACAGATAAAATTAATCGTATACTAAATTTCCACCATGAATAACGTGGTCACTGTATACCCCCATTGAGACCTCATGGCATTGCTGAGTTACGTCCCTTTATGCTAGAATCTAGTTTTTAGTTTAATAACATTTTATTGCCTTTATCATTTACAAATGCATGAGTAATAACAAAACAAGTAATATTCCTATATAGTGCCTGATTAAAAGCTACAACAACATTAGAAACAGCCCTCTACAACCATCTAGTTCTACAATAGTTAATTTATCTTCAATAATATTATATTTTGTTTGATATTTTTTGTTTTGTAATTTAAAATACTTTTCAGTAGTGATCCGATAATAATTTCAAAACGTTTCTTTTGCGTCTTGTTATTACAATACAATGTACTGTTGAAAACCATTGAACTGCCGCTTACCTGCTGTTAGTCATGTAAATATCATGCCGTTTTCAACGCTCAAATGCATGCAACTTCTCCTGTGATGTACTTATAGTGTTTCAATGCCAGTAAGTAATTACTGATTGTATTAGTTTAATAACTTAATATTTGAACCATGATACTAATACTCACGTGGGGTATTTTCTAACCTGGCGAATCTACAAAAAAGAGTTAACATGGATCTGAAGAGATGTCCATTACATAATGGATTGCCTGTCAGGAGATAGCGTGTATCTAGACTTATATGCATTATGTCACACCTGGTGGTACATTAAAAAACAAATAACATACATAACTGTCCAGCGTGCTCGCCTTAAATGAATTAAATGCATAAACCTGTCGATTAATATTCCATGGAGCGGGATGTGGGATATGATAAATAGCTGGGGTCGTTTGGTCACGTTTCTTCAGGATCATTAGTGGTGCCAGTGGATATGCTGGCTTATAAAGGCTGGAAAGTAGAAAGGAGCTTGATTGGGAGTTCAGTTGGAATAATATGCTATTTTTTGGTTGGTTTGAAGATAAGGGAGTCTCGTCTGAACTTTGTTTTGAGGTGTATATGTGTGTTTAATAATGATGATTAAGGTTTAAACGAAAGATGTTGTATAAAGGGGAATTGTTCTATTACGTTCACAAACTAACACAGGAAGCATTTTTATATATCTCTCTCTCTCTCTCTCTCTCTCTCTCTCTTCTCTCCTCTCTCTCTCCAAAACCTAAACTTAGACTAAGATCTTCTTTTACACAACATTTAAACTTTAATGACCACTATTTAACACGCATATACGAGGGGTTATCCTGAAGTTTGTGGACAAATTCAATAAATCCATACTTATGCAAGTACTTCGCTTTATTTTTCACAACTTAAGTATTGGTGTATTTGTCATCGATGTACGGTGTCTCAGTTTTTGTCACTAATTATGTTATGGTATCCATAGCAACATACACACATGATTAGTGCCGCAGTTCAAAATGTTGAACAATTTGAGAGTTAAATGTGTGAAATATAACAATCAGTTCCCTGTAAAACTCGCGGTGAATCATATATTATTGTAGACATGTCATCAATGTCTGCTTGTTTCATTCCAGCATAGTGGTGCGCAGGTGTTAGGACTTTAAATAAACTTATATTAAAAAGGTAGACTCATTTATATGCAAATAGTGCATCTGATGTAAAGATGATATGACGAGGTAAATAGTACCTCATTAAGGATTGCTGTAATGCAATTAATGGCCTATACTGCGAACCAAGTATAGGTAACAATACAGTTAACATGATACATGTAATCAAGAATAAACAACATGCATA
The DNA here is from genome assembly GCA_029582155.1 of Panopea generosa. Taxonomy (NCBI): domain Eukaryota; kingdom Metazoa; phylum Mollusca; class Bivalvia; order Adapedonta; family Hiatellidae; genus Panopea; species Panopea generosa. Next base: position 17,674,686 of record CM055896.1, on the reverse strand, counting down.
AGAGTGCTCGCATGGTTCAGCGATAGCTGAAAGAGTATGAGTGGAGCGGCGGGTAAGAGTAGGAAAATTACTAAATTGACGTCGCAACAACGTAACAACACAACACAGTGTATTTCATTATGAACATTAATGTTATAAACTTAATACTTTTGGACAATTATAACTATCATGAAGATCAATTCAAACTTACAGCTCAAAAAGTTCGTAAAATACTGAGATAAATGGAATTAAAGTAGTAAAAAAAACACCTTGTCCAATTGGAGTTATTATATTCCAATTGGCATTAGTTTCCAAAGGGAAATAACGATTTCCAAGCGGTCAATTCCAATTGGAAACACAAATTAGTTTCAAATTGGAAGGTAAAGGGTCCAATTGGACAATTCTATTTATAGATAAATTATTTTGTGTACGAGTAGAGTAGGAGTGTGTGTATGTGTGTGAGTGAATGTGGGCATGCGCTTGTATGTGAGTCCAGTGTTAGTGCTTGTGTAAGTGCGTTTGTGTGTCCGTCAGTGTGAGTGAAGCGTACGTGCGTATGACCGATTCTATATGCAGCATGCGCATGAATGCATGTGAGTGCATGCAAGTGCATTAAAACTAGAAGTAGTAGGGACAGTAACAAACACAAAAGAAGCATTTATATGTGTGCGTTCGTGTAATGTACAAGGTGGCAGAAATAACAATAGCAGCAGCAGCAGCAGCAGCAGTAGTAGTAGTAGTAGTAGTAGTAGTAGTAATAGTAGAAGTTGAAGTAGTAGTAACATTAACAGCAGCCGCAGAAATAACAGCATCAGCAACAGCATTAGTAATAGTAGTAGTAGTAGTAGTAGTAATTATAGAAGTAGTTGTGATAGTAGTTGTAAAGTATGTTTACTTTCGTTGCCCCAAAATAGTAGTAGTAGTAGTAGTAGTAGTAGTTGTTGTAGCAGTATTAGTAATAGTAGTAGTAGTATTAATAGCAGCAGCAGCAACAGTAGTAGTAGTAATATTAGTTGTTGTAGTAGTAGTAGTAGTAGTAGTAATAGTAGTAGTAGTATTAACAGCAGCAGCAGCAGCAGCAGCAGCAGTAGTAGAAGTAGTAGTATTAACAGCAGCAGCAGTAGTAGTAGTAATAGTATTAACAGCAGCATCAACAGCAGTAGCAGCAGCAGCAGTAGTAGTAGTAGTAGTAGTAGTATTAACTGCAGCAACAGCAGTAGTAGAAGTAGTAGAAGGTGTAATAGTAGTAGTAGTAAAAGTAGAAGTGTTGGTGGTAGTTATAGTAGTAGTAGTAGTAGTAGTAGTAGTGGTGGTAGTAGTAGTAGTAGTAATTGTAGTAGTAGTAGTAGTAGTAGTAGTAGTAGTAGTAGTAGTAGTAGTAGTAGTAGTAATAGTAGTAGTAGTAGTAGTAGTAGTAGTAGTAGTAGTAATAGTAGTAGTAGTAGTAGTAGTAGTGTTGGTGGTCGTAATAGTAGTAGTAGTAGTAATTGTATAAGTAGTTGTGATAGTAGTTGTAAAGTATGTTTACTTTCGTTGCCCCAACATATTATAAATACCTATCTTTTTAGAAAGAAATGGCAAAAATATTAATAACGATTACATGCGGGATGACATGCCGGAACTGCATGTCTCAAAAAACTTCGGACACTATGGCGTCCAGCAGCGTGAGCTTATCAGTGACAGTGCGTTATTGTTATAGCAATGTTACCAATGACCCAGTAATCTCTGCGGGTGGGGTCATAAAAACGACAAAGACCATCAGTCTTAATTCAAAGGACACGATCATTGCCGTCAAGTGTCGATGTTTGCCGAAGCATCAGTCGAATAGGTAATAATATATACGAGTTAATTTTAAAAAAAGTGTAAAAAGAACAAGAAAGATACAATCTTATTAAAATAAAAGTAATATCAATAGAACCGTATTCAAACAACATTGTTATATGTATCAGTTCGGTTTTATGT